>CP025659.1:24402288-24427179 GCA_003576665.1 Ipomoea trifida | reverse complement strand
CTCATATATTGAGAGGTGCAGGCGAGAGGGCTCGCTGTATTGCTACTCTTCCCAACCGAGAGGAAACCCTAGATTTCTACCCGAATCAATCTACCCATGCCCAACCGATAATCAATTCGGCTACCGGGTCTCAGATTTGTCATTGTATACTTTGAGATGCAGTTTTTCAGCTTCAGGTTTCTATGTGAAGATGCATAGATCGGATTTAGTGTCATAGTTTTTCATTCTTGTAATTCTCATTTACATAATAATGATGAATGAGCTATAGACTTTTAATTTAATTTAATTTAATTTAATTTATTGTGGTTATTTTTGTAACCCTGTAATTGATGTACCATAGAGTGGATTAGGGTTTGTTTGAGCGGTGAGAATAATTGATGGAGATGGAGAATTCTCGTAGACCATTTGACAGATCGAGAATCGAGCCGGGGCTGAAGAAACCGAGATTAGCTGAAGATCCTGCTACGAATCGTACGCTGAATGGACGGAGTTTTGTTCAGCAACGGCCGATGGCTTCAGGCTCAGCAGGCTCAAGATTTCGAGCTAGCGAGAGGGGAGGAGGAGACTCAGAGAGTAGTGACTCAGTTCGTGGATCTTATCCACAACAACAGCAGCAACAGAATCATCAGGAGCTGGTCAGTCAGTATAAGACGGCTTTGGCCGAGCTGACCTTCAATTCGAAGCCGATAATCACCAACTTGACTATCATTGCCGGCGAGAGTATTCCAGCTGCCAAGGCTATTGCAGCCACGATCTGTGCCAACATTCTTGAGGTGATATTCCGGATTTAAATGCACGTGTTCAATTTAGTGTTATATTTTCTTTTTTTTTGTATTGTATAGGAAATATTATCCTACAAAAGGTGAAGCTCTTAGATTCTAAATTATCAGGTTAGATGAGCTCTGTGTAACTTGGAGTATGTATGTGAATTGGTAAAATAATTGTACAAATGTGTTGGTAAGTAAATGAATGTCATGGTTTCATAGCATTTTGGCTTACTTTGTCAAGTTCAATTGTGATTTCAAGCATTACCTGTGATGACATGTTAATTTGCTAGCTAAGGTTATGCTTTTTGTTGTGAAGTGACCACAAATCTATGGTTTTTAAAAGTATTAAAAACAATGAAGACAGCAGGCTACTGATGCTTATATTGATATTTGGCTTTGGATTGAAGAAGGAATAGAGAAATCATTGGTTGTTTATAATCATTAATCAAATGCATGAAGAACAGTACCGGTGGTTCCAATTTCCTTTTCTTTCTTTGGTTCTAACCCGGAGTTACCTCATTCTCTGCCATATGTTTGGACCTCCACATTGCTAGCACTGTTCATTTGTTTGCAATAAGTTGTCTGTTGTCACAGTGCAAGAATGTTGTGACATATGATATTATGTAGCATCCTTGTTAAGTTTCATTATGGTGTGCTTGGAACAATGGGATGTAGCTGTGTGATACTGTGATGCTACCCCAGGAATGATGTTTAGATAAATGAAGTGACCTGGGAATCATTTTGGATAATTTATAGGGTCTTTCCTAGTTGCAGAAACAGCATCAGTTAGTTGTGAGACATTCTTCTACATTTACAATGGGAATAACTCCTGGTAGTGCTTGATGCAAAAAGGATATTTATCATTCGCTACTGGGGAAGGCTGACTTGAGTGCGCTAGCAAACAGTCAAATGTTTTAGTTGTTGGCACTTGAAGATTGTTGCATCTCCATATTTTATGGTCAAAGAAAGGAAATGAAGCATATTGATATGGAATTGTTTGAATATTGAGACTGTAGCCTCCGAGATTATTGAGTTTGCATTTTCATTATGGATTTGAAATTATTTGGTTGGATTTCCGGATTATGTTACTAGTTCTCCTTGTTGACTGGAAATGACATTGTCATGTCAATGCCAGCAAAGTGGTTATATCTGTCCTTAATGGTAGTGTGTACACTTTCGAGTATCGTCTGATATTATTACAGGAGAGTTTATAAACACTTCCATTATATCTTGAAGGGGATTCTATGCAGATAACTACAATTTTATGCTATCAAGATATAAACTTTAATTATAACTTTTAAGCTATTAAATGTCTATTAATGTTGCACAAGTCCTTTGATTCATATGCAAAAGAATGCATTTGGTCTTGTTTCAGTTTATTCAGAATAGTGGAATTTCTCAACCCTTTTTAAGACACTTAGATTTTCTCTTGGTGCTCACTGTTTTGCTAGAAGTTATGCATGTGATCAGATATTGTATGTATTTATGTTAGTTTTTTTTTTGGAATCAAACAATCAATACAGTAGGCCTTCTCTTTCTGAGTTGCTGTTTTAATCAATAGTGCACTTTTATTAATATAGCTATGGGAATTACTTTACAGGTTCCCAGTGATCAAAAGTTGCCATCTCTCTATCTTTTGGACAGTATTGTGAAGAATATTGGGAGGGATTATATTAAGTATTTTGCTACCAGGCTACCAGAGGTTAGATCATTGAGATGCTTATTGCCCTGCTGTTTTCCCCAACAGTGACTGCATTATTCTTCTTTCCTACTTACATAAACAAACACCAAATTGTAGTTTGAGAAAAGTTTTGTGAGTTGCTGGTTATTTCACCTATAATTTGGTTCTACATCTGAATTGTCACTAATTTTTTCTGCCTTCTAGGTTTTTTGCAAGGTGTACAGACAGGTTGATCCATCAATACATTCTGGCATGCGGCATCTTTTTGGAACTTGGAAAGGGGTGTTCCCTCCACAAACACTTCAATTAATTGAGAAGGAGCTTGGATTTACAACTGGGGTCAATGGTTCATCATCAGGAACAACTTCTAGAAATGAATCACAGACTCCACGTCCTGCACGTAGTATTCATGTCAATCCCAAGTATTTGGAGGCTAGGCAGAACCTGCAGCAGCCAGCTAGGGTAAGAAGTTGAACTTCAAGAGTCCAGATCTTTTGCTTTCTGAAATTAAATGGTTCTCAATTTACCTGATTTCTTGCTATTTTATTTTGAAGCTAGTTTTAAATTTTAGGTGCACTTTCATATTGCTGTTTCTTGTAAGCCATGTAATAATATACAGAATTTAACCATTCCTGAGCAAAAGTAACAACTTTTGTAAATTTACATTTAATTATGAATGATGAGTTTAAAACAAGTTGGTCGCTATTTACAGTGAAATGATATAAATTGTGAATCATGTCTATCACCTGCATCTATGCCTGTTAGTAATGGTGTTCATTAGTGGTGTTTACAATGGGAAATGTGGGGCTCTCATTAAGCTCTTGACTTTCATGGTTTCATGCTTTTCATTTATTTATTTATTACTACATATTATTTTTCAATGCCTTGCTTTCCTTTTATTCATGTGCTTTATTATTGTAATATAAAGGCAAAGGGAAATGCTGGTGGCATTAGTGCAACACTTGTAAGCTCATCTGAGGATGTAGAGAGACTGGAGAGAACAGCCAGTGTTAGTTCTGGTCCTCCGGGTAGATCATGGGTGGATCCTTCTATCAAGGTTCAGTAAAATTTGCAGTTTTATAAATTTCATCTTGTTTTAAATTCATGTTGGTTAAGTAGCCGTATGTGAGTTTATAATATTGTGGACTGCAGAATATTCACCGTGTTCAGAAAGCTCGATTGAATGAACCGGTCGCCGAGAAAACCATAAGTGTTGAGAAAACTGTAAATGTGGCATATGCAGATTCTGAATATGGTTCCGAGATATCAAGGCGCCCAGGAATGCATGGAGGAATAACTAGTGAAAAGTATAAGAAACAAGGACTTGACAAACAATGGTATGATTCTGAGAGCATTGCCACAGGTACAATCTCCAGCAAAAGGAATGGTTATGATCTTAAGCATGGACTTCAAAATTACCCCTCCCACAAATCTTCAAGTTCTGAAGCATATCTACATGCAACACAAGATTCTATCAATAGAAATAGCACTGAGTTGAATAGGAGCTGGAAGCATTCTGAGGAAGAAGAATATGCATGGGATGATATCCATTCGAGATTGCCCAATCATGCTATAGCCAAAATCTCGGTGAAAGATCATTGTACTCCGGATGGTTATGAAAGAATGGTAAGTTTGTTGGTTGTGAAATTTATGTCATTGTTTTTTACTTTTGTTCAGATAGTATTTGATTAGAGATCTATTATCTGATTCTTTTGCCTTGGTTGGCCCCACCCTCTTCCCATCATGCACCTCATATTGTCTACTTGCATGTTATCTTTTGTGGCAATGTCTTGCAAGCAATGTTGCAAAAATTGTGCCTAGGTGCCGACCGGCTGCGGTGATTTTGGCTGGAATCGACCATTTCCGCGGCCGGCTGGGGCAGGTTTTTTTTTTTTTTGTTTTTTTGTTTTTTTTAAAATAATATTTTAGTAATTTTAAATCTTAAAACATTTAAACTATTAATTTTTTTTTAGTTATTAAGTATTAACTATTAACTATTAAAGCGTAAAGACTTAAAATATTAAACACTTTACAATTATTAAGTATTAACTCTTAAAATATTTAAATTTTATTTTTTATTTTTTATTTTTTTATTTTTAATAAAAGCGGGCGCCTAAAGATCTTTTCAACTTTGCTTGCAAGTTTGCTTTGTGCTAGTCATAAGAAAATACTTTTTCTGTGTATGTTGCTAATACTGTGCCAATGCAGGATATGGAGACTCAGCTGGGGAGATTGCAAAGTGAAAGGGATGTTGGGTCAAGCTTCAATCCTGATGCTTCCACTGCTTCTATTTCAATAGTGAACAAAGGCCAAGCAGCATTTGGACGCGAGGGATCATCACTGTGGGCAAGAGAGCTGCATTCATTAGATGGAGTAACTGCTCCAGTGTCTGCTAGAGATTTTTCAAGTCACTCTGAAGACTATTGTAATTCTTTCAGTGGGTTGTCAAATGCTGGGAATTCAATTGCTAAGACATCTTGTAAGCCACAAACAGGATCAGTTTCTATTGGAACAGCAAGATTTGGACTATCATCAAATGCAGCTGTAGAAAAGGAGTCTCGCAGTGCTGCGTCTCCCTCTGCACAGTCACCGATGCACCAGCTTCCACCATCACCATCTAATCAAGTAGCTTTCAATATAGCAGAGCGAGACCAAGCCCAGGCTATACTCCGTCCAGATCCAAGAACTTCTCAATTTCCTAGGAGGTCGAATTTAGACCCCCGTCAAAGGTTTTATCAGGATTCTCAGCCAACACTCTCTAATAATGCCCATTTGGGTAGTTCAATGAGAACAAATCCCCCAAGCTTATCAGATTCTACTCAAGGAAGGGATCACAATCCCTTTGCTAAGCAGCTAGAACCAAAACCTGAGGTGGCTGAATATTTGGATCAAGCTAAGGAACTACCAATTTCTCAAATACCAGGTGTTACTGAGCCATCACTGCCTGTCAGTTCATCGTCTAGCCCTTCAATTATTCCAGGTGCAGAATCCCCCTTGCAAGCAACTACTAGCAGTTTGTTAGCTGCTGTCATGAACAGTGGCATATTGGGCACTAATTCTGTAATTGACAGCTTGCCTAGATTGAATTCTCAGGATGCAGGGTCTTTGTCATCTCAATCAGTTAAACTAACTATAGCTTCTACTAAGAGCAAACCAGCCACTGTCATAAGTGAGCCTTCAGAGGGGAATGCATCAGTTCTCACTACATATTCCCAGGGAAACCTGGAAAAGCCACCACTGCCACCTGGCCGACATCCTTCTTTTTTGGCTAGTTCATCCATGTCTTCTTCAAATGTGGTGAGTGCTGGCTCTAATCCAGTGTCAAGCCTTCTGAGTACATTGGTTGAAAAGGGATTGATAACTGCATCGAAAGAAGAGTCCTCAACTTCTTTTGAGTCACATGTACCTCCTCAAACTTTGAACCAGAGTCCTTCAAGTGTAAATACTAGTTCAGAAACAGCTTTGCCATTTGCAGTCTCCTCAGAAAACCCTTCATTGTCTATGGAGTACAGCCAAGCTCTTGCAAAACCTGCTGCTAAAGCTTCTGATGGTTTGCAGCAGTCTGTTGCAAGAGATATTAAAAATCTAATTGGTTTTGTGTTTAAGCCAGATGTAATTAGACAGCCACATCCAGTTGTGATCAGTGAACTTATAGATGATCTACCACATGAGTGTGGTATATGTGGTTTTAAACTTAAGCTCAAGGAGCAACTTGATAGACATATAGAATGGCATGCATCCAAAGTTCCAGATATGAAAATGTTGAATAAGTCTTCCAGGAAGTGGTATGCAAATTCAAATGAATGGAATGTTGGAAATGCTAGCTTTGAGGAAGGGCCTGTCGAAAAAATGGAATGTACTGTGCAGATGGTTCCAGCTGATGAAAATCAGTGTTTATGTGTCTTGTGTGGCCAGCTTTTTGAGGATGTTTTCAGTGATGAAATGGATCAGTGGATGTTCAAAGGTGCTGTTTATGTCAGTACTCAGTCTTTGGGCGACAAGAGTGGAAGAACTAACATGAGTCCTGCTCAGGGTCCTCTAGTCCACAAAAACTGCATTACAGAAAGTTCTGTTTATGATCTGGGTCTGGTTGAGGATATTAAACAGGTAAATTTGATGTGAATTTCCATGCACTGGGTCTCAATGATCTTATAATGTTTGTAACGATGGAGAGGGGTGGGGGATGCTGGTGTTTTGTGCATTGTATACATGTTTGTGTGACTGTGTGCTCATGTAATATCAGATTTTATAGTGTTTTAGGTGTTTCATCAAATTGAATGAGCTGCTGTCTGCTTTTGCATGTTGAGATATATCTGTTAAGTGTTAACCCTGATGCATCATTCTCCCAATGTGACTAAATGCCATGTCAACATCTCCAACTGACTTCATCTCAATTGGCAATTGGCAATTGCAAATTTGCAGCATGCCACACAAGGAGTGCATGAAGCTGTGTCTGGGGTTCATTATATTATATGCATCTGTTGATAGGTTTAATGGGGATGAGAGATATCAGTTCAAAGTTGAAGCATGTTGTTGGTAATTTTGTTTTCATTTGGTGATTATTCTATATGGGATGTGTTGAGTATTATCAGTCCATTCACTCCATTGAATAGGAGGCTGATCCAACAGCCTTTTCCTGCACCTCCAATGGTTTTCTACTCATGTTAGGGATCATATACATGTTATTGCATATTGATTTACTTGTTATGCATTCATATTTCACATATTGCTTGATATTCCCGACAATTTAAACAAAACTCAATTTAGATATACGACTTTTCTTGAATAATAAGTCTGTTTTCACAATCAGGAAGAAGACAATATCTGAGGCTTGAATGCAGAATTCTGGAAACTGGGCACTGCAAATTTGAGGGACTCCCCGGTTTACATTATGTCTTCTGTCATGGGATGGAAGTTCTGATTCTTAGGTGATCATCGGCTTTTATTCTGTATCAAATCGAGAAGAGGGAAGTATTAGGCAGTGCAAAGCTTATATAGCATCTATAGTTTTTCTTTCCCCTGTTATTTTATTCAACCCAAAGTGGAATTTTGGCTGCATTTCAACTATAGCTGCAAGCCCCCTCTCTGCAGACCCCATCCCATGTACCCAAAAAAGAGAGTAAGTTAAAAGAGTTTTGGTAATTATTGGTTAAACAATATGATGAGTCTCATTAGTTTGCTTGCTGGTAAGACAAGTTTCATTAGCTCTGTGACTTATTTCTTAGTGATGCTACAGTTTATTTTCACCCCTTCTATCCTGTGGATGCAAGCAATGAGAAGTAAAATGTCTGCACTGCATCAACATGTTGTAAATGACAACCAGAAAAACAAAATTTCTTCCGTCTTTATTTCTTGTTGACAATCAATTTTTTTGGGGGCAAAACAAGTCCTCAAATTATTCAAAAAAGTTCAATTTTACATTTGAAAAAAAAAAGTTTCATATAAACATTTCAACTTTGAAAAAGAAAACGTACAATTGATTTTCTTTTATTTGTAGGTTACTTTGTGTGGCTTTCACTTGTAATATCATTTGTTTTTTGTTTAGGCAATTTTTTAAACTTCCATTTTCAAAAATATGGTGAAGGTTGTCCTTGCACAAGCATTAGCTGTGGCCATCCAACTGACCCAAGAAGAGCTTTATCTATTATGATTATGATGTATAGTTGATTGGATATAAATAGCCATGGTGCCTGTTTTGAGTAGCCATGACTATCTTAGAAGAACGATAACAATGCAATCACACTATTCAAATATAGACAGTTACAACACAAATGGATTGAGTGTATGGTTGTTCAAGATAGGCAACCATGCATGTCGTGGTGTTAGAAGGACAATTTTAGACGTCTTCTTCAAAATGGAGTTTGGTATGACCATCTTTTGAGTTTATCTCATGCCAGTTATTAAGATATATTGTTGTCTCATGAAAAATGATTGAACACGAGATTACCTTAATTATTTCATAAGTCATCGTTTTGGTGTTTCAAATATTCCAACATATATCATGATTAACATACAATGATAATCCATTCTTAAATTCTAGAAGATCTTCTCAATCCAATCCATAATCGAATTGAATTGCCTTGCCACTTGCAAAAATCATTTCCAAAAAAATCTCCAATGCTACTACTTGGCTACCTCGCAATCCACAAATAAGTGTAAAATAGAATTTGCACCCATAGAGCACAATTAGCAAATATGAAAAATATTTTACTCATCTCAAGTTTAGTGCGCCAGCGGTAGGTAAACATGTTTCCACCTTTGGAGCTGAGGAATATCATAATATCAGTATACCACATCTTAGTCCAATCAGTAACAGCTCTTCACGGTGTAATTACTTTTGTCATCCCAAGCACAGATCGAATTGCTTGCCACAAACAAACTGAGTGCTCAACAGGATGATCAAGATCACTGATATCAAACAAATTCAAAACCACGTAAAAACTATCCCCCATAAAGAAATTAATTAATAAAGCATTAGACCCCATTTGTAAAAAAAATATAATCAATTCAAATAAAGATCAAAATACTACAAACACAAGACCACATCTTTTATTGCAAAGGGCAAAGGAAAACACTCAATGCCCGCACTTGTCGTAATTATTAAATAAATAAAGCTCAGGCACCCCATCAATTGCAAAAAAAAAAATAAAAAAAAATAGAGGAACCCAAGATCCAAACAAGAGAATAAACCTGAAATGAAAGAAATAGAACTCGAGTTAGGTAGCAAAATTCACTATGCAAGCAAACTTATAAAATTTGGGAAGAACACATGACCGAGAAATTGAGAAGGCGCATGTAAGAATTTTAGTCTAAAAATCACTTCCGTGATCATCTTATCTAAACAAGAATTAGGACTAGGAATTGCCGGACTCTCATGGCATATCAATTTCAAGTCCTTCAAGAATAATAAGCATCTAAATTCCCCTATTTTCCCCATATTCTCATAGTGGGAAATAGGGATTATGTAAGGAGTGGATTCGAATCTTGACCCCAACACTCATTAAGGCCAAGAATCCTCCAAAATATGCAAATGAATGTGACCAATCAAACATTAACAATAATATAGCACAATTCCTTCATAATCTCAAAGATCTCTGGGTTAGGCATTTCTACACTTTAAGCAATGATCACAAATGAAGTATCTGTTGGTCCCGATTGGGTGAGAAAAGTCTAGAAAGGGGGGGGGGGAGAGGTTGGGTGAATAGACTTTTCAAACAATTTCAAATTAATAACACTTTGGTAACTTCAACTCCAAGTAACAATAAATAATCAGATATTCAACTTAGAGTGCACAGTGGAATAATTGTACGTAAAATATTATGCTTGTAGATGAAGTGTTTCGTGAAGTGTATAACACATGCAACACGTTAGAATATCTCAAGATAACTTAAATATAATATGCAAAAAGTTTGGCTTGCATGCAAACTCGAGAAGTACTAACCTAGATAGATAAAGTTAAGCAATGAATAGTAATTGGGTTAGTGAATAATCATGCAGATAGATAAGCAGTAAGTAAAGTAGAGAGAAAGATTTATAGTGGTTCAGAGGTGGTATAATTTTCATTAATCCACTATTCTCCTTTCACCCCAAGGAGGGAATTTACTATCTCGTTCACCTAGATACAAATAGTGAAACACCAGTGCTACCCAAGCACTTCCCGAGTGTCTTGCACAAAGCTACACTCAATCCCAAGTATCTCGTACAAAGCTATATTCCTTACACCAACTAAGTGTCTTGCACAAAGCTACACTTAGCAACTCCGAGTGCCTCACACAAAGCTACACTCCCTTGGGTTTCACAAGCTCCCCTTGTTACTCAGCCCTCTATCTACACCCAATAGAGATTTCTTTACAATAAAATATAATTTTCTTTTCTCTCAAACTCTTTGAGACTTTACAAACTTGGTCTCTTTTCTAGATATTTCTATGAAGAATATGCTTGAAGTTTTTCTCTGGTATATAGCTCAACTTCCCTCCTTTCTATATTTTTCACGTATTTCACTTCACTTCGATCTCTTGTTGTTCACTTCTCAACACTTTTCTTAATCTCCAAGTCTTTATGCCCTTTATATAGATAATCAAATATATCCGTTGGAGCTTTATATAGATAATCAAATATATCCGTTGGAGCGGGATAATTTGATTTTTGAATGCTTGGTACTTGTAGCCGGATATCTTTGACAATTTTGATCGTTACATTCGTATTGAGTTGCAACTTGATTCTGACAGATTGATCTGCATTTTCAACTTGCTTGTGATAAGCTGATATTCTTTTGAAAGACCTTCCAATTTTGGGAGTTGCAACTTGATTCTAACAGATTGATCTGCATTTTCAACTTGCTTGTGATAAGCTGATATTCACCTTCTAATTATGATAAATAAAAACAAAATAAAAACAAATTCTTCTTGTCTATAAAAAATAGGTGAGTGTCAAGTGTACAATTCCTTGTGGGGTTGCTTCTAGCCGAGCCGTACATTATTTGAAACTCATGTGCTCCTTCGCCTCTTGCTCCTTCCATCACTTTAGTAATCTATAGTTCAAACAATATTTATCAACTAACTGTGGTCAAAATACTTGTAGACCCAAAATTAATTTTCCAAATTAATTTTTTTCTTTTATTTCATTTTCACGAACATATGCACTTGAATTGATTTTGCTTGACTGAGAAATCCTTGTTGACCTTTTGGCAATATGATGCTTAGCCTAAAATAAATAAAATTATGGCGATCTAAAATACATTTGGCTCATCAAAACTTTATTACAAAAATATTCCTTTCAATTTGATGACGCCAATAAACCTATACTCAGTCATTTGGCTTAGTCTTTTATCGGTATGATCTTGAAATAATTTTATTAATTTTAAATATAGCCATAGACGAGTTTGACAATTGTTTTTAGACCTAGGAAATGTGTTTTTAGCCAATAAAAACCTATTCGCATTTTTGGAATTCTTTGACATGTAAATTGCTTTTGTAATTTTTTCAATTATGCGATTTATACATGCCAAGCTTAAAAACCTTTTCAATCAACCAAACATAAATAGCAATAACACAGATAAATAATTATAAGCATCATATAGACAAAATATGCACTTACCGTACCAAAATGCCAATTATTACAAGGATTAATTTATCATTTTGTTCCTTTCTTGCTCCAATAAATTATTAACGTGATTTCTCATAGCAACAAAGTCATTAGCAAATTGAGCATCATAAAAGTTTCCATGTATCTGCCCGGTAAGAAAGAAATTATAAGCTTCCGTGATCGTTTCGCCCGGTAGTGCTCCATTTTCAAACCATTCTATGCATTCTTCAATTGTTCTCCCATCTTTAAGAACTGCACTGTAATGTATGATGTATTTTTGAAGTTGTGTCTTCATCATTTCCCTTGCAAACTCCTCCATGGCTTTGAGATTGATTTTGTTCAGGAACCCATTGTGCTTAATCTCTTGGACTAGACTTCTTCAAACCTTTTGGTACGTCTACTATAGTGAGTAGCCTAGGTGGTTGAGCTTTGCTTCTTTGTGAGACATCATGATAGAAGTGCATCTTCTTGAATCAATCTATAACATGTTGGTCACAACTTCTTTGAATTAAACTGCTTCCACCGAACTGTACTCCTTTGCTTGCCAAAATGTTTTCCAAATTACTGAGTCTCATTTCCCCCTTTTTGGCATGATCAGTAAGCTCCACAATCATGCTTTGTAGGCCAGAAATAGAGGAATGAATGTTGTCATTTGGAGGACCCTTTGTACAATCGACTTTGGTGTTGATAAAACCAACCTCATTGTGCACATTCCTTAGTTGATTCTCATGTTGGTGAACAACCTTTAGAAGATTTTTGTTTTGTTGCACAGTAAAAGTTTCACCACGTTTCCTCTCTTCACCAAATAACTTGGATTATTTGCACCATAAAAACATCTAAGTTGGCCTTTATTTTCGAATGAATGTTGTCAACTTGCATCTCCATTACTTGGTGCTTTTCAACCATTTCTTGCAAGCTTTTGTAGGATTTTAGTAGAGCTGTCAAAACGGGCCCAACCCGTCGGGTTGGGCCCGTTTACCCGTGTGTTTGGACGGGTTGGGTAGCAGAAATCCCAACCCGTCCCGTATTCAACCCGGCCCGTCTAGCCCGTATTTATACGGGCTAGACGGGCTGAACCCGTATAACCTGTGGGCTGGCCCGTATATATATATATATATATATAAAATTAAAGGTTTTAACTTACAGATCAGAAACCATATCCAAATCCCTAACCCTATCCCACGTTTTACTCCTCCCACGATTGCGATTTGCGAAACCTGCGTTTGCGACGGTGCCGACCTCGACCAGCGACGGCAGCGACACCAGCGAGTCTCACCGAGGGCGACGGGCTATGGCGTGAATCGAGTCCTCTTTCCTCAACAGTCGACCAATGGTGAGTTACGTATAAAAGGCAAAATCCCTAAATCCTAATTCCTGATGTCCTGCGAAGTGCGAACGGCTCTCCGGTGAACGACGGCGAAGTGCGACTCCGACCAGCTGGTAAGTGACTAAGTGGTATATATATATATTTTTAATTTCTATTATTATTGATTTATTGTTAATGTCTCTTAATGAATATGAATATATGATTTTCAGATTTGGTTGTGATTTGTGAATATTGTTTGTGATTTATGAATATATGGTTTTCAGATTTGTAAATGTAAATTTATTAAATATAACAATGAAAAAGCAAAGAGGGAGGTGTTGGTGAGGCCTTTTATGCTAACAGTTTATTATTGCAGGAAAATTGGCTGCTGTTGGAATTGAGAAGCTGAGGTCTGTTTCTTATGAACAGGCATTGGAGCAGATAACAGAACCCGAAAATGATTGATGGAAGATCCTTTTGCTAAAGGTTATGGTGCATGACTGTGTGCTTGTATGATTGGTTTTATTTGATATGCATTGAGATGGGGATGTTCATCACTGAGATGCAGAATGGAATGAATGCTGAATGAACTTGGTGAAAGAAGAAAAGTAGAAGAAGAGGGTGAGCCATTGCTTAGCATTGAGTGCCTTATTTGATGGTTAGTGGGCAGTGATAGCACCTTGATAGATAGTGCATGGCACTGCTTATGTTGATAGATAGTGTGTAGCATCTTTTGTTGATATGCCACTTTTGGGCGAGTGTACAGACTCAGATTTTGGTTTATGGAATACAGATACATATTTGCTTTCAAAAAAAAATTTCAATAACACATTTAAAATAAAATTAAAAAAAAATCAAATACGGGCTGGGTTGGCAAAATGCCAACCCGTATGAAAAACGGGCCGGCCCGTCCTGGCCCGTTTTTTGCCAACCCGTGACGGGCCAGGCCGTATGGGCCGGGCTGGCCCGTATTGACAGCTCTAGATTTTAGATATGAATCTTCAATCCTTTCGGAGTGTGTGGCAATGGCATTATCAACTTGAGCATGTAGTCCATGTTGTAAATCATCTATCTTCTTGAGCATCTCAATCAAAAGATTTTCCAAATGTGCTTGAGCTTCATTCGAACAAGTGTCATGTGTAGAGACTATCAAAGCATTTTCTTGAACTTGATCCCCTCTTTGTTCTCCTCTTTCTTCTCCAACATGTGTTTGAGATTGTTCTCCTCTTTCTTCTCCAACATTTGCTTGATATTGTTATCTCCTTTCTTCTCCAACATTTGCCTGTGCTTGTTCTCCTCCATTCAAAGCAACATCACCCAACCCAACAAATGTAGTACCCAACTTGTGAGGTACCCTATCAACAATAGGTATTTCTTGACTCTCAAAATGAACAATAGGCAATGAAGTTTCTCCCGGAGCAACATGTGTTTCCAATCTAGAAATTTCAATTATATTGCTCCTGCTAGTTCATTTCCTTCCAACTCAACCATAAAATAATTTGACAAAGGTTGAAATGCATTCTCCACAATAGGTAATTTTTCTTTCCTTCTTTCGGTTTTCTTGGCTCTCAATTTAGACAAAAATGTAGCATTGATTGTAGATAGCAGTATAGCTTGAGAAACAATTTGATTTCCAATCCAATCTATGGAAAAATTCTCTTCTTGCTCCATTTCAGATCCAACACGTGAAACCATTGCATGATAGGAATCTAGTCTCCAATTCCTCTAATTTAATACTCTATGATACTCATCAACAAGAGTAGAATCCATTCCATCAAAGTTGTTCAATTGATGCATTTCTATAGCAGCTAACTAGGGTAAGAAGTTGAACTTTAAGAGTGTAGATCTAAATGGCTCTCAATTTACCTGATTTCTTGCTCCTACTTTATTTTGAAACTAGTTTTTAACTTTTAGGTGCACTTTCATATTGTTGTAATATAAAGGCAAAGGGAAATGCTGGTGGCATTAGTGCAACACTTAGCTTGTAAGATCATCTAAGGATGTAGAGAGACTGGAGAGAACAACCAGTGTTAGTTCTGGTCCTTCAGGAAGATCATGGGTGGATCCTTCTATCAAGGTTCAGTAAAATTTGCAGTTTTAAAAATTTCATCTTGTTTTAAATTCATGTTGATTAAGTAGTCGTATGTGAGTTTATAATATTGTGGACGGCAGAATATTCACCGTGTTTAGAAGTGTCAATTGAATGAAACGGGCGCCGAGAAAACAATAAGTGTTGAAAAACTGTAAATGTGGCATATGCAGATTCTGAATATGGTTCCGAGATATCAAGGCGCCCAGGAATGCATGGAGGAATAACTAGTGAAAAGTATAAGAAACAAGGACTTGATAAACAATGGTATGATTCTGAGAGCATTGCCACATGTAAAATCTCCAGCAAAATGAATGATTATGATCTTAAGCATGGACTTCAAAATTACCCCTCCCACAAATCTTCAAGTCTTAAAGCATATCTACATGCAACACAAGATTCTATTAATAGAAATAGCACTGAGTTGAATATGAGCTGGAAGCATTCTGAGGAAGAAGAATAGGCATGGGATGATATCCATTCGAGATTGCCCAAATTAAAATCTCAGTGAAATTAAAGATTATTGTACTCCTGAAACAATGGTAAGTTTGTTGGTTGTGAGATTTATGTCATTGTTTTTTATTTTGTTCAGATAGTATTTGATTGGAGATGTATTATCTTAATGCAGATGATCTCACATTGGTATCTCTTAAGCACAATGATGGAAGCAGTGTGGCTGGGGAAGATCAGACCAATATGTTGAAAATATTCTGGGCGATAATTTTGCTCAAACGAGGCTCCCCAACGCTAAGCATGTTCTGGAAGTAGTAGATTGAGATCATTTGTGATTTCATCACTTTCTAGAACAAGTTTACTTCTTCTTTCAAGATTCCAAGCCTCCTTGAGCCAAATTAAAGTCGTTTGAAATGTATAAATATAAATGAAAACTTAGGGACATTTAGTTGATGCTTTCTTAGAATAACATATTTCTTTGAAGGATCAATGTAACTTACATTTTTTTTATCATGAATTAATAATTTATCTCGGTGGAAGCATCTCTTTCTTTCTTAACAAAGGACCAAGTCAGAAAAGTAATTAATCTGAAACTGGAGGTGCAATGTACTGTTGTTATAAACTGATAGACCATATCATCACAAACTGCATAACCAAAAGACCATTGTTGCAAAACAACAATATTTTAGTCATCTGATCTAGTTGAAAGCATCTCAAACAATACACTTTGAACATGCACCATTATATATATTCAGAGTTACAATACAAATGGCTGCTTGAGTCATCTTTTCCTCATGATGAGCAAATTTAAGGGCCTCTGTATGTATACAATAGAAATGAGATCATTGTTTCCTGTCAATATCAAAAGCAAATAACAATTCAACACACACACACACACACACACATAGGATGGCGTTCAGGTGCGTACGGGCCGCCCAGGAGAGAACTGCGGACAAATCGCAGCGCGCCACGTGTCCAGCATGTAGTTGCACTTAACGGTATGACTAGGTGCACATAATGTTATAACTAGATGCACCTAGGTGCACCCAGGTGCATAAATATTAACAAGGTAAATTACTTGCACTTGTAAGTGAAAATAGGTGCACACGTGCAAGTAAAATGTATTACAAGTGAAGTAAATTGTACATTCAGAATCAATACTAAGTGCACCTAATGTTATAACTAGGTGCACCTAGGTTGCACCCAGGTGCATGAATGTTAACAAAGTAAATTACTTGCACAAGTGCAAGTAAAATGTATTGTAGATGCAAGTAAAATGTATTACAGGTGCAAGTGAATTGTACACTGAGAATAAATACTAAGTGCACCTAATGTTATAATTAGGTGCACCTAGGTTGCACCCAGGTGCATGAATATTAACAAGGTAAATTACTTGCATTTGTAAGTGAAAGTATTTGCGAAAATAGGTGCATAAATATTAACAAGGTAAATTACTTGCACTTGTAAGTGAAAATATGTGCGAAAATAGATGCACTTGTAAGTGAAACTAGGTGAACCAAAGTTCCAGTTATTTACGAAAATGCCATCGCGTCATTTTTTTTAAATTGCATCTGGTTCGTTGATCTGGACACGCGGACGGTTGTGAAGCGTTCTCATTTCTTACTTGGGCGGCTGTTCGCATGGGAGCGCGCCCCTATATATATATATATCGAAAATGATTAAGGTGCGGGGAAGGTTTCTCGTGCGGTTGTGCGGTTACGCAACTTAAGTACACAAACTAGGCACCTTCAGCACACAAACAAAGCACCTTAAAATCACAAACCACGCGCACCTAACGTTTTAGGCCGACGCACCTTAAGTACGCAAACTATGCACCTTAAGTACGCAAACTACGCACCTTAAGTACACAAACCACGCACTTTAAAAACACAAACCACGCACCTAATGTTTTAAAATGGCGCACCTTAAGTTTCATCAATTCGCGCACCTTAAGCATACAAATCACGCACCTTAATAAGGAAAATAACGCATCTTAAGAAGGAAAAATACACACCTTAAGCTTTAGGTTCACTCACCTTAAGTTTCAACACTGACGCACCTTGAGCATACAAATGACGCACCTTAAGAAGGAAAATTACACACCTAAAGCTATCGCACAACCGCACCGGAGAAGGTCAGTCGCACGGAAACTTATATATATATATATATATATATATATATATATATATATATATATATATATATATATATATGCAGACTAACACTAAACATTCCATAGTGTTCTATATTCAACTAAATATACTTGCACCATAGAGTGACAAAATGAGAGGACACAAGCTTAACGAGAAGTGGAGAAGATATACAGTGTGTTCATGGTGAAAGGTAACAGCGAACTGTTTTTATTAAGCTTAAGCAGAGGATACACGGAGCATATATACAAAGGCAATGCGTGGTAAAAAGACGTTGTAACAAACTAAACAACTCAAATTACAGGAAAGCCCTTTCTAGACATTCTCTTGCTCAGTCGCATCATTCTTATTCTTCAATACCCCCCGTAAGCTGGAACATGAAGTTCCTTGATGCCAGCTTAGACGTGAAGCATTGATACTAAGTGATGGGAAGAGGTTTTGTAAATCCATCAGCCACTTTGTTAGCAGATGACATTGACAACCACTAGGTCTTTGATCGTGAAAGTTTTATCCAAGATAGTTTGAAGGATTGAATAAGGTCTACTTTTGCACTGGTAACAATTATGTCATCGACATATACAAGAATGCAATGAAATCACTATTGGTACCTTTAGTAAATAGCGATGGATCTGCTCCGGACTGCTTGAAACCAACTTGAATGAAGGCATCGATAAGCTTTGCATTCTACTGTCTACTAGCCTGCTTAAGTCCATATAAAGACCTAAGCAGTCGACACACTTGATTTGGTTTTTCACTTTCAAAGCCAAGTGGTAACACCATGTAGACTTCCTCATTAAGATCCCCATGCAGAAATGCATTATTGATGTCCGTCTGATGAATATGTCATCCTTTGGACAGTACTATGCTAAGAAATGTGCATGTGATTGTTAGCCTTGAACATGGGAGAAGGACTCAATCTGCAGTTGAAGGTATAGTATGCTTTCCTTGTATTGTGGTTGTGACCACTGTACTTCCTGCTAGTTTGTGGTTTGTTTGGTGGTACTTGTGCAGCCTAGCTTGTCAGGGATGATTCAAGGTTGAGCTTGTGTGCAATTCAGTCTCTTGCCAATAATTGGGTTGACCTCTAACCTAAATGTTCCCCTGTGTGTTATGCATTGCTAGTGAAGGCTTATGTGGGATTCCGGTGATATTTGTTCTGTCATAGTTTGTCTCGGTTCTCTCATAGTGAAGTCTAGAATTTGCATGCTTTGAAGTGATTTAGGCCATTGTTGTTAGCCTAAAACCTTTAAACCTACCCTGTGTTACAATTATTTTCCCTAGTTGTCCCCTTTGAGCCTTGTTTTTTGTTTAATAAGTGCAAAGCTCTTAACCCCATTCGTTGTATTGTTTTTCTTGTTTAGCCCTATCATTTAACCCTTAGCCCTCAGCCATATATTTTTCATTCACCCTTAGAGAGAATGTAGCATTTGTTCTTTAATTTAGAGGAGATTTCCCTTTTTGAGCTTACTTTTGATAAAGGTATTCCTGTTATCTTTGTTCTAGTGTGGGGGTGTGATGAAGGAATTGTTTGGTTGGTTTGAAGTGAAGGAAAGAAATTGTTTGTAAATTGAAAAGAAAAAAAAAAAAAAAGAGAAAAATTGTTGTTAGAGAAAAGAAAGAAAAAGAATGATGAATAAAAGTGCAAGTCAGGTTGCTCGAATAATTGTCTTCACCCCCACTAGTTTAGAATACTCTTGTCTTTCCGATTATGTTTTGCTCTCTTGATTCATATTTTTCATATCTCCTCTAGGTTTAATTGTGAATAGGTGTGAAATTCTCTCTCTTTTGTTTATTTTTCCATACCCTTTCTTTGTTTAACCACTCACCCTTAGCCCTATTACAAGCCAAATAAAGACCTATTTGATCTTAGCATGCAGTTTTAGAGTGATCTATGTGAGCATGAAGGGCATGTCTATGGGAGTTCATCTTAAGCCAAGTCTTACATAATCTCAATTGAGTACATGTGCATACAGGGTTTTAATCTACCTAATTTCGGGTGTCCGGTTATTGGCCTGAGAGGGGAACTCACTTGTGATTCTGAGATGATTCTTAAAGCATGTTAGGTTGTACAAGTTGGTTGGTGGAATGATTGGTTGAGTAGGAAGGAAGTGTGATCAGTTGCAGTGCCTGGAGGGTGGATTATCCTGGGCAATTGCTTGAGGACAAGCAAAAGTTCTAGTGTGGGGGAGTTGATATCTGCTATTTTATACAATAATTCACCCCTTATTTTAATTGTATTTTCCCTTATCCTAGTGAAACTGAGAATTGTTTGTGTGCTATATTGTTCAAGTGTTGAATTATCTACAAAGAACAACAAAGGAGGAATTTTGGAACATTTTGGACAAGTTCTGGAAGAAAATGGAATTACAAAGAAGAAAGGAAACAAGAATACAAATTGGAAAAGAATTGGAAGTTGCCTAATGGGCCAAGGCCCATCTATCTCCTATATATTCTACCTATTCTCTACAATTGAAGGAGTCCCCTTACAGAGTTCTAAACCCTAGTTAGTTAGAATATTTTCCCTTCTCTTTATATTTCCCTAGCATAGTTTAGATTAGTTTCACATTAGATTATTTAATTTCAAGCTTGGAATCTTGGATTGAAGATTGGATTTGTTCTTTATCAGTTAAGTTCTCTTATTCCTTTATTTACTTTCTTCTCAAATTTCTTGCAATGTTTATGGTTATTTATTATTGCTTTGCTTTGTTTACTCCAATCATGCGTGAGTGATTCGCCTATGGGTTTGGATTAGGGATCCATTGTAAATCTTGATGTTCAATTGGTGATTATTGCATAAAGGGATTGAATCTTTTACCTAGGGTTTATGTTGATTTGGGGATTTCTTTCTTCTTGTTATTGATTGATGGCCACAATTAATTGCTAGTCTAGGAGAGGGATTCATTACAACAAAAGTTGGATGGAGACCTCAAGTCTTACATACCAATTTCAACCTAATTTTCCTACTATGAGAATAGGGGTAATTTTGGGGGCTTACAATGCTTAGGTGCTTAAGGTTATGATTGATGCATCACGACAGTGGGGCAATTGTAGCCTAATTCTATTTATTGATTACGAAAGTAGCTGAATTGAATTCTTATGTGCATTGCCCATAAATCCCTTGGTTAATTATTCTTTCCCTAATTCTGAGTTGATTAGAACATCAAGATTACAATCTCCTAATCTGGCCCATTCCCTTATCATACAATTAATTCCTTAGTCAATTGTTTTCTTTTATTTTCCATCATTCAGTTATTAGTTGATTGGATTCTAGTTAATTTACATACTCTAGTGCCTAGTACTCTTAATTTACACAATTACGTGCCATAGCCCCAATCCTCAGCGGAACGACAATTCATACCCATATTTACACTCATCATTATACATCAGCACATTTTGGCGCCGTTGCCGAGAATTGGTTTATTTGGTTTTGAATGTGTGATTAATTTCTTACTAGCATTAGAGTTAGTGAATTTTAGGAGATCAAGTTTTATTTTTATTCATTATTCGAAAAACAATTAATAAAAATAAAAATATTTGCACTAACCCATAACTAGTTCCTTCCAAGAGTGTTTGTGGTTGTGTTAAACAGTAGGTTACCCTCCTTTTATGCACACTAGATCGAAAGGGAGCACGAACCTTCGTCCCTACGATCTAAATCTTGAGAGGAAGTTAAGGAAGGTGTTACGTGATTGGCTTCAAGAGTTCCAGAACTTTGAAGTAGACATGAGGACCGGAGATAGTAGCAATACTGGGCAGCCAGCCCATACTGGTGCCAACACACAACAGCACCCGAGGCAGAGAGAGGCAGTTGGGGACAACCCTGGAGTTCGTGCTGACCCCCCAAATCCAAATGTTCAGAATCAGGTACAGAACTTCAGGGCCGATCCAAACCCGAATATCTATGTTGGGGGATGATTGGGAGCTCCTTTCATGCAGCAGTAGCCTGTGTACCAGCAGCCAGGCTATGGGTTGGGATGCAAAATCTTCTCCATCAGATGAATCCCAACCTGTTTCAGCAGTTTGCCCAGGAAGTCCCACAAGCAATTCCCATGGCAACCCATTTAGCTCCTGAGTTTACTGAAGAGGATTGCATTGTGTATCCAGGGATTGAGGCAAACAATTTTGAGTTGAAGACTCAACTCATTCAGATGGTCCAGAATAATCAGTTTGGAGGAGCTCGGGTTGAGGACCCGAAAACCCATATTGTGCATTTTGATCGTATCTGCCAGACCATCAAGATGAATGGTGTTCCTAGTGAGGCCATCAAGCTGAGACTGTTTCCCTTTTCCTTGAGAGATCAAGCACAGAGTTGGTTGAATTCCTTTCCAGCTAACCATTTCATTACTTGGGAACAGCTCCACAAAGCTTTCATGCAGGAGTACTATCCTCCTTCCAAGGCTGCCAAGTTAAAGAAGCAGATCCAGAATTTTCAGTAGTTTGGCAATGAAGATCTTCCTGAGGCTTGGAAGAGATTTAAGGAGTTGAGGAGGCAGTGACTTTATTTCATCATTCTATGAGGGATTGACTAACCGGTCGAAGATTATTCTAGATACCTCATCCTTTGGGGTATTTTCATTGATATGGGACCAGCAGTTGGAGAGCAGTTGATTGAGAGGATCACCTCTAACAATACTTACTAGTACACTGAGGGGGATGATATACCCAAGAGAGAGAAGACAGTTGGGATGTTCGAAGTTGGAGAAAAGATGGCAATGTAGGCTCAGCTGGATACCATACAACACATGCTAAAGCAGTTAGTACAGGGCCCTACTCAGAGTGTCCAGGCAGTTGCCCAGCCTCCACTGATTCCACAAAATCCTTATGCTCCTAACCCCTATTCTGTGCCACAGGTACCTCTTGTAGCCTGTTGTGCAATTTGTGGTGGAAATCATGTAGCTCAGACATGTCCTTTGTTAGACTCCAGTAACTAAGTCCCTAAGCCTAATGTGGAGCAAGTTGATCTCATTGGTTATTCTAGACCACAAGGTCAGGGGCAAGGTTATGGGAACTATCATCAGCAAGGAAGAGATCAGTTTGTTCCCTCTTGGAACAATCAGAGAAATCAAGTAAGGAACAATCCACCAGGATTTCAAAGTAATCAAGGGAATAGGGGTGGAAATCAAGCTCAGTGGAGAAGCAATCAGAATTTTGGGCAGAATAAACAGAATGCAAATCAAAGACAGTTTCACCAAGGCAATCAAGGCTATGGGAATAGTCAAGGCCAGGGATTCTCTAAACCTTCTCAGGATGTAGACATGCAGACTTTCATGAACACTATGATGTCTCAGATGGGCAAGCTACAAGCAGAGATAGAGAGTTTCAAAGCTCAGCAACAAGGACGAGGTAATCAGTTTTCTAATCAAGCTTCATCTTCGAATGGTAGACTGCCAGCAAGCATAGAAAATCCAAGGCACCAAGTAAATGCAGTCACCACTAGAAGTGGATTAGCTTTGAAGGATCCCCCTTTTCCTTCAAATGATCTAGTGCCTGAGAAAGCTGATAAGAAGGATGAGGGTGTTCAGGTTGAGGATGTTCTTGATGATACTGAGGAGGAGCCTCTGGTGCAGAGAGATAGTGTTAATGTAACCCCTCGGTTTTTTCGACAAAGTTAAGATTCGAGAATACCGATGTAAATTTTTTTTTTATTATTATTAAGCTATGACATTTAAGAAAAGACTGTTCGGTGCTCGAAATAAATTTTTTTTATCGATAAGCTGCGAACTACGTACCAGTCACGAACCGAGAAAATTTTAAGGATATAAATTCAGTTCGAATTTCCTAGAATGTGGATTATTAAGCATCATACGATTAAGCCTGAATTTCTAGTTAGTTCAAGAGAAATTTTAAATGGACCGTAAGGGATAAATTGTTACGGACTCTGAACCTAAATTTAGTGGGATACCGAAAAATTCCCAAACTTGGTGATTTGCGACGAGAATATTTTTACGATAATTTTGGTATTAGAATTTTCCCGAATTAAGTTATAATCCTCCGAACATTCATCTGATTTAAGCATAAATTGGCCAATTAGTTTAAGATCTTCTTAAGGACTTCATGGGGAGATGACAAGTGGCAAAGCAATCCTAGACTAGGATTTGATCATTTAATGAGAGCATTAATGAGGCATGGTGCAATTGCACTTGTTGCTTAGTCATCAAGCCAAGACTCACATCATCATCTCTCTCATTCTTCCATGCCATTTTCGAAAATCACAAGGAAGGAGAAGGAAGAAAAAAAATTGTCTAAGTCTTGCAATTGTGATCTAGAGCTCCCAATCATTTTCCCACTCAAGTGATCAAGTGTAGGTAAGACTTTAGACTTTGATGGATTTAATAATCTCTAGAACTTAAGTGTTAATGTATAGTGCATGAAAATATTGTTGTTATGGTGACATTTTTAGGATCTTTGGTGAAGAACTCCAAGGAAGACATCATCAACTCTTACGGTTTTAAGGTTTTCTACAAAGGTAAGGAATCCCTTAAGTTGGTTCAATCACTTGAAGGTAGACAAATGCTAGGAAAATTGTATGATTAGAATTTTGTTAATGAAAATCTTGTGCTAAGTTATAGATCTATAAGTTGGCTCCAAAGATCTTTACTTTGATTTTTGATAAATTTTATTATACATGTTCATAGCGATTTTTATGTGTGTATATGTTATTTGGGGTCCATATATGCTTAAGTTGTGAAAAAGGTGGAAGATCGGGACGTTACAACCCCGATCTTGCGGCCCGAAGTGGGCAGAAAACGGGCGGACGCGACAGTGGACGCGCGTCCACCGCGCGCCCTCTACGAATTTGCGTTACGGTGCCTCGGCCGAGAGGCTGGACGCCGCACGGACGCGCGCGTCCGTGGGCGCCCAGTCTCGGCGCGCGACGCCGAACCCGCGTCCGCTGGTGCGGCCAGCCGCGAGTCCGCGCGACGCGGACTCATTTTCGACTTGTTTTTGACCCGATTTTTCCCCGATGTTTTTAAGTCTTGTGTGTTGTGAAACTTTGAAAGCCTACGGGCATCCGGGTGAATATTTTTGGAAGACAAATTATTATTTTGGTATTTTACTAACTTGGAAAAATATTTGTGCTTTGAAAATTGTTATGACTCCATACTTGAATTTTTGAGATGAGACTAACTCTAACTTAAGTATGTGGGTTGGGGGAATATACTTGGGTAAGTATATCGGTTGTGGAGTCATGTGGTAATGAATTAAACGTGGATGTGTTTTGTACCCCACGTATGAATTAAAGGTGGATGTGTTTCGTACCCCACCGAGAATTAAAAGTGGATGTGTTTCACGTGTGAATTAAAGGTGGATGTGTTTCGTACCCCACCGAGAATTAAAAGTGGATGTGTTTTGTACCCCAC
>CP025659.1:24367729-24393893 GCA_003576665.1 Ipomoea trifida | reverse complement strand
CGGTCCTGTGATTGGGTTGATTACCCCTGTGATTGGACTTCGGTCCTGTGATTGGACTGTCGTCCCTGTGATTGGACTTCGGTATGATTGGGCTCATCACCCTGTGTACAGGTTTTCCGGGTTTGACTCGTGACTATTTGACTTCTAACTATGTGGTTTCACTTGGTTGATGGTTGGTTTGAGGGTTTGGAGGTTTGAGTTGGGATTCTTTCTCGGTTGATCGTTGTGGGTCCTTTGTGTTATTCGGTTGATATCTTGTTATTCTCGTTGAGTTTGGTTGATTCCTTTTGGATTGTTGTTCAGTTGGTATTTCGGTTATGGTTCGTTATTGCATTATGCTTTCGTTGTTGGATATTGGCTTTGTTTGACTGAGTCTTGGTTATTGATTCATTCAGCTTATTGTTGTTGAGTATCGGTTTGAACTATTGAGCAGTTCGTTGGTGTTTATATTCTATATGGGTGTGTAAACCTATTTATAAGCTTATGTATATCTATATCTCCTTGCGGGTGTGAATGGTGGTTGCTTAGCATTCTTTTGCTAATGGTTCTTTGTGTGTTTTCCAGGTATGGAGTAGTTACGCGAGAGTGCGCTAGAGCTTTCCTATGAGGATGTTTAGCCTTAGTTGGTTTTGTCTAGACTTTGAGTTGTTGGGCCTGTGTGCCGTTGAGACATTATTACATTCTTGATAGTGATTTGAGTACTTGTGACTATGGATTGAGGATTTATTTCTATTCGATATCTATGACAGCTTAGTTCGTTTTTATGATTAGCCTGTGCATCTAGGCTGTGTTTATAACTAGATGTGGCATGACGCCCTTAAGTTTTAAATTCGCTTCCGCTATGTTTGGTTGTTGGTTGAGATAGGCAGCTGTTTGTGCTAAGTTTTATCTATCTCAGCCTGTGTGAGGTTGGGGTGTCACACACGCCTTGTTTGTTTAAGTTATTTGTGCCTTGTTAACCTTGTTGTTTGCAGCTTGCGGGCGCGTCTTCCGGGTAAGTTCTTAATCGATTTTAGTTAAGTTGCTTCGTTTTAGAATAGCTTAGGAGCCTGCTTTAGATTAGGAATAAGTAGTTAGTTGATACGAAACGATGGATAGCGCTGAATGCGTCTAAGAAATAAGAGGATCGGGCGGCTCGTCAAAGATGGTTAATCTACTCACGGCTTGAAGTCATCGACAACAGTCTACGTTCCCCGAAACTGGCATCTTCGCGCGTGTAGCATCGTCTGCAAGATTCTCGCTAACCTCAAGACTTGAAGAACACGTTTCGTGCAGCTGAAGTTCGATGCAAGACGAAGAAAACAAAAAGAGCTCGAAGACTAAAGACTCGAAGACCCTCGGCCTTGAGGAAACGGCAAGAGCAGACGTTGACGCACTAATAAAGAGCCAAGCCTCACCAAGTAGGAGCTTTCGGGATCAATAATGAAGAACCTCGTGCAAACTAAGTGTGATAATGATGAAGCCTTAAGAAGTAGGATTTGAGGTCATGATTCACTGACCTTAAAATAGTCATACCTGCCCCTGAAGCGACCATGAAGCAACAAGTTAGAAGTTGCAACCTTCAAGGCAAAGAAGACTAAATCAAGTAGAAAGGAAAGCCTGGATCTTCGAGACCCCCGAAGATAAGAAGAAACGCTATGAGCAAGTTGTCTGACCATGAAGTGCGAAGAGACTAAGAAATAAATTAGGAAGTAAGGATCTCGGGCGACCTATTCAGTGCGTCTTGGAGGAAGTTTCTCGTGCAAGGACCAAAAAGAAGTGATCTCAGTGGCAAGAAAGAAATAGAGAGTAGCTGAACAAGCTAGTAGGAGGCCGAATCAACAAAAGATCAAGACTAAAGCCAACGGAATTGAACTTAAGGACTTGCTTAATCATCGAAGTATCTTCAGAGGGAATTGCGTTGAGCACTAAAGGACTCTCATAGAATACTTGGCCTACCGAGCTAGTAAGCAAAGGTGCCATCGATCGAGTCAGACGCGAAGTTGAAGTTGAGAGCTACATCCCACTACTTCGGATGACCAACAAGAAGAACCAATGAAGAGTGGCAAAAACAAGTTGATATGTATTCGCGCTATCGACCTGCAAGAATCGCAAGAAGAACACCAAGACTTGACCGAACCATCTTACAACGAAGATTGCCAATCGAGTAAATGAAGGACTCCTCGAAAGATCCTGAACGATCAAAAGAGCAAGAATTCTTAATGCTAAAGAAGGTGCACGCGTTACGTTAGCTTTAGGACCTCGATGTTTCAAAGTACAAGAAATTAAACTCGGTTTCTAAAGATCACCAATAATCGTAAGCAAATCTCCTTTCAAGATCAAGCGATACGTTCCTAATTAATCTTACCCTTCTCGTGAAGCTTCCCCGAGAATCTCTCGTTCTGCACCAAACAGTCATCAGCGATTCATCGCGTTCGGCCTCTCCTAGAGTGATAAGGATGTGCGAGTTGTAGCTTATAAAGTAGAGCTATCCGAATTCTAGATTCGCGTTCCGTGAGAAGCAAGGTTAAAACACGTCGACCGGTCAGAGTGTCGTGATCAAATCGTCAAGCTATGGAAATCGTTTAGAGTTGAGAGACTTCCTATTCTTCTTAAAGCCGAATTCCTCGTTCATCCTTGAAATCCCAATTATCCTCCCATAGAGAAATCCCTTCTGTTTGTTCTAATCATTATTCCTATCTCTTCTTGGAAACTAAATCCTTCTTTGCTTCCTGAAACTCCAAATGCCTTCTTGTTGAAACACCTCTTCTACCTATTCTAAATCTCTTTCTCATCTTCGCTTGAAACTGAATCTCTCTTTTCCTTTGAGGGAGTGCATACCCTATCGTTAAAGAACCTTGTCTATCTTTATAGATCTCATTGCTATCGTCCCTTGAAACCGAATTTCTCTCATTCCCTTGGAAATTGTATATCCTTTCGTTGAGACATCCCTTCAGTTTATTTTAAGTCTCATTCTTATTTCCTTTCAAGATTGAATTTCTTTCTTTCCAATTGCATACCCTATCGTTGAAAAATCATTTCTGCCTTTCCAAACCTCGTTCTTGACTCCTCTTGGAACCTGATTCCTTTCTTTTCCTTGAATAAGCTAAATACCCTATCATTGGAAAACTCTTCCTGTGTTTTCAATCTCGCCCCATCTGTTCTCGAAGCCAAGTTCTTTTCGTTCCTTCTGTTTTGTTGAAAGAACTTGATATTCCCTTGATTGAGAAATACTTTTGGCCTCTTCGAACCGCGTCCTTATTTTCTTTCAAAGCTGAGTTCTTCTCTTTTCTTTAAAGAACTTGACATCGCCTTTTATTGAGAAGTCATTCCCATCCTCTCGAACGTTGTTCTTGTTTGCTTCTTGAAATAATTCTATGCAAGGTGACAACCTTCTTTCCTAAGTTGTGACTTTGATAACTCTTGATTATATTCTTAACCAACGTTGTCCTTGAATCTTGAACCTTAACCCTTTCACTCTCTTTTCCCTTATTGGGTCAAATTTTCAAAATGAGCATACGTTCTATAAATGTTTTCCTCTATATAATACCGTACTAGTTTTAACCTTCTGTCCCCAACACGAATTGGCCTTATGGAATGGTTCTGAGTTGGATCTTTCAAGAAAAGAGAGTTTGTCTAAGCTGTCAGAAGGTCAAAGCAAAGAACTGTAGAAGCTCGTTCGGTTGGGAAGTTTTGTAGATCGGGTAACCCTAAGGTCGTAGCGTCTGCAAGTGTCATCAGAAAAGTTGAAGCTGACTCAAGAAAGAGTGAAAGCTACCCGTAACCAATAGAAGACATATGCCGACCAAGTTGGACCAGATGCGTGATGCGTTCGCATTTTGCTGCTGAAGAAAATATGTGTAACACCCCGCATTTTTCCCTATTATTATTTTAAATATAAATATTTAAATGAGGGGTTATTTATTATTAAGTAATTATTTAAATAATTATAAGTATCGTTATTTCCTATGGGCTTGGGACTATATACTCTTATATATAATTTATTGTTATGATTAATAATAAAAGTCTATAGCCCAATATTTCTATAGATATATATATATATATATATATATATATATTCATTCATAATTATGGGCTTATAATATAATTATGAATGATATATATATATATATATATATATATATATATATATATATATATATATATATATCCCAACTTCTCTAAATAGCCCATACTATATTATTTTTATGGACCCAATAAACTACCCTAAGTTCAATAATTATATTATGATCACCTTGACCCAACTAATTTAGCCCAAATCCAATACATATATATATAGTTTTGACCCAACCTTCTAATTTTGACCTAGCCCAAAATGGAAGCTTCCTAATATGGAAACCTACCCTACTATCTATAGTAACGTTCGTTTGTTCAGCAGCCAAGGAAATAATCCCGTCGGGC
Source organism: Ipomoea trifida (assembly GCA_003576665.1). NCBI lineage: Eukaryota > Viridiplantae > Streptophyta > Magnoliopsida > Solanales > Convolvulaceae > Ipomoea > Ipomoea trifida. Next base: position 24,389,492 of record CP025659.1, on the reverse strand, counting down.
ATCTCTGTTTCGCTGCCTCTCCCTTCTCGCAAGCTAAGCAATGGGAGTCACGTATGCCGGCTGCGGCTTCACGGCGGTAGATGCTGGTGTAGATGATCGACGGCTGAACGACGACAATGGTGGTCGGCGGCGACGGCCTTCGATCTCCAGCGACGAGGCTCTGTTTTGACAACGACAACGAGATCCCGGCGACGCCTTTTGAATCACGTGAGCTCTCTCGACTCCTCTGGCTCGTTCGTCCGGCGAGCAGTGGCTGCGGTCTCCTCGCCCTCTTCCTTCTCTGTTTCCGGCGACGCGCGACTGAGCAAGAGCAGCCGCGGCCTCCACCTTCGACATACTCCCGGTGGCGACGGTAGCGGCGTACTCCGGCGGTGCAAGGCAGCGGACGACATGGCGGCACACTTCCTTCCGTTAGGCGGAAGCGGAGCTCGTCAGCGGCACGGACTCGTCCGTCACCTTCCCCCGTTCGACGAACAATGGTGGCGTGTCTCCCTCCGGCACGACGCGACAGCAGCGACAACGGGCCGTGGTGATAACGGAGTTACGGCGGCATGCGAAGACCGGCGAGATCCTCCTCTCTCCTGGTTGCGGTGATGGATGGTCGCCGTTCCAGTAGCAACTTCGGCGTGACTCTTCTTCCCCAGAGTCTTGGTGGTGGCCGAGAGTTCATCTGCGGAGTAATAGCTCGGTGGTTACACAACTGAACGCAAGAAGCAGAGTGGTGTAGTGGTGTGGTTCTTGGGCGCTGAGTTGGAGGGCGTGGGTTTGAACCCTTGTCGAGTCATTTTAAGGTAAATCCTTCTTTATGCTGGAATTTTAGTAGGTTGTGTGCATAGTTAATGACTAGGGTTGCTCATGGTATTATGGTATTAATGCTAGTAGTTAGACCATTAGATTCGTATTATCTTATGACCATATTATTATGCTTGCGTATAGTTTAAGTATTGACTCGCATTCGTGATTAATAAGGATTATAGCTCGATTAGCTATTAAGCGTGGACTATGGGCAATAACTATGATAGGTCAATTAGGAATGTCGGTATTCTTATTAACGTTCGGTTGTAGTTAGTGATCATATTAGATTATGTTAATTCACAGGTTCGTGGTTATGGACCTAGCTTATGAGTAAAGTTAATGCGCTTTGGATTAAATACGCTTCAAAGGTAACCACTATGTCCATCAAAATCTATTTTTACACTCTCATTCTATATGATATTATTTGGAGTTGGAAATCCTGAAATTCCTTGATTATTAGCCTATTATTGATTGTGTTTGATGGGTTCATGGCTTGTGTCTTGATCCTTTGTCTATTGATGTATATGATCATTTGTTGGTTTGGATTTCCATGTTATTTGGCCTCTGTTGGATGAAATCTTGGTGTAGTATGATCTGATTTGTGTATTCTGGAACATTTCTTTGTATTCTGAGTTGAGTCTGATTCGGTGTGTGGGAATTGCTCTTGCGGGGCTCTCTAGCGGCATAATGTAACCCGCTGGAGTCCTCCGTGAGAGTAAGGTGGTAGTGGTTGGTGGAGGTGAGTGATCCGTTGTTTGTTTCCTCATTTGTTTGGAGTTTGTTGGAGTATTCTATTGGATATGCTACCCTGATTCTGGAGTATTTATTCATACCTCTTAGTCCATTATATGAGTCTCTTATTTGGTGGGTTGAATCCTTGATTTTGTTAATTGGGAGTTGGTTGGTGTTCATATCTGAGATGGGCACTTTGAGTGATGGTTCTCGGGTTGAGTGGAGTATGAGTGTGGTGTTGTGGATCTTTGAGTATCTTTTGGAGGTTGATGGGTGGACTGACTGTGCTATTACTGACTTCTCCCTATGATTGGACTTCGGTCACTGTGATTGGACTTCGGTCCCTGTGATTGGGTTCATCACCCCTGCGTACCAGATTTCTGGATTCTGACTTCTGACTTCTGACTTCTGACTTCTGACTGTGGTTGGGTTTGGTATGGTGATTGGTATGAGGGTTTGGAGGTTGGAATTGGGAGTTCCTTCTTGGTTCTATATTCGTGAGTTCCTTGTGGTTATTCGATTGATATCTTATGGTTCTTAGTTATGGTTGGTTGTTTGTTTATGGTTGTTGTTCAGTTGGTATCTTGGTTATGGATTTGTTGTCTTAAACTTTCGTTGTTGGTTATTAGCTTCGTTTGGATGAGTCTTGGTTTATGATTCGTTCAGTTTATTGTTGTTGAGTATCCGATTTGAACTAATGAACAGTTTGTTGGCGTTTATATTCTATATGGGTGTGTAAACCTATTTACAAGCTTATGTATATCTATACTTCCTTGCGGGTGTGAATGGTGGTTGCTTAGCAGTCTTTTGCTAATGGTTCTTTGTGTGTTTTCCAGGTTTGCCTTAAAGTCTATGCGCGAGCGCGATAGTGTACACCTATTTGAGGATGCGTAGACTAGATATGATGTTTTTAGACTTGTGTTTCGGGCCTGTGCGCCACTTTGAGATTTCATATACTCTTGACTAGTTGTTGGATATTATTTTGAAACATGACTTGAGGATTATCATTTATGCAGTTACAGTTCAGTTTTCATGGTTAGCCTGTGCATCTAGGCTGTGTTATCTTACCTAGATGTGGCATGACGCCCCTTAGGTTTTAAATTCGCTTCCGCTATGTTCTGTTGTTGGTTGAGATAGGCAGCTGTTGTGTTGAGTTTTATCTATCTCAGCTTGTGTAAGGTTGGGGTGTCACAATATGTGCGTGACGCACATCGTGATATCCAGCTTGAAGTCGTAACCTTTGAAGATGCTCTATCCTATGAAGAGAAGCCGGTGAGAATTTCGGTCACCCAGTCAAGAGAAGCGCACCGAAAAGCAGTGAAGTCCATGAAGGCAGTATGATCCAGCCACGTGGCCAAAGGAGCGACCAAGGATATAGAGGATATGATGAGGAAGCGGTTCCAACGATGTGTGGTCAAGGTAGGCAAGTTTAAGCTTTAGGTAGAATTCTTTTTAAGTTGAGTATTCTTTCGCTTGGGTTGGGTAAGTTAGGAAGTTTAAGAGTAGTAGTGTAGTATGTTCTTAAGGATAGGTTGGTTGAGCAATCCTTTTTCCTTTAACCTTCGATCAATTCCTTGTTTCCTTGAACCGTTCCGTTTCAAGTTCCCGTGAGCTACGAGCTTCGGGGACGAAGTTCCTTTTAAGGGGGGTAGAGTGTAACACCCCGTAAATTCGTTCAAGCCTTGAGACCGGTAATTGTTTCCACCGGGCAATTTATTTAATTTAATTGGGCTAGTCCTTCCAATTTCATATATATATATATATATATATTCCTTGAACCCGAATTAATTATTTTAATCAAGAGCCCAATTCTTGAATTAATTCTTGTAAGTGATTTATTCTAATTTGGATCCTTACAATTCTTATAAGTAAGAGTATTCTTATAATGGCCCAATTCTAGTATATATATATATGTATTGTCTCTAAGACATTTAATCCCAAATACTATGGGCTTTCTCTTATTCTATATATTTATTTTTAAGAGATGAGTGTCTTGGCCCAATAAATTAATCTTGTACATAACATTATTATATACATATAAAGAGCGAAGCCCATTCCTTATTAAGATCTTCCACCCTAATATATACATATATGTATATATGTATTATGATATATATTCAAGACTTAATTCTTCTAGAGGTTTTCACTCTCTCTCTTCCCTACTCATTCCTCACGCCATTTTCATCATATTTCCTTCAAAGATTGATCTTCATTTCATCTTCAAGTATTCAAGTCAAGATTGCTCTTTTAGGGTTGTTGAAGCTTGGGTAAGCATCTATATCTAGGAATATTCATTGCATCTATATCTAGGAATATTCATTGCATCATATAGTTTTCATAGTCTTTATCAAGTTCTTATGTTTTCCTTTGGGGATCTTTTGGGAATAAGATGATCAAGGTGAAGGTGGAGCTTAGAGGAAAGGTGTAAGAGTTCTTGGGTGAAGAGTGCTCCAAGAGGTAACCACTATGTCCATCAAAACCTATTTTTATACTCTCAATCTATGCTATTCTTTGGTGTGTTGGAATCCTGAAATTTCTTGAATATTAGCCTTGTTCTTGTATTTGGAATTGTGTTTGATGGGTTTATGAACTTGTGTTCTTAATCCTTTGCATATTAATGTTTATGAGCAATTGTTGGTATGGATTCCATGTTTATTTGACCTCTTTTGGATGAAATATGGGTGTTATAATCTGATTGTTGTATTCTGGAATCATTCTTTCGTGTCTGAGCAAGGTCTGGGAGTGGGGTGTGAGATTTGGCCTTGCGGAGGACACTAACGGCACAATGTACTCCGCTAGGGCCTTCCGCAAGGGCAACACGGTGGAGGTTGGCGGAGGAAAGGGATCCGTTGAGGGGATCCGGGGCCTTCTTGCGGAGGAGTGTGGCGGAGGTCTGTGGTCCGTTGCAGTGTTCCGTTAGGTCTACTGGAAAACTGTTTCCAGAGACTGTTTTGTGATTTATTGTCTGATTGTTTCCTTGTTGGTTCTGAACATTGTTGGAGTATTTTGTTGGGTATTTTACCACGTATTTGGAGTATATATTCATGCCTTTTGTTGGGTATTTTACCATGTCTTTGGAGTATTTATTCATGTCTCTTGGTCCCTCTTTTGTACTCTTGCTTTGTTGATTCCATGATTATATTATCTGGGAGTTGGTTCGTGTTCATAGTTGAGATGAACACTCTGATTGGTTGTTCTTGGGCTGAGTTGGAGTATGAATATGGAGCGGTGGATCTTTGAGTATCTCTTGGTGGTTGATGGGTGAACTAACTGTGTTATTATTGATTATATTTGGGTTATTACCCCTGTGATTGGACTTTCGTCCCTGTGATCGGGTTGTTACCCCTGTGATTGGACTTTGGTCCCTGTGATTGGGTTTCTACCCCTGTGATTGGACTTTGGTCCCTGTGATTGGGTTTCTACCCCTGTGATTGGACTTTGGTCCCTGTGATTGGGTTTATACCCCTGTGCTTGGGCATTTATGGCCTCTGTGATTGGGTTTCTACCCCTGTGAACTAACTTTTGGGTTGGTGTTTGGTATGAGGGTTGGTATGGTGGTTTGGAGGTTGGAATTGTGAGTTCTTTCTTTGTATTATGTATTCGTGAGTTTCCTTATAATTATTCGGTTAAGTTGTATCTCAGTTGATATCTTGTTGTTCCTCGTTATGTTACGGTTTGGTTGGTTCCTTTGTGATCATGCTATTGGAGTTATGATTCAGTTGGTATCTTGTTTATGGACTTATGTCTTATACATTCGTTATTGAATATTGGTTTCATTTGGAGGAGTCTTGGTTTGCGATTCTTTCAGTTTATCATTGTTGAGTATCCGGTTTTAATTAAAGAACAGTTTGTTGGTGTGTATATTCTATATGGGTGTGTAAACCTATTTACAACCTTATGTATATCTATACTTCCTTGCGGGTGTGAATGGTGGTTACTTAGCAGTCTTTTGCTAATGGTTCCTTGTGTGTTTTGCCAGGTTCGCAATAAAGTCTAAGCATGACCGCGATAGAGATATATCCGTATGAGGAGGCTAGACTAGTTTGTTATGCTCTTAGACTTATGTTTTGGGCTTGTGTGCCACTATGAGATTCTATATACATTTGTTTTAGATTCTGGATCTTTTTGGGATATGTTTGAGGATTTATATATTGTTGGTTTCAGTTTTGGTTAGCTTGTGCATCTAGACTGTGTTTACTTACCTAGATGTGGCATGATGCCCCTTAGGTTTAAATTCGCTTCCGCTATGTTATGTTTTATGGTTGAGATAGGCAGCTTTTGTGTTAAGTTTTATCTATCTCAGCTTGTGAAAAAGTTGGGGTGTCACAAATACGACGTAGAACTACACCGTATTAGTTATAGTTTTTGGTGGTAGGCATTTTATCTTGAAAATTGATATTAGAGCACATTTTATAATAGAATTAATTTGTTCTACTTAATTATATTGATAAAAATATCTACTCAGATTTACTAATGCTATTCCCCATGTTGCTAGACAATTGACATTCTTTTTTGAGTTTTTATATAGAGTTAATTCTACCCAAAGTCTTTTGTCTTTGTTGACAATTTTAAATTTAATCTTAGAATTTTGTGTTTGCTGTTTAACATCTCAGACTGTCGTTTTTGCCTAAACTTTTAACAAATGCTAAGTGTCAAATATTATTCTTGGCACATGCTCTATTTTATTAGAGAAAGAAAATGAAAAGGAAAAATGGATTACAAAATAGAGTAAGTGGAGTACAGTTCTTACCAATTTTATTTTTAAAAAATTTAAAATTGAGAATTTAATATGTAATTTTGTGCATTATGAAAATTAGTTCTAATTATATTATCGAACTTAAAATGAAAATTTATGATATTATTATTACTTGTTATGCAATTTCTTTAAATGTCATACCATATATGACAAATGTATAATAATAACAAAAAAAAAGTCAAATCATTATACATTCTAATAATTACATCACAATTCTTTTACAACGTGTGATATTTTAAAGATCTCTTTTATTTGAATAACAATGAATTCCAATTTCTTTTATGTTTTATCATAATATAATATTTTTAAAAAATTATTTTGTACTACTAAAAATTTCAAATTAAACCCACGAACAAAATATTACAGATATAAAATTAGATTAAGATGTTCTAATCACAATCTAATAACAAGCTTTTATGCTCTTTTAAAAAAATATTTAGACAATGTAATTAGGTATAATTGTCACAAAATACTTTTTTTTTTAAAATAATCATAGAATACTTTAAACGTATGTATATAATACTTGACGAATTATAAAAATCAAATTTAGATATATTATATAATCAGAATCTAATTACAAGCGTTTATGATTTCTTTTTTAAATATTTCAATAATATAATTAGATTATGGTTTCTTTTTTAAATATTTCAATGATATAATTAGATTATGGTTTCTTTTTTAAATATTTCAATAATATAATTAGATTATGGTTTCTTTTTTAAATATTTCAATAATATAATTAGATTATGGTTTCTTTTTTTAAAAAAGACACCAATTATGCGTCCTAAACCAGTATAAATAGAGGACGAAGAAACGAATACTAGGAAAACAAAAAGTGCATTACTACTACAACCCTCTTTCTCTCTAATTGATCGCCTTGTTGCATACAGCTCGCTATGGATGCTTCAAGCACCTTTCCTCAGGCCACCTCGGGTTTGTTTTTTACACTTTTTGCATACTCAATGCTCAAACTCTCTCCATTCTCTGTTTAAGTTTTTTTTTTTTTTTTTGCCTATTAATTGCTTCATTCTTTGATCTCTAGGGTCCGCTAGTGCGAATGGAAAGACCAGAGTGGATGTTCTCAAACAACAAGTGATTGCTCACATTGAACAGCTGCAGCGAGAAGTATCGATCGATTCATTTTATGATGATCAGATATCAGTTTTTCTTGGTTTTTTTTGTTGCTCTTCAATTTTGGTTTATATTATGAATTTGCGGTTCGATTCTTATTTGTGTTGCGAAATGGAGTGCAGGGCTTTGTTGATGAGTATTTTAGGATGAGCTACGGGCTGAAGGACGATACTTCTGAGAAAACATTCTTCATAGATTTGGTTTCTACGTTTGTGATGGAGACTGCCGCCACCATAGATGATATGATATATATATATATATATATATATATATATTTATATATATATAACATTTTGATGGAGTGCATGCATGTTTTTAGGGAGTATCCAATCATTGACTATGACAAACTGTATCAGCTTTCCATGAAGCTGAAAGGGAGTTCATCATTGTAAGTGTAATCCATTTATCAATAATATTTGTTCCTATACAACAATATAATCCATTTATTTTTGTACGCCTCACTTGCTTAATTGTATATGCAGCATTGGGGCTTGCCAGCTTTCAACTGGTTGCATCAACTTGATTCATGCCATTGTCAACAAATATATGAATGAGTAAGAAAGCTTTTCTGCCTCAAAATTAATTATATATATCTATACCACACAAAACTAGTACGTATATCTTTGTCATTATTCGTGAATGTTTATTATCTTATCGTTTCTTGTTTTCCCTCTTCATTCTATCAAGTGCAGGCGGATAGTGGAAAAGCTCAATAAGGACAAAGTTGCCTTGGAAATAAAGTTGGTGGAGGTTATGAAGCTGGAGCATGAGATTGTTGCAGACAGAGAATGAATGTTGTGCCTATGGTTTCTTAAATGGGAAACTTTAATTTGTTAGTTTATATTTATTTTTCTATGAATATTTTCATTGTCTTTATTTTATTTGAATACCCAAATACATGATAATCTAAAAAATGATTTCCCAAAGTTATTTTCCAGATTTCTAATGGATCCTAAATTACAATTTTTATCCCTAGACAAATATAGAAATTTTTATAAATTAAATCTAATCTGAGTTGTATCTATAAAATTTAACTCTTTCTCAAACACATTATGTACAAAAGTGAGATATCCGGCATGACATTTACATTATTTTCTTATTTGCATATATGCATATAATTACTTTGTACGACAATACTCCAGTTGGATAGAGTCTCATTTACTAATTTTTAACCAAATAAGTCTTGACCACAATAATCAATTTTGAATAAATTTTGTGAGATTGTTAAAATTTCTATAAATGACTTAATGTAGTGATTAATTAGTAGAGACTCAATTGATTCACTTATATCTCAAAAATACAAAATACAATGATAATTACGTACTCCCTCTGTGCGTTTTATATATCGGGTTCCGTTACCAAGGCTTGACTAAAGTTATTTACAATTCAATGTTACATAATATTAAGTTCAGAATTAGTATGTAAAATTTATATGTTTAGAAACTACATTAAAAGTACTATTGCGTACAAAAAAAAATAAGTTTGAAAAATAAAAAAAATACTAATAAAAATAAGCAAAGATGAAGAGTTGGTTTAATTTGCCCCTTGAATAGTAAGTAGGACATATAAAATGGGACATAGGAAGTATTAGAAGTGACTTCATTTAAGATAATGATCAATTAGTGATTTAGTAAAAATTATATATATATAGTGGCGAATCCAGCATGGGGGCAGCTGCCCCCACCCTCACCCCCACCCCCACTCCCACCCCATATATATATAGCCCTTGTATGTATATATGTATGTATAGTATATGTTTAGATATAAGGATATTAAAACAAATAAATATAAGCAATTGATGAGTTGGCTGAGTTGGTTGATGCATGTTTGTGCTTAGTAAAGGGTGGGTGTTCAAGTCTTAAAGCATTCATCCTCTTATGTACCGTTGCCTTTTATATATATTAGACAGTTAACATTCTTTTTGCATTTTTATTTAGAGTGAGTTAATTAATTCCACAGTTATATATATTAGACAATTAACATTCTTTTTTGGGTTTTTAGTTAGAGTGAGTTAATTAATTCCACCGGAAGTCCATCATCCCAGACTATCATTTTCGCCCAAACTTTTATAAAATAATGTGTCAAATAGTACTCTTGGCACATGCTCTATTTTGTTAGAGAAAAAATGAAAAGAGAAAATGAAATACAAAATAGAGTAAGTGGAGTAAAACTCATACGAATTATATTTAAAATTTTATAAATTAAGAATTTAACATGAAATTTTGTGTATTATGAAAATTAGTTCTAATTATATTATCCAACTTAGAAAAAAATTGATATTGGTTATTATTAGTTGTTATATATACGAATTCTTTGGGTATTGCAGACTGGGTTCAAGAGTGTCTCGGTAGAGCCTTACTTATTCTGTCTATAATGTGGATGTCACCTTATCAGATCATTCTGTCTTACTTATTGATGTTGAAAAACCCCGTGTTAAAGCTCGCCGGAAAAGGTTCATGTTTGAGAATGCATGGCTGAGAGATAATATGTTAGCTAGATCAGTAAATATGTTAGCTCATGTGTTAGCTACAGCTAAGGCTTCTCAGGCTGGTCCCCATACATGGGTTTCTATTTATCCTGATTGTATTCGACACTTACTTTCGAGTCAATAATATATTTGGTTCATTGGTTTTCAAAAAGGCAAAAACTTGTGTGAGACTGACGGGTCGGGTTATTTATTAAATGGGTCAACATGTGTATCTCATTATCTCATGCCCTCCCTTCATCATTTCTCTACAGTCAATGTTTCTCTCTCTATTTCTGCTACAGGATCATCCACACCTATCTCCTCCGCTCAAGCTTTCTGTCTCCGTCCATCTCCAATCCTTTGCTCAAGCTCTCCGCCTCCTCTAATCGATCTCCTCCAACTCTGGTAAGTATTGCAACTCGGCAAATAAGAATTTTACTCATCAATCTCACATCTCCGATCCTCCGCTCCCATCTCATCCGCGTCTCTGTATCCTTCCATCTCCAATCTTCCACTCAAGCTCTCTACCTCTCATTTCCTCCATCTCCATTTCTGCCGTAGCCTCCAACTTCGGTAAGTATTACAACTCGGCAAATGAGAATTTCTCTCATCTCAGCTATGCTTGAGCAGAAACTACAATTTGTTCCAGAGTACATGTTTGCAACCTTGTGAATAATTATTGTGATAATTTGAGTAATTCTTATTCCAACTTTAATTACATTTAGATTGAGGAATGCTCTGAAACGGAACCACTATGTTCACTTCTCCCTTGCCAAAAACTTCATATTGAATTTAATCCACATATATGCTCAATGATTACACATAATCTTATGTATTCTTAATATGACTCCAAGTTTTAGTCTTACAAAGAAAAACAATACTTTAAACAAAGAAAACGAAAACAACAACATCATCAGACAGATGTGGAAATAACAGATATAGTCAGCAAAGCAAGAATAATGTCACTAGATGTTAATAGTATTAGATTTGTGCTAAAAAGGTATTGTGCTTGATGATTAGAGTATTGATTATTCATTTGTGCTATGAAGTACTAATTTAGGGTAAAAAGTGTTAGATTTAATGCTTAAACTATTATGTTTTATTCTTAAAGTTATGATTATTCATTTGCACCATAAAGTATTAGATTTAATGCTTTAAGTGTTGAGTATATATTTATTTCTGCCATGAAGTAGTACATTTGTGTTATTAAGTATTGTGTTTGATGGTTAAAGTATTAGATGTAATGGTTAAAGTGTTGAGCATTCATTTGTGCTATGAAGTACTAGTTTTAGACTATAAAGTATTAGGTTTAATGGTTAATGTATTGACTATTTATTTGTATTTAAAAGTACTAGTTTTAGGATATAAAGTATTAAACTTAATGATTAAAGTGTTGAGTATTCATTTGTGATATGAAGTAGCATATTTGCACTATAAAGTATTTGATTTAATGGTTAAACTGTTGAGTATTCATTTGTGTTATAAAGTACTAGTTTTAGGCTATAAAGTATTCAATTTTATGGTTCAAGTGTTGAGTATTCATTTGTGCTATTAGGTAGTATATTTGTGCTATTAAGTACTGTGTTTGATGGTTAAAGTCATGATCATTCATTTGTGATATAATAAAGTAGTATGTTTGCACCATAAAGTATTAGATTTAATGTTTTAAGTGTTGAGTATTTATTTGTGTTATGAAGTAGTACATTTGTGCTATTAAGTATTGTGTTTGATGGTTAAAGTATTAGATGTAATGGTTAAAGTGTTGAGTATTCATTTGTGCTATGAAGTATTAGTTTTAGGCTATAAAGTATTAGGTTTAATGGTTAATGTATTGACTATTCATTTGTGTTTAAAAGTACTAGTTTTAGGCTATAAAGTAATCAATTTAATGATTAAAGTGTTGAGTATTCGTTTGTGCTATTAAGTAGTATATTTGTACTATTAAGTATTGTGTTTGATGATTAAAGTTATAAATATTCATTTGTGTTATGAAGTAGAATATTTGCAGGTGCTGCTAGGTAATGGAATGGAATAAATTGAGAATGGAAGTATTGTTGCATTAATGTTGCTGCTGCAATGTTGATTTAACCTTAATATGAAATTCTGAAATGCTATGACTCTTCTTTAATGGTAGTGGAGACATGCTAATAGTAGGTGAGTTCATCTAAATATTGTGCTTGCTGCTGGTTTAATAATGCTTTAAGATAGTGGATCTCTTTGTGGCTGAAATTGTAAATCTGGAATGGTTGCTTTAAATAATTTCTAGAATTGGAGGTCATTTGATTAGATGGGTTCAATGGTTTATATGGCTTGAATGTGCTTGAAGTTGAATGTATGTTTTGCTGCTGTTTGAGAGGCAATACAGTGTGCTGCTACTGGAAAATAAAGGGCAGTAATTTGCTGATAGAAGTGTGTGCAGTTTAGTTTGAAAATTCAATATTGAATTATTGTTTGAGATCGGGTTGTTTTTAATTGTGAGTACTATGGTAGTATAGTCTGCTCGAATGGAATAAATTGGATGACGAAAGTGTTTGACAATGGTTGAGTTTGATTGGGTTGAGTAAGGAAATTATGAGAATAAAATGGGGTGGCAGTGGGTGTTGCCTTGTTGCTGCAATTTAATTGAATTTCCATAAAATTGCCTGCAATCTAATTGAATATGTTTTTTGGCTTATGAATTTGAGGCTGCGGCGGAGATGGGAGGAGACAGAGATAGGGAAGCCAGATGCAGCGTGAGATGCAGAGGGTGAGAAGAGTGAATAGCGTTGATGCAGAGAGAGAAACATAAAAAGACACATGATATGCACATGTTAACCCGTATACTTGTGTGACCCGACCCGTCTCACGGATTGAGATCCGTGAGACGGTCTCACACAAGTGTGACCCTTTAAAAAAATACATATATACAAATTCTTTAAAAATCATACCATATATGACAAATGTATAATAAAGAAAAAAAAAAGGTCAAATCATTATACATTGTATTAATTACATCACAATTCTTTTACAACATGTGATAATTTAAAGATAAATTTGTATTCTTTTAATTGAGTAATGAATTCCAATTTCTTTTATGTTTTATAATAATAAAATATTAAAAAATATTATTTTGTGCTACTAAAAATTTCAAATTAAACTCACGAACAAAATATTACACATATAAAATAAAGTTTAGATAATATATATATATATATATATATAATCACAATCTAATAACAAGCTTTTTTTATTTATGGTTCTTTTTAATATATATATATATATATATATATATATAATACGTTAATACTCGACGAATTATAAAATCAGATTTATATATATTATATAATCACAATCAGGGACAGATTCACAATTTCCTTTCCGTGGGGGCCAAGAAGTGAAAGTAATTAAAATGAATTAAAAAATGTTCAAATACAAAGTTCGAATACAAAATGTCAAATACAAAAAACAATAAAAATTACTTACAAGCGAAGGTTTATGATGAATTACGAGAAAATGTATTTTGTCGTCGTGTGTGCGTGCATCGTGTGTGCATTGTGCGTGCACTTCACGTGTATGATAAAGAAAAATGACCCCATTTATCAATATTCTTGCATTTAACCAGGCAATGGCAAGGCAGAGGCGCAATCGCCCAAAGCAGAGAATGTTTAGGGAATTTTAGGAAATTGCGCAAAACTGTAAGATATATTAAATATAATATATCTATAATATATCTATCTAATAATATATAAATGTATAATTGGGAAAGAAAGAAATAGATAAGAAAGAAGTGGTCAATTGATGATTTATGAAATGAAGTAATGCACCTATATATAGTGCAAAATGCACAACAAACAAAGCTAGTCTTTTGTTTTCAAAAAAAAAAAAACAAAGCTAGTCTTTAGCTAATGAAGTGGTCCATGTAAAGCTACAATTATGGCCACACATTGATTACCCACATATTGCCATGCATGATGCATTAACTAATTGACTAATTCTAATTAACAAATTAATTAGTAACTACTTGGTTTAACATTATAATAATAATATTATTATAACATTGCCTCCTTTAAACCAAGTTGAATATATTGGTCATCCCAATATCCTTCTTTAATTTGAGAAATGTCTCCGTCTTCAGCGGCTTCGTAAAGATATCAGCAATTTGACATGCACTTGAACAATACTCAATGTTGATTTGCTTTTCAGCAACCAACTCTCTGATTTTGTGATACTTGATATCAATATGTTTGCTGCGACCATGAAAGACAGGATTCTTGGACAACGAAATTGCAGACTTGTTGTCACAAAAAATAGTTGTAGGTGCTTCCTACTTGTGTTGTAAGAACTCAAAAATTCTTCTTAGCCAAATTGCCTGAGTAGCACAATTTGCTGCTGCAATATATTCTGCTTCTGCGGTTGAAAGTGCTACAATCTGATGCTTCTTTGAAGACCAAGAAAATATGGCTGAACCAAGATAGAAGGCATATCCTGATGTGCTTTTTTTGGTCTCAACATCTCCAGCCCAATCACTGTCTGTGTATCCAACAAGTTCCACAACTTCATTAGTAGAGTAAAAAATTCCATCATTACTCGTACCTTTGACATATCTCAGAATTCGCTTCGCTGCAGCCCAATGTGATTCTTTTGGTTCCTCCATGAATCTACTAAGTATTCCAACTCCAAAAGAAATATCCGGCCTTGTTGCCACAAGATACCTCAAACTCCCAATCAAGCTTTTATAAGCTATAACATTCACATTCTTACCAGACTCATCTTTGGACACCTTTAACTTTTCAGCTACCGGAGTTGAAATTGGTTTGGAGTTTTCCATTTTGAAGTTTTTCAAGATGTCAGCTGCATACTTCTTCTGTGAAATAAAGATTCCACCATCTATTTGAACAACCTCAAGGCCGAGAAAGTAACACATAAGGCCCATATCAGTCATTTCAAATCTCTTAATTAGTGCCTCCCTGAATTCTGAGATTAGCTTCAAGTTATTTCTAGTAAAAACCAAATCATCAACATACAGACAGATTATAACAACATCACCAGAATCAGTGCATTTGACATACAAAGTGTGTTCATGAGGACATCTCATAAAACCACTTTCAACAAAATAAGAGTCAATGCAACCATACCACGCCCTAGGCGCCTGCTTTAAGCCATATAAAGCTTTTCTCAACCTGTAAACCTTAGATTCCTCCCCTTTCTTCACAAATCCTGCAGGTTGCTCAACATATATCTCTTCTTCAAGAAAACCATTCAAAAAAGCAGACTTGACATCCACTTGATGCAATTTCCAATTATTTTGAGCAGCAAGAGAAATAACCATTCGAACTGTATCAAGTCTACTTACTGGAGCAAAAACCTCAAAATAATCAATACTTGGTTTTTGCTTGTAGCCCTTTGCTACCAACCGTTCTTTAAAACGGTCAATATCTCCATTTGACTTGTATTTGGTTCTGTAGACCCACTTTACTCCAATTGGCTTCTGTCCAGGAGGTAATTCTGTTAACTCCTAGGTACCATTCTTTTCAATGGCACGAATCTCCTCATCCATCGCCTTAAGCCAATGAGTTTCTGTAGCAGCCTCCTCAAAGGATAGAGGGTCACAATCTGCAAAAAGAGCAAATTGAAAAATCTCTTCATCAGACAAGTTATTATCATGACCCACAACATAATCCTGCAAGCGAGCTGGCAATTGGCGCTCGCGTTGAGATTGTCGAACAGACGACTCTGGTTGCGAAGGAGACTGGACATTATCTGTAATCGGTTGCTCATCAACAATATCATCAACAATAGGAACAACAACTGACCTTTCATCTTTATCTGACCAATCCCAAGCACTATATTCATCAAAAGTGACATCACGGCTTATAACAACCTTTTCAGTTTCAGGGTTGTATAGTTTATAAGCCTTTGAAGCGTCACTATAACCAATGAATATGCACTTCTCTCCTTTGTCATCCAACTTCTTTCTCAACTGATCTGGCACATGTGCATATGCCAAACATCCAAAAACCTTGAGATTTCTGATAGAGGGTTTTCTCCCACTCCAAGCTTCCTCAGGCGTCTTATCACGAACACTTTTAGTAGGACACCTGTTGACAACACATAGACAACACATGCAACAGCCTCTGCCCAAAAAGGCTTAGGCAGATTTTTAGATTTCAACATGCACCTCACCATATCCATGATTGATCTATTCTTCCTCTCAGCCACTCCATTTTGTTGTGGAGTGTATCTAGCTGTCATCTGGTGATGAATACCTTTCTCCTTCAGAAAATCATCACAAGCATTATATTCGGTACCTCTATCAGTTCTCAAGATTTTGATTTCATAACCACTTTGCTTTTCAACAAAAGTCTTAAATTGCTTGAAAACATCACACGCATCAGACTTTTGCTTCAGAAAATAAACCCATGTTTTCCTACTAAAATCATCAATGAAAGTAACAAAGTACTTACAACCTCCATGTGAGGGAACCTCCAATGAACATAGGTCTGAATGGATAATCTCCAGCTGTTTTGTGGCTCTCCTTGACTTGCCCACGGGGAAGGGATCTCTGTGCTTCTTCCCAATCAAACAAATCTCACAAATACGATCAGGGACATTCACAACAGGTAAATCAGAAACAAGCTCCTTTTTCGCTAGATAGTTTAATCCAGAGAAATGGAAATGTCCAAATCGCATATGCCATAACCAATTATCATCACATATTTCAGAATTGAAGCAAGCAAGAAGTGCATGATTGATTTTCAAAGGAAATAGTCGATTTTGGGACATATTTACCTTTGCAATCAAAACTCCTTTAGTATCGACAATGGTACAACACCCCTGAGTAATATTTATCTTATATCCCTTTTCTGACAACTGCCCCGTACTCAACAAATTTTGGTGCAGTTCAGGAACATAGAACACATCAGATATAAAATTGTGAGTACCATCCTTCAACTGAATAGAGATTTTACCTTTTCCAAAAATTGGCACTTTTGACTTATTGCCAAATGTTACTTCAGACCTGACTGATTCATCTAGTTCGGAAAACAACTCTTTCTTCCCACACATATGGTTACTACACCCAGTATCCAAGAACCATATGTTTTCTATCAGCAGAAAAATTATTACTGGCCAAAGGTAAGGTTTCAGAACTCTCGCCGGACTTTTCAGCAATGTTTGCTTGATTTCCACAATTGTCCTCATTGTACCAGCAATATGCAATCTTGTGCCCATACTTGCCACAATTGTAGCAATGAAATGGAAATTTTCCTTGTTTGGCATTACCTCCACCTCTTCCTTGGTTGAAGTTACCACGTCCTCCTCCTTGATTGGAGTTACCACGTCCTCTTCCTCTAAATCCTCCTCTTCCTCTTCCACGACCTCTACCAGATCCTCCACCTCTTTGATTAGACCCAGTCATATTAAGAGTGACTTGGCTCTTCAAAGCTTCTTCTGCAAGTGGTTCCGATTTTGACTCAATCCTGTCAATATGACTTTCTATCATACCTTTCAGCTCTGCAACTGATAAGAGCTCGGTTTTGTGGGACTCTGTAATTGAAGCCACCACATGGTCATATTTCATCGGCAAAGTTCGAAGAACTTTTTCAACCACTGCACTATCTTCAATCGTATCTCTATATAACCTCATCTTATTTACCTGATCAATAAGACGAGTGAAATACGTATCCACAGTTTCTGTAGAGGTCATCTCACAATGATCCTTCTCAATGACTGCAACTTCGACTTTTGTGCCCGATCAACTCCTTTGTGTGACACCATTAGGATGTCCCAAGCTTGCTTTGCTGTTTGAGCCTGAGCTAATTGCCCAATAATTGAGTAATCAACACCTTGGTGAATCTGCCCCAAGGCTAATTGATCTCGCCGTATAGCGGATGCTTCAGCTCCTTCTTGTAGACCGGGATCAATAAAGCTCCAAAGATTTTGGGCTTTCAAATGAGTGGTCATCATAATTTGCCAATAATTGTAATCGAGTTTCCCGTCTAATTTGGGACCCGACCACACAATATTGAAATTTGTGGACATGTTTCACTACGGACAATATCTCGGGGTTGGAAGGTTGACTTGCTCTGATACCAATTGTAAGATATATTAAATATAATATATCTATAATATATCTATCTAATAATATATAAATATATAAATGGGAGAGAAAGAAATAGATAAGAAAGATGATTTTACATTGATGATTTATGAAATGAAGTAATGCACCTATTTATAGTGCAAAATGCACAACAAACAAAGCTAGACTATAGCTAATGAAGTGGTCCATGTAAAGCTACAATTATGGCCACACATTGATTACCCACATACTGTCATGCATGATGCATTAACTAATTGACTAATTCTAATTAACAAAATAATTAGTAACTACTTGGTTTAACATTATAATAATAATATTACAAAGGAAATTATATATATATATATATATATATATATATATATTACATTCTTATGAATTAAGAATGTAATAAATAATAATAATAATAATAACAATAATAATAATAACAAATAACAAAAAGCTACTACCACTGTAGATAATATTGTCATCATATTCTTTTCCCCCAAACCCAGTCCTAAACCAATATAAATAGAGGAGAATCGATAAAGGGGAAACTAGAAGTGCAATACTACTAGAGTTCTCTCTCTCTAACTGATATCCTCTTTGCATACAGCTCGACGTTATGGACGCTTCAAGCAGCTTTCCTCACGCCGCCTCCGGTTTTTCTATTACACTTCATGCATTCTCATCGCTCAAAAACTCTCCATCTCAATAATATTATAATCCATCTCTTTTTGTAAAGTTAATTAATTACTCCGGTCCGTGCAGGTCACGTGCGGCTTAATATATCTTTCTCATTATTAGTGAATGTTTATTATCATATCGTTTCTTGTTTTTCCTCTTTATTCTATCAGGTGCAGGCTGATAGTGGAGAACCTGAAGAAGGACAAACTTGCGTTGGAAATGAAGTTGGTAGATGTTATGAAGCTAGAGCATGAGATTGTTGATAGGCAGTGAATGAATGTTGTGCCTATGACTTCTTAATTGGGAGGCTTCTGAATGAATGTCGTGAGACGGGTCGGATCGGGTCAAAACACCATGCAAATGTCATACTTATATGTGTAAATCTCACACTTATATGCTCAAATATAACACTAATAAAAAATACAATTTTTGTTACTTATAAGAGAAAAAGTAATACATTTTTCATAATAAGTAATGTTGACAAGTACCTCTCACTTATAAGGGCAAATATAATACTTTTGAGGAAAAATGTAATACTTTTAAATCGAAATGTAAAAGTATTGTATTTTCCCTTAAAAGTATTACATTTACCCTAATAAGTAACAAAAATTTTATTCCTGATTAGTATTACATTTGAGCATATAAGTATGGCATTTGTGCATATAAGTGTTACATTTGTATCTTGATCCGACCCGACCCGATTCGTCTCATGGTGAGACGGTCTCACACATGTTTTTGCCTTGTATTGTAGAAAATATAGACAATATAACTGATGAAAATATATCGCTTTTTAAATTTTTTGATAATGAATATTGTTTTTTGAATAAAGGCATTGTAGACATTGAATTATAAATTAAACAAATGCATATGTATTATTATTATTTTTTTGTAACTACTAATTTATTTAGTTTAATAAGAGTAATAGAGTGTGGTGCTTACTTTTGAAATACTCTAAGCTATTCGTAGTATATGTTTAATAATTTGCCAACTTTGATTGGGATGAGGTTCAAACCTAAGAGCTTATAGAAATTAATGGGTAAGTTAAAAGTTAATGGAAAAAATAATATTTAACGGAAAATTTAACGAATAATCATATAATTAAAGATAAATTAGGAAATCTCAAGGAAAAATATAAATCTAAACAATTTGAACCATTCATTTGATTTAATAACTTGACGGTCATTTTTTTTACTCATTATAGACCTAACTTTCTTTGGCTCTTATTAGTATAGTAGATATATAGTATATATAGTATAATATGTGTGTATGTGTGTGTGTATATATATATATATATATATATATATATATATATATATATATATATTTGGACAATATAATTAGATATAGTTATTACAAAATACAAAAATTAATTATTTAAAACATATATTACTTATGAATTGAGAATGAAATAAATAATTAAACATAAAAAAAAAAGACAAATTATGCGTGCTACCTGCGGCAAGGATAACATTGTCGTTTTATTCTTCTTCCCAAACCCTAGTCCTAAACCAATTTAAACAGAGGAGAATCGATACGAGGGAAACCATAAATGCATTACTACTAGAGCCCTCTCTCTCTATAAATGGACTCTTCACGCAGCTATGCCTTATCTAATCTTATTCCTTAAATAAACTAGAAATTTCTCTATCCACAAGAATTCATTCAACCATAATGGTTGAACCAAAAATACCTCGACCAGGACACCTAAAGTACTAGTATGCTTTTATGTTGATAATAATATGTAAATGACAATTAGATCATTATCTTACGTAGCTATATTTAAAATTCATTATTAAAAATTTCAAGGCAGAGCAATAGAACATTGTGATACACTTCACGCACTGAAAAGATGTTGAGACTACAACATTGCTAGAATCAATCTTTCAAATCTAGAAAATGAAGAAATTTCAAAAAATCGGTAGTGTTGCAACATTCATTAATCATGTATGTAAAATAGTTATTGTACATCCTTTAAATATATTAGAACTAATACAAAATTACAATTAACTTCTTTTTCTACACTCAACCTGCTTGGATTAAAGGGAATATCAACATTAATCTTGACAACAAAAATAATTGGTATGTATAGGATGTAGCCATTGTTTAAAAAACGTTTATGTACAAAGTGACAAACTATTTAGCTGCATGCATGCATTGTGGTGAAAAGGCAGCAGTGGATACTCCAAGATTAGTATCAATTCAACAAAAACAAACACACACACGCACACACATACACACACAAATCAAGTACTACACTCATTCATACTAATTCCAAAAATATGAACCGGTGGAAAATGAATGTGAAAACTGTTGATGAAACTAGACATATTGCAGCATTAATATTAATTTGGATTACCTATAAAGACATTGTTGTTACTATCAAGTAAACAAGTTATAAAACAAGAACAAAATGTACTACTTATTAACCTTCTACAAATAACTCAATTGAACACGACACATTACCAATAAATAATTAAAAAGAGAAAAGAAAAAAGAAAACATGTACAGAAGATGAAAACAATGACAATGCTACCCAAAAGAGAATTAAAAACACTTGGAGAAATTCAAACCAAAAGTAGTATTTATTTAGAATATCATTTTTAGACAAGTATTTAGACTAGTTTTTTTTTTTTTTTTTACAAAATTGCAAACATTTATTTTAGTGAAAATTATAATCAATCTCTCATGTATTATCTTGCATTCATGTACTTTGAATTACCGATTTAAATAAACAAATTCAACATTTAATTACATATGCATCATGACTGGATTTTAGGGCGTGCAAGATGGGAAACAGCATAGGGCCTCAATTTTTAGAGGGCCTAATATTTATTTTTGATGACCAAGCTTCTTAAGAAATTAAAAAAAAAATCTACAATTAATCCTAAAACACATAAGTTTTATCCCAAATCACTTCCCTCTCATAATAATTTGGACCAAATTAATTGAACATGGATAAATCATTCTGTTTATCCAATGGCATATATGATGTCTCAAGCCTTTAATATGCAGAGATAACTTGAAGTAAAAATAATATATTTTACGTATTGGTTTTAAAGATTGCGCTTATACTTTTGGTATGACCTTATTTATTTATAAGAACAGAGCCACAAAAATTCAAACATTGATATGAACATCTCCT
>CP025659.1:24339147-24357644 GCA_003576665.1 Ipomoea trifida | reverse complement strand
ATAGTTCCCGAACTCTTTTTCACTTGAAATTTTTATGGTAGAACCCTAACTCATAGTACTTCATGTTCATAAAAAGTTTTGGTCACCTAGGTTCACGAATTTACACAGAAAATTACATTTTTGCCCTTAGCAGTGTGCTGTCCGGATTTTTCTTCTCTCTGGACCAGTTTCGGAAAATAATTTGGAAACCATACTTATACTACTCCAAAAATTATGAAATTTTATATGTAGCTTCTACACTTATAGAACTACATGTATAAAAAAAATTGGATCAAAATACCTTACCGATTTTTCCCAAAAATTCACGGAAGTTACCGCGAGAACCTACCCTGATTTTCCTTTCTCTATTTCCACAAGTATAAGCTTATATGGACATAAATACAACGTATACATGCATAAAATAGCTATGAACATGCATAACAAATTTATCAAAAATCAAAGCAAAGATTTTTGAGCCAACTTTTAGATCTATAACATAGCACATACTTTTCATGAACAAAATTCTAAACATGCAATTTTTCCTAGCATTTGCCTATTTCCAAGCGATTGAACCGACTTAAGGGAATCCTTACCTCAATAGAAGATTTTTAAACCGTAGAAAGATGGCTATCTTCTCCCTCAAATTTTTCACCGAAGATCCTAAACAAAATCACCATAACGACAATATTTCCAAGAATCTTAGCTTACAATAAGTTCTACGAAAGGATTCTAGTCTTTTAACCGAATAAAATCCAAAGCCTTACCTAGGATGGAAGAACTTGTGTTGAAGAACAAGCTATGGAGTTCTTGGATCCAAGAGGAAGAATGAGGTTTCCTTCCTCTTCTTTTCCTTCTATTTTTTTCGAAAATGGAGGGGCAGATGCAAGACTTGGAGTGCAAACTTAGATTAGCTTATCCCATACACTTCCCATTTAATTAATTATTTATTATCATGTGGGCACAAGGGGTGCCACTTGTCACAATCTTATGGTGTGTCTTGTAGGGCAAGACTCCTTTGCCAGTTAGAGGTTAAATCAGATAAAAGTTCGGAGGGATATAACTTAATTCGGGAAAATTCTAATACCAAAATTATCGTAAAAATATTCCCGTCGCAAATCACCAATTTTGGGAAATTTCCGATAATCCGCTAAATTTAGGTACAGAGTCCGTAACAATTTATCCCTTACAGTCCAATTAAAATTTTCCTCGAACTAGCTAGCATTTCAGGCTTAATCGTATGATACTTAATAATCCCAATTCTAGAAAATTCGAACTGAATCTATATCCTTAAAATTTCTCGGTTCGTGACCGGTACGTAGTTCGCAGCTTATTGGTAACTAATCCAAAAATTATTTCGAGCACCAAACAGTCTTCCCTTAAATGTCATAGCCTAAGAAAAAAAATTTATATCGCTATTCTCGAATCTTAACTTTGTCGTAAAAACCGAGGGGTTACAAACCTATTGTCCAAAGAAAAATTTGACTTAGAAACTAAGTCTGAGTATAAAGGTGAAGGCTTGACTGTTAGGGGTTGTTCAGTTGAAACAGATAATAGCAATAAAAAATCTAGATCCAAGTCCAAAGGGCGTAAGTCCAACAAATCCTGCAAGTACTGCAAGAAGCATGATCATGATGTGACTGAATGCTTCAAACTGAAGAACAAACAAGACAGAGAAAAGAAGTCCACAGAAGCTAGTGTTGTAGAAAGTGATTCAGAAGGCGTTGTTATGTTATCTGTTAGCTCCGGTAACAAACGGAGCGACACTGAGTGGATTCTGGACTCTGGTTGTACATTCCACATGTGTCCACACAAAGACTGGTTCATCTCTCTGGAACCTGTTGATGGTGGAGTTGTCTTGTTGGGTAATGATACCCAATGCAAGGTTAGTGGAATTGGAAGTGTGCAGATCAAAACTCATGATAACATTATCAGGACTCTTACCAATGTTCGGTATATTCCTGATTTGAAACGCAATCTGATTTCGTTGGGCACCTTGGAATCTCTGGGGTGCAAGTACACAGCTGAAGGTGGAGTTTTGAAAGTTATTAAAGGCTCTCTTGTTCTCATGAAAGCTTATCGTTCTGGAAGCTTGTACGTGTTGCATGGCAGTACTATCATAGGTTCAGTTGCGGTATCCTCATCGGTGTCTGATGCTGATCTCACTCAACTATGGCATATGCGTCTGGGGCATATGAGTGAGAAAGGCATGCATATCTTGAGCAAGAAAGGCCTCATCGGTTCAGGTACGGGTAAATTACAATTTTGTGAGCATTGTGTTTTTGGGAAACAAAAGAGGGTTAGTTTCTCTACTGCTTCACACCGTACTAAAGATGTATTGGAATATATACATTCTTATTTATGGGGACCGACTAAAGTCCAGTCTATGGGAGGTTGTAGATATTTTATGTCTATTATTGATGACTTTTCTCGTAAAGTCTGGGTCTATTTCCTGAAACATAAAAATCAGGCATTTTCTATTTTTAAAAAGTGGAAAATTCTCGTTGAGACTCAGACAGGAAAAAAGGTCAAGAAGCTCAAGACATACAATGGCTTGGAGTTCTGTGAGTCAGATTTCACTGAGTTCTGTGCAGCACAAGGAATTGCCAGGCACAAGACCTTGCATGGAAAACCCCAGCAGAATGGTGTTGCCGAACGTATGAACAGGACTCTGTTAGAGAGAGCTCGTTGTATGCTCTCTAATGCTGGGTTATGGAAGCGGCGTGATTTTTGGGCCAAGGCCGTTTCTACTGCATCCTATTTGGTAAATAGGTCTCCACATTCATCCCTCGATTTCAAAATTCCAGAAGAAGTTTGGTCAGGTAATCCTGTTGACTACTCTATGTTACGAGTTTTTCGATGTCCTGCTTATGCTCATTCCAGTACGGGTAAATTAAACCCTAGAGCTGTCAAATGCATTTTCCTTGGTTATGCCTCTGAGTCAAAAGGATATCGTGTATGGTCTCCTGATTCTCACAAGATCATTCTAAGTCGAGATATCACTTTTGATGAAAATGCACTACTTTCTTCTGGAAAAGATCGTGTTATTCCCAGTACAGGTGATACGCAGAGTACTGGAGAGAAGGTGGAGTTTGAGTTCAGGCCTATGAATAGTATTACTACCATTGAAGGTAATATTAACGATGATGCATCTACTAGTACTGCGCCTCTCGTCGAGCAACAACGAGAGTATTCTATTGCTCATGATCGGCCTAGGAGGACAATTAAAAAACCTGCTAGGTATGCTACTAGTGATGATGAAACCCACTTGGTTGCTTATGCACTTTCAGTTGCACAGGAGTTTGATGGTGATCCATCCTATTATTCCGAGGCTATTTCCTGTGCCAACTCGTCCAAGTGGTTGGTTGCTTACCAAGCCTCTTCCAATTACTAAGTTCAAGTAATGCTTGAATTTAGTCCGTTGTTCCAATTGTTAATTCTACAATGAATTTGATCCAAGGTGGAGATTGTTAGATTAATATTTCTGTGGCTCAAAATTCAGTCCACGTGCACATTCGCCGAACTCCACGCAGCATCATCCACCTTTGTCCGTTTTTGCGCCATTCACATCCAAGTCCCACTTAAATCTCTTCATTACTTTAGTATAAATAGCTTTTGATTTCCTTTGTAAAATGCACTCATCAATTGCATCAATTACTTGAATTCATCTCATTCTTTGTTTCTTTCATTTCTCACGTAGACATATATGAATATATGTATATTTCCCATATAATTCTCATTTGAGAGTTTATGTATATATATTTATTATATTTTCCCATTTAGTGAATTCATTTGTCATTTCTATTATTTCCCTATTATTTAACTTCTATAATTCTCAATTTTCGATTCTTCGCTTCCGCATTATTCCGCTATATTCCTAACACATAGTGTTGTTGAGTTGGGGTTTACACTACTTGTTGTAACAACTCCTTCAAGCTTTTATGATCTGTTCGGATGATGAAAAACCTCCCTAGTAGGTACTGTCTCCATTTTTGTACAGCTTCTACAATGGCAAAAAGCTCCCTGTTGTATGTTGATGAGTTTTTTAATCGTGATCCCAACTTTTTGCTGAAAAATGCAATTGGTCTGTCTTCCTGAACCAGAATCGCCCCAATGCCTTCATTAGATGCATCTGTTTCTACAATGAAATGCTTGCTAAAATCAGGAAGTCTTAAAATCGGTGTCTTTGTCATTGCAGTCTTGAGGGTCGTAAATGCTTCCTCTGCTTTTTGCCCCCATTGGAATGCATCCTTTTTAAGTAAGTCGGTTAGCGGAGCTGCGAAGTTGGCATAACCTTTTATGAAACGACGGTAATATCCTGTCATTCCCAAGAATCCCCTTAATTGTCGAATGGTTTTTGGTTGTGGCCAGTTTATCATTACCTCAATTTTGTTAAGATCTGCATGCACACCTTCCTGATCAATTATGTGACCAAGGTATTCGATAGAAGTTTGACAAAATCTGCACTTGCTCAACTTTAAGTAGAATTCATACTGTTGTAATGTGCCAAACACTTCTTGTAGGTGGTAAATGTGATCCTCCAGTGTTTGACTATAGACCAAGATGTCATCAAAGAACACTATCACAAATTTCCTTAAGAATTGGTGGAGCATGCGGTTCATGGTTGCTTGAAAGGTAGACGGGGCATTCATTAACCCAAAAGGCATGACAAGAAACTCATAATGTCCTTCATGAGTTCGAAAGGTTGTCTTATATATGTCTCGGTCATGCATCCTTATCTGATGATAGCCGGCTCTAATATCTAATTTTGTAAATACCCTTGCTTGGCCTAACTCATCAAAGAGCTCATCTGCCGTAGGAATAGGAAATTGGTCTCGTACTATTGCAGCGTTCAAGGCTCTATAATCTACGCAGAATCTGTAGGTGCCATCTTTCTTTTTTACGAGTAGGACTGGAGATGAGAAAGGGCTTTGACTAGGTCGGATAATTCCTTGATCTAGCATTTCTGTAACCAGCTTCTCGATTTCTTCTTTTTGGAAGTGTGGGTAGCGATATGGGCGAACATTGATTGGCTTGGTTCCCGGCTGTAAATGAATTCTGTGATTGAAATATCTATATGGGGGTAACGTAGCAGGTGCTTGGAATAGTTTCTCATGTTGCTGAAGTACTGTTATAATTTCTGGTGGAATATCCGTAGGGAGTTGTATCTCCTGTATAGATTTTTCAGTATTATTTTCTTCTGGTGGAGATTCGGGACCACTTATTAGGATCAACTCATAAAGTTCCAGTATTTCCCTTGTTGCTACTGGAGCTTCTAACTGATTCAGAGTTATTTTCTGTGGTCAATGAGTGATTTCCTTGCAATTTTACCTGTTGGCCTTTCCATTCAAACTGCATGGACATATTAGCATAGTCATGCTCAACCTTTCCCAGTCCCCATAACCATTGAATTCGCAACACCATGTCCGGGCCTCGAATTGGAAGCACAAAGAAGACTATTAAGAAATCAGTGCCATGTAGTGTCAATGGTACTTGTTTGCAACTGTGGGAACAAGCTAGAGAATCTCCGTTACCAACATATACCCGAAATGGTGTAACCTTCAAAGCATGTAACTGTAATTGCTCCGCAATTTTGGGTTGCACAAAGTTATGGGTGCTGCCACTATCTATTAAAATCTGTAATTTTTGCCAATTAACTTCCCCCAAAAGTTTAAGCGATCTAGGATTACCTGGGCCTGCCAATGAGTTTAGACTAGAAATATCTCCTGAGATTATGTCATCTTGCCCATGCACTATGGTGTCTTCCTGTAAGAGTGGATCTTCTATATCGTCATCTCCTGTCCCCATTAGCATCAGAAATCTGGTTCGACATCTATGGTTGTTTGACCAGCATTGGTCACAGTTATAGCAGATACCTTTCTCTCGTTTTTCCCGCATCTCTGCAGGTGTTAATCGTTTAATGGGAAGATTTGATGTTGATTGAGTTGAGGGTGGTAAAGCTAAGGTTGTTGTCTCCATTTTGTCTTGGACGGATGATTGTGTTATAATTGGGGCTGACCGTGTAGTGTTTGCAGGTGGTATTTGGCGTTGTTGCCACCTTAAGGGTGATCGTGCAACTGGTTGAAGCTCAGCCTGAATTTCCTCCAATTTTGCCTCATATTCTCGAGCAAGATCAAAAGCTTCCATCAATGTTGTTGGTCGTGCCATCTGCACTTCTCGTAGAATAAGTGGTTTAAGCCCTGCGATGAACATGGAAAGAAGGATCGGTTTTGCAATCCCTGTAACTTTATTCATTAATCGTTCAAATTCTGCTTGATAGGCAGTGACTGTGGTCTGCTGTGTCAATTTTGACAATTTCCCTTGGAAATCCTTAAAACGAGACTCGCCGAACCGCTTTGTAACATTCTGCAAAAATCCCTTCCATGTGGTTAACAATCTATTCTTCTTCATCCATTGATACCACTCGGAAGCCTTCCCCTCCATTGTGAATCCTGCTATTCGCAATCGCTGTGTGTCGGGTGTATCATAAAAATCAAAATATTCTTGAGTTCTAAATACCCAACCGTGAGGGTCTGAACCATCAAAGCGAGGTAACTCAAGTTTTATATGAAATCGTTGGGTCCCTTGACCATTCTCCGTCTGCACAGATCGTTGGGTCCCTTGACCATTCTCCGTCTGCATAGATGGCTGCAGATGAGTATCAGGTGAAGGTCCTAAAATTCCCTGTACTTGAGGTTGCAATACTGCATTCATATTGATTGTTACCATCGTTCCCAATCGTGAAACAGAGTTGATGAGTTTTTGAATGAGTTTGTGGTTTGTAACAGTTTGTCTGTCAAAATTTTCTTGCAATTCGGTAATTGCCTGCTCCCAAGGATGAGTTGCTGTAGCTTGGTTGTCTGACAAAATGAGGCAGGATTATAGTTCGATTCAATGAAAGCACCAATTGATACAAACTCGTACCAAGCCGGCACCACTTTGTGTGGATGCGGACTCCAAGGACGGAATGAAAGGAGGAAAAATCAGAGAGAGAAATAGAGAGAGAGAGAGAGAGATAGATAGATAGATAGATAGCAGGAGAATGGAAGTTGAAATAATTCTTGTGTGTCCTCTTCCCTGGCATGCAGGGTGGATATATAGTGAGTTACTCCTATTATGTTTATGACTATGATTCTTAATATGATATATATAAGGACTAAACTATACTATCCTATTATGAATAGACTTAGTCTAACAAATGTAATCAGCCATCCATGCTGGTTTCTTCTCTATGTTTCATATCTTGATTTTCACCCTCTTCTACTGTGGATACGCCCGTATCAGATACTCTGTAAGTTTTTCTGCTATATGAATCCAATTTAATTTGTTCCCTTACCTAAAATTAATTAATTTCAATATATAGAAGCAAGTTTTGTTTTTTTTTT
The DNA here is from genome assembly GCA_003576665.1 of Ipomoea trifida. NCBI lineage: Eukaryota > Viridiplantae > Streptophyta > Magnoliopsida > Solanales > Convolvulaceae > Ipomoea > Ipomoea trifida. The sequence continues at coordinate 24,350,283 of CP025659.1, read as the reverse complement.
ATATATATATACATAACATTTTGATGGAGTGCATGCATGTTTTTAGGGAGTACCCAATCATTGACTATGACAAACTGTATCTGCTTTCCATGAAGTTGAAAGGGAGTTCATCATTGTAAGTGTAATCCATTTCTCAATAATATTTGTTCCTATACAACAATATAATCCATTTATTTTTGTACGACTCACTTGCTTAATTGTATATGCAGCATTGGGGCTTGCCAGCTTTCAACTGGTTGCATCAACTTGATTCATGCCATTGTCAACAAATATATGAATGAGTAAGAAAGCTTTCCTACCTCAAAATTAATTATATATATATATACCACACAAAACTAGTACGTATATCTTTCTCATTTTTCGTGAATGTTTATTATCTTATCGTTTCTTGTTTTCCCTCTTCATTCTATCAGGTGCAGGCGGATAGTGGAAAAGCTCAATAAGGACAAAGTTGCCTTGGAAATGAAGTTGGTGGAGGTTATGAAGTTGGAGCATGAGATTGTTGCAGACAGTGAATGAATGTTGTGCCTATGGCTTCTTAAATGGGAAACTTTAATTTGTTAGTTTATATTTATTTTTCTATGAATATTTTCATTGTCTTTATTTTATTTGAATACCCAAATACATGATAATCTAAAAAACGATTTCCCAAAGTTATTTTCCAGATTTCTAATGGATCCTAAATTACAATTTTTATCGCTAGACAAATATAGAAATTTTTATAAATTAAATCTAATCTGAGTTGTATCCATAAAATTTAACTCTTTCTCAAACACATTATTTACAAAAGTGAGATATCCGGCATGACATTTACATTATTTTCTTATTTGCATATACGCATATAATTACTTTGTACGACAATACTCCATTTGGATAGAGTCTCATTTACTAATTTTTAACCAAATAAGTCTTGACCACCATAATCAATTTCGAATAAATTTTGTGGGATTGTTAAAATTTCTATAAATGACTTAATGTAGTGATTAATTAGTAGAAACTCAATTGATTCACTTATATCTCAAAAATACAAAATACGATGATAATTACTCCCTCTGTACATTTTATATGTCGGGTTCCGTTACCAAGGCTTGACTAAAGTTATTTACAATTCAATGTTACATAATATTAAGTTCAGAATTAGTATGTAAAATTTATATGTTTAGAAACTACATTAAAAGTACTATTGCGTACAAAAAAAATAAGTTTGAAAATTAAAAAAAAAATACTAATAAAAATAAGCAAAGATGAAGAGTTGGTGTAATTTGATCCCTGAATAGTAAGTAAGACATATAAAATGGGACATAGGAAGTATTAGAAGTGACTTCATTTAAGATAGTGATCAATTAGTGATTTAGTAAACATTATATATATATATAGTGGCGAATCCAGCATGGGGGCAGCTGCCCCCTCCCTCACCCCCACCCCCACTCCCACCCCATAGCCCTTGTATGTATATATGTATGTATAGTATATGTTTAGATATAAGGATATTAAAACATATAAAAATAAGTAATTGATTAGTTGGCTGAGTTGGTTGATGCATGTTTGTGCATAGTAAAGGGTGGGTGTTCAAGTCTTAAAGCATTTATCCTCTTATGTAGCGTTGCCTCATCCCTTTCTGTGGCTTTTATATATAATTCCACCGGAAGTCCATCATCCCAGACTATCATTTTCGCCCAAACTTTTATTAAATATTGTGTCAAATAGTACTCTTGGTACATGCTATATTTTGTTAGAGAAAAAATGAAAAGAGAAAATGAAATACAAAATAGAGTAAGTGGAGTATAACTCATACGAATTATATTTAAAATTTTATAAATTAAGAATTTAAAATGAAATTTTGTGTATTATGAAAATTAGTTCTAATTGTATTATCCAACTTAGAAAAAAATTGATATTGGTTATTATTAGTTGTTATATATACAAATTCTTTGGGTATTGCAGACTGGGTTGAAGAGCGTCTCGGTAGAGCCTTAATTATGTTGTCTATAATGTGGATGTCACGTTGTCGGATCATTTTGTCTTACTTATTGATGTTGAAAAACCACGTGTTAAAGCTCGCCGGAAAAGGTTCATGTTTGAGAATGCATGGTTGAGAGATAATATGTTAGCTAGATTAGTAAATATGTTAGCTCATGTGTTAGCTAGAGCTAAGGCTGCTCAGGCTGGTCCACATACTTGGGTTTCTAATTATCCTGATTGTATTCGGCACTTGCGTTCGAGTGATTAATATATTTGGTTCTTTGGTTTTAAAAAAAATACATATTTACAAATTCATTAAAAATCATACCATATATGACAAATGTATAATAACGAAAAAAAAAGGTCAAATCATTATACATTGTATTAATTACATCACAATTGTTTTACAACATGTGATAATTTAAAGATAAATTTGTATTCTTTTAATTGAGTAATGAATTCCAATTTATTTTATGTGTTATAATAATAAAATATTAAAAAATATTATTTTGTGCTACTAAAAATTTCAAATTAAACTCAAGAACAAAATATTACACATATAAAATAAATTTTAGATATTATATATATATATACACGCGTTTATAATATTTTGTGATAATTATACCTAATTATATTGTTTTTTTAAAAGAACCATAAATAAAAAAAACAATATAATTAGGTATAATTATCACAAAATATTATAAACGCGTGTGTGTATATATATATATATATATATATATATATATAAAAGACGTTAATACTCGACGAATTATGAAATCAGATTTATATATATTATATAATCACAATCAGGGACAAATTCACAATTTCCTTTCAATGGGGGCCAAGAAGTGGAAGTAATTAAAATGAATTAAAAAATGTTCAAATACAAAGTTCGAATACAAAATGTCAAATACAAAATACATTAAAAATTACTTACAAGCTAAGGTTTATGATGAACTACGAGAAAATGTATTTTGTCGTCGTGTGTGCGTGCATCGTGTGTGCATTGTGCGTGCACTTTACGTGTATGATAAAGAAAAATGACCCCATTTATCAATATTCTTTCATTTAACCAGGGGGTGGCGTAGTAGATGCAGACCAGGCGATGTCAAGGCAGAGGCGCAATCGCCCAAAGCAGAGAATGTTTAGGGAATTTGAGGAAATTGCGCAAAACAAATGAAATTATATATATATATATATATATTACATTCTTATGAATTAAGAATGTAATAAATAATAATAATAATAATTAAAACAAAAAACCCAAATTATGCGTGCTACTACCAGTGTGGATAATATTGTCATCTTATTCTTCTCCCTCAAACCCAGTCCTAAACCAATATAAATAGAGGAGAATTGATAAAGGGGAAACTAGAAGTGCAATACTACTAGAGTTCTCTCTCTCTAACTGATATCCTCTTTGCATACAGCTCGACGTTATGGACGCTTCAAGCAGCTTTCCTCATGCCGCCTCGGGTTTGTCTATTACACTTCATGCATTCTCATCGCTCAAAAACTATCCATCTCAATAATATTATAATCCATATCTTTTTGTAAAGTTAATTAATTACTCCGGTCCGTGCAGGTCACGTGCGGCTTAATATATATTAATATATCTTTTTCATTATTTGTGAATGTTTATTATCTTATCGTTTCTTGTTTTCCCTCTTTATTGTATCAGGTGCAGGCGGATAGTGGAGAAGCTGAAGAAGGACAAAGTTGCGTTGGAAATGGAGTTGGTAGATGTTATGAAGCTGGAGCATGAGATTGTTGATAGGCAGTGAATGAATGTTGTGCCTGTGTCTTCTTAATTGGGAAACTTTGTTAGTTTATATTTATTTTTCTATAAATATATTCATTGTCTTTATTTTATTTGAATACGTACCCAAATACATGATAATTTAAAAAATGATTTCCAAAAGTTATTTTACAGATTTCTAATGGATCCTAAATTACAAATTTTATCCCAATACAAATATAGAAATTTTTATAAATTAAATCTAATCTGAGTTGTATCCATAAAATTTAACTCTTTCTCAAACACATTATGTACAAAAGTGAGATATCCGGCATGACATTTACATTATTTTCTTATTTGCATATATGCATATAATTACTTTGTACGACGACAATACTCCATTTGGATAGAGTCTCATTTACTAATTTTCAACCAAATAAGTCTTGACCACCATAATCAATTTCGAATAAATTTTGTGGGATTGTTAAAATTTCTATAAATGACTTAATGTAGTGATTAATTAGTCGAGACTCAATTAATTCACTTATATCTCAAAAATACAAAATACGATGATAATTACTCTCTCTGTCCATTTTATATGTCGCGTTCCGTTAACGAGGCTTGACTATAGTTATTTACAATTCAATTTTACATAATATTAAGTTCAGAATTAGTATGTAAAATTTATATGTTTAGAAACTACATTAAAAGTACTACTGCATAAAAAAAAAACTTTGAAAATTAAAAAAAAAATTACTAATAAAAATAAGCAAAGAAGAAGAGTTGGTTTGCCCCCTGAATAGTAAGTAGGACATATAAAATGGGACAAAGGAAGTATTAGAAGTGACATCATTTAAGATAATGATTGATTAGTGATTTAGTAAAAATAATATATATATAGATATATAGATATATATATATATATATAGTGGCGGATATATGTATGTATAGTATATGTTTAGATATAAGTATATGAAAACATATAAAAACAAACAATTGATTAGTTAGCTGAGTTGGTTGATGCATGTTTGTTCATAGTAAAGGGTGGGTGTTTGAATCCTGAAGCATTCATCCTCTTATGTAGCATTACCTCTGCCCCCACCGAAAACTTTTTTAGGTACTATATAATTCTAAATTTAGTGTCAAACTGTCGTTTTTGTCCTTTAAGGAGAGTATAACTTAAACGAATTATATTTAAAATTTTATAAATTAAGAATTTAACATGAAATTTTGTGTACTATGAAAATTAGTTCTAATTATATTATCCAACTTAGAAAAAAAATTTTATGTTGGTTATTATTACTTGTTATATATACGAATTCTTTGGATATTGCAGACTGGGTTGAAGAGCGCCTTGATAGGGCTGTAGCCAAGGCGGAATGGTCTTTGTTGTTTTCGCATGCCACTGTCTATAATGTGGATGTCACCTCGTCGGATCATTCTGCCTTACTTATTGAGGTTGAGAAACCTGGTGTTAAAGCTCGCCGAAAAAGGTTCATGTTTGAGAATGCCTGGCTGAGAGAAAATGGTTGTAAAGAAGTTGTTTGTCGTGTGTGGAATCAAACTGCTAGAGATAGTCTTCCGTATAAATTGTCTTGTTGTAGTGATGGCTTGAGACAATGGGGTGGTGACATGGGACATTATCGTATTCGGGTAATGCACGTAACAACTAGTGTGTGTGTATATATAAAATTTATTGACAAAAATTGATGGGGTTGAGGCTTGACACATCCTATCATTGAAATACGACGTAGAACTACACCGTATTAGTTATAGTTTTTGGTGGTAGGCATTTTATCTTGAAAATTGATATTAGAGCATATTTTATAATAGAATTAATTTGTTCTACTTAACTGATAAAAATATCTACTCGCATTTACTTATGTTATTCCCCATGTTGCTAGACAATTAACATTCTTTTTTGAGTTTTTATATAGAGTTAATTCTACCGGAAGTCTTTTGTCATTGTTGAGAATTTTAAATTTAATCTTAGAATATTGTGTTTGCTGTTTAACATCTCAGACTGTCGTTTTTGCCAAAACTTTTAACAAATGCTAAGTGTCAAAGATTATTCTTGGGTACATGCTCTATTATATTAGAGAAAGAAAATGAAAAGAAAAAATGGAATACAAAATAGAGTAATTGGAGTACAGCTCTTACAAATTTTATTTTAAAAAAATTTAAAATTGAGAATTTAATATGTAATTTTGTGTATTATGAAAATTAGTTCTAATTATATTATCGAACTTAAAAAGAAAATTTATGATATTATTATTACTTGTTATGCAAATTCTTTAAAAGTCATACCACATATGAAAAATGTATAATAATAATAATAAAAAGTCAAATCATTATACATTCTAATAATTACATCACAATTCTTTTACAACGTGTGATAATTTAAAGATCTCTTTTATTTGAATAATAATGAATTCCAATTTCTTTTATGTTTTATCATAATATAATATTTTTAAAAAATTATTTTGTGCTACTAAAAATTTCAAATTAAACCCACGAACAAAATATTACAAATATAAAATTAGATTAAGATGTTCTAATCACAATCTAATAACATGCTTTTATGCTCTTTTAAAAAAAATATTTAGACAATGTAATTAGGGATAATTATAACAAAAGACTTTTTTTTTTTTGAAATATTCACAGAATACATTAAACGTATATATATAATACTCGACGAATTATAAAAATCAAATTTAAAAGATATATTATATAATCAGAATCTAATTACAAGCGTTTATGGTTTCTTTTTTAAATATTTCAATAATATAATTAGATTATGGTTTCTTTTTTAAATATTTCAATAATATAATTAGATTATAGTTATTATAAAATTCAAAATTTAATTATTTCCGTAATATTCAAAATTTAATTATTTCCGCGCTCAACCTCGGCGGGAGCAAGCCTCGCGTATAGAGCAATCCGGGGAGACTCGTGGACGACCCTCGGGCTCCCACAACAGTGAGATGGAGCAGTTACGCAGGTGGATGGACGAGCTCCAGTGTAAGTTGGAAGCGCGAGAAAGGTCCCCGGAGCCTCAGGAGGTGTTGACCTCCCCATTCACCGACGATGTCATGGCGGAACCGCTACCGAGGGACTTCCGATTCCCAACCATCAAGGCTTATACGAGGTCGGCCGACCCCCGAGCATGATGGGGGGTGCAAGTGATGCCGTCATGTGCCGAGGATTTTTCGCGACCCTCGACGGCCAAGCACAAGACTGGTTCACTTCTTTGCCCGAGAAATCCATCTCAACCTTCGCGGATCTGTCGGGAAAATTCTTGACATACGACGCCGGTAGCATCCCAAAGAAGAAGCAATTTGCCAATATGTGTAAGCTGGAACGGTGGAGCACGGAAACATTGACTGACTACCTCATCAGGTGGAAGAAGGAGGCGAGGTCAGTGGAGAATTTCAAAGAGATGGCGGCCAGCAATGTCAGATCAGGGCCCTTCCACCTCGACCTCGTCCAGAATCGCCAGAAAATGTATGCGGCGTTGCTGGACCGAGCGGCGAGGTTCGCCGAGTCGGAGGAGGCCGAGAGGAAGAAGAAGGAGGAGGAACGAGGCCGGGGTCGAGACAAGGCACCCTAAGGGGAACGCCGGGCTCCAAGGCCCTCGCGCCAAGGGCCCCGGTTAGTTCCCCTTTGTTGCCTGACCCCCCTAACACATCCGGTGAGCGCTATTCTGGAGCATGCTGTAACACCCCGTAAATTCGTTCAAGCCTTTCGATCGATAATTAATTCCTTGGGCAATATATTTATTTTAATTGGGCTAGTTCTTTCAATTTAATACATAAGGTATATATATATTTCTTGAGCCTAATTTAATTATTCTAATCAAGAGCCCAATTCTTAAATTTATTCTTGAAAGGGATTTTATTCAATTTGGATCCTTACAATTCTTGTAATTAAAATATTCTTACATGGCCCAATTTCTTAATATTTATAAGTATAATGTCTTTAAGACATCTTATGGGCTTCTTTATTCTAATATATATATTTAATTGTAAGGGATGAATTCATTAGCCCAACTTATTAATCTTGTATATATTTAATTCTTGTAAGTAATATAATATATGATTTGAGCCCATTCCATATTAAAGTCTTTCACCCTAATACATTATATGTATTGTAGTATATATAGTCAAGAATAAAAATCCCTAAAGGTTTTCACTCCCTCTCTTCCCTACACACTTGCCTTTCACGCCATTTTCATCACTAAAATCCTCCAAATTTGATCTTCATTTCTCCTACAAGTTTTCAAGTCAAGATTGCTCCTTTAAGCTTGTTTAGGATTGGGTAAGTGCATTTAGCTAAGAATCTACCTTGCATTTTATGGTTTTGCTAGTCTTTATGCATATTCTTATGTGTTCTCTTTTGGGGTTCTTTGGGTAAAAGATGATCAAGAAGGTGGTGGGGCTTTGTGATCATTGTTGAGGCTTGGCTAGGTGGAAGAAAGCTCTTTGAGGTAACCACTATGTCCATCAAAATCTATTTTTACACTCTCATTCTATATGATATATTTGGTGTTGGAAATCCTGAAATTTCTTGGTGTTTAGCCCTATTCTTGGTTGTATTTTGTTGGAATTTCTTGATCTTGTGTCTTGATCTTGGCCTATTGATGTTGTGATCATTTGTTAGTTGGATTTCCATATTTTTGGCCTCTAAATAGATGAAATGTTGGTGTATTTAGATCTGATTATTGCATTATGGAAGCGTATTTTTGGTGTCTGGGCAGAACCGTTTTCTGGGAATTGGGTTGACCTTGCGGAGGTCCAAGGCGGCATAATGTAACCCGCCGAGGAGATCCGCAAGGTTGGAGCGGTGAGCACGGGCGGAGGTGGCAGGCCCGTTGAGGAGGGCCAACTCCTCCTTGCGGAGGAGGGCGGCAGAGGTGTGAGTTCCGTTGAGGTGTTCCGCATGGTCACTGGGAGTCTGATTCCAGAGACCTGTTCTTGGTTGTTATTGTCTGTTTGTTCTCCTTTGTTCTGAATATTGTTGGAGTATTTTGTTGGGTATTCTACCATGTCTTTGAAGTATTTATTCATGCCGTTTGTTGGGTATTTATACCATATCTTGGAGTATTGATTCATGTCTTTGGGTTCCCTTTTTGTACTCATGGTTTATTGATTCCTTGAATTCATTACCTGGGAGTTCGTTTGTGTTCATAGTTGAGATGAACACTTTGTTTGGTTGTTTTGGGCTGAGTTTGGAGTATGAGTATGTGGTGGTGGTTCCTTGGTATCGTTTGGAGGTTGTTGGGTGGATTGACTGTGCTACTATTGACTATTGACTTCTGACTTTGGACTTCGGTCCCTGTGATTGGGTTGATTACCCCTGTGATTGGACTTCGGTTCCTGTGATTGGACTTCGGTCCCTGTGATTGGACTACGGTCCCTGTGATTGGACTTCGGTCCCTGTGATTGGGCTCATCACCCCTGTGTACCAGATTTCTGGATTCTGACTTCTGACTTCTGACTTCTGACTGTGGGTTTGACTTGGTATGATGGTTGGTATGAGGGTTTGGAGGTTGGAGTTGGGATTCTTTCTTGGTTTATTTGCTTGTGAGTCCTTGTGTATAATCGGTTGATATCTCGTTGTTCTTGGTTATGGTTGGTTGTTTCTTATGGTTGTTGTTCAGTTGGTATCTTGGTTATGGTTCGTTGTTGTCTCATGCTTTCGTTGTTGGATATTGGCTTTGTTTGGATGAGTCTTGGTTTATGATTCGTTCAGCTTATTGTTGTTGAGTACCCGTTTTGAACTATTGAACAGTTTGTTGGTGTTTATATTCTATATGGGTGTGTAAACCTATTTACAAGCTTATGTATATCTATATCTCTTTGCGGGTGTGAATAGTGGTTGCTTAGCAGTCTTTTGCTAATGGTTCTTTGCGTGTTTTCCAGGTATGGAGTAAGTCTGAGCGCGAGCGCGTTAGAGCCTATCTTATGAGGATGCTTAGACTTAGTTTACATTGTTTAGACTTTATGTTTCGGACCTGTGAGCCATTTGAGATTTTATATACTCTCGACTAGTGATTGTGATGTTTGAGACAGATTGAGGTTTTCCATATCTATGCAGTTACTTTACTTTGGTTAGCCTGTGCATCTAGGCCGTGTTTATCTTACCTAGATGTGGCATGATGCCCCCTTAAGTTTTAAATTCGCTTCCGCTATATTATGTTATGTTGTTGGTTGAGATAGGCAGCTGTTGTGTTGAGATTTATCTATCTCAGCTTCTGTAAAGTTGGGGTGTCACACATGCCGAGGTCATGGGCATCATATCATACCTGGATGAGAGTTTGAAGGTGTCGCCAAACGCGGATCCGAATAAGTATTGTCGTTTCCACAGACAGCAAGGACACGACACCGACGAGTGCATGGTTCTCAAGAGACAGATCGAGGAGCTAATCCAAAGGGGCTACCTTGGTCAGTACGTTAAGAGATCGGGACAAGGCCGAACTCAAGGCCCGGGCAACGTGTGGAAAAAGAAGGGTGGCTCCGAGCTACACGCCTCCGGGTCGCGTAAGAGGGAGCTCGGCCAGCTCACTGAGGAGGAGGAGAAGGAGTCGGACGAGCCCCACCCTCAAAAGAAGCAGGTCATCCACGTCATCTTCGGAGGCCCCGAAGGGGGAGACACACAATCAGAAAGGAAGAAATGGGCCCGGAACCTTTATGTGGGGGAGGTCGTCCGCCAACCGCATGAGAAAAAGCCGAGGAGAGAATCTGTTACCTTCACAGGCGACGACCTCCCGGACGGCCCTTTACCGCATCGCAATGCCTTGGTGATCACCTTGGACATCAACAACGTCATCGTGCGCCGGGTACTGGTGGACACGGGGAGCTCGGTGAACGTCATGTACTATGACACGTTCACCAAGCTCGGCCTATCAAGGAAACAATTAACACAGGTGAGAACCCCGCTGTCCGGGTTCACGGGAGACTCTATCGAGACAGAAGGTTCTATCAGCCTCGAGGTGGAGATAGGCACCCAGCCGCAAGTCAAGAGGTGGGAGGTCGAGTTCGTGGTCGTCAAGATCGAATGCGCGCACAACATCATTCTTGGCCGACCCGCCTTGGAAGACCTTCGGAGCATAATATCCATGGAACACCTATGTTTGAAGTTCCTCACCCCGACCGGGGTCGGGGTGGCGAGAGGAGATCAGAAGGTTAGCCGAAGCTACTATTTGAAAGCATGTCGCCAAATTGGCAAAAGGAACCTCCAGGTCCACACTATCAGCGAGAAGGCGTTACAAGGCGAGGAGGATCGGCCCCGAGCCGAGCCCATAGTCGAGACCGAGGAGGTCGTGCTGGACCTCGGCTGCCCCGAGAGGGTCGTCAAGGTCGGGACGGGGTTGCCGGCCTACCTCTGGGGTCAGATCATCGAGGCCATCCGGCGCTTCAAGGACGTGTTCGCATGGG
>CP025659.1:24258612-24303085 GCA_003576665.1 Ipomoea trifida | reverse complement strand
TATTTAAGTTACCATAATCTAAAATTCTAAATATAGAATTTAAAAATATATATCTAAATTCAAATCAAGTGAAATTATTTCAATTTTAAAATTTTAAAAATGAAATTAAAAAATTTAAATTATCTACCGTACAAAACTACTAAATTAAATAGAACACTTCAATTCTATCTGATTGATTTAGAATTTTGTAATTCTATTTTAATAGAATATATAATTTTCTTTTTGTATGAATTCTATTATTATAAATTACCATATTATTATTTAGTCACTCTAAAAAGGATAACAATATATATATATGTATGTATATATATATATATATGTATGTATATATATATATGTATGTATGTATATGTATGTATATATATATATGTATGCATGTATGTTTGAATCAAATGAAATTGTTGCAATTTTAATTTTTTTGAATTGAATTTCAAAAAAAATTAAAAAACTACAATTAAAAAAATATAATATTAACTGATATGAAGTATTTCAATTCCATCTAATGAGCTGGAGGCACAGTCAGGACTGCCGTCTCCTTCCGCCTTGCATCTACGGTGGCCCGGGCAGTGGTAGTCTGAGACCGATTGATGACTAGTGGGATTGAAGTGCGCATGTCTTGGGGTGGTGTGGAGCTGGCCGTCGCCACGCCTTCGCCATTTTCAACGGCAGTTAGGCGGGCTTGTCCTTGGGCTCGTAGGAAAGCTTTGCGGTTGGCCATTGCGGTAGTTGAGCATGATTGTTCGTTGTTTGAGGAGAGGTCAATTGCATCGTCAACGGTGGCCACGGTGTCGTGACTGAGCGAGTGGTGGGCGACTAGCTCTTCCTGGTCAGCCACTTCGTCCTAGTCAAAGTCGCTAGAAGACTACTCGGTGTCATTATTCCCTGAAATCACAAGGCAAACAATTAAAAATGCAAGAAAGAAAGTAGAAATAAGTAGTCAGAATAACCGTTAGGCAAACCTGTGTGGGTTGCGCCTGTAGGCAGTATGTTTGCCCTTTGCATGGCACGCAGTCGGGACCACCAGCATGTATAAATGAGATACCACAACGCCGCCCATGCAGTCGGGAAATCGTATGTCGGGTGCAGAGCAGCTAGGTGAACGAAGAAGAACTCTTCCTTCCAGCCTTGTGGGAAGACTTCAGCTTGTCTAAGAATTTACGGTCGTCCCAAGCACAAATTTGTATGTACCTAGGAGTGACCAACCCAACTGCTGTTTGTTGAAAGCTGGTGGAAGAGTAGTAGAGAGGTCTCACTCTCGAGATGATGTTGGTAGAATGGGCATGCTGGCAAAGTCCTTGTATAACGGTTAAACCTACCATACATATATGGATTTATGTTTGATTAGCACATTGGGTTGTTGATACTCTTAGATATCTGTTCAAGTTTTTATTTTGTTATGGTTGATGTTGATCACTTCATTTATGCATAATTCAGTAGTGATAACATTGGCCTTATTTAAGACATAAGGAATAAGGTTCTTTCAGATTCTACTTTATTATTATTGTTTGAATTCTTTTAACTGTGATGCATGGAAAGGAGAAGGACGCTATGTCAAGCCTGTAACCGCCATGATTCGGTTAGTAAAGTTCGATGAGGTTGTAACTTCTACATTTTCATATTAAGTGAGCTTAAATTAAGGACTGAAAAGTGTAAAGTCACACTTATATGAATTAAGTGGGAAAATTGTTAGAAATAAATTCCTAACGTTGATTCATATAATAAAAGTGTCACGCTTATATGAATCAAGTTGGACATTACTAAAAATAATTGATTCATAAAATAAATGTTGTAATTCCATAAGGTGCTCACGATGATGATTAGTAATGTATAAAGGCGGAATTACTGGATAAAATTCTCTTCCTCTCATTCTGTTAAAATATAAGAGTTAAAAGATGTATGTTAAAAAAGGTTATGGGTTGTTTTAAGATTGTTGCCTATTTTGGGTGCGTTTAAGAAATACTGCCACCAATATTTAAGCAACATTTGGGGCAATAATCTGCAAGGGTTTTTTCATCACATCTTTCACAGACCCAAGAAAACTCTTGGGATTAGGGCTTTCTGTTAGACCAAATATACAAACCTAGAATTTGTAATAAACTAACCTCATTGCGGAAGCTAATAGGATCATGTACCTCCAGCCATAGTTGTCATATCCGTAGTATTGCTTGTAGTATTGCTTGAAGGATTGTGAGGAATTATAGAGTGTTTTGTCTACCACTTTAACTCCTGGGCAACTAGATGGTGTAGTTTGTGTGTCTCTATCCCAGGAGCAGTGGGAGGACCATTGCTTAAATAGCCTAAGTGCCATCATTATAGGCTAAGTAACGGAAACCGTTACTTCTGTTTAATACCACAACATAATGGCTATAAATAGCCTATTGATTTGCACCACTTAATAGTGACACTTAATGGAAAATGTTACATTCTCCCACTTGGTGCAAACTCAAAGAAACAAAAGAAACATGAACCATAGAGATAGTTCTTCTTAAAGTGAGTAGTATCCACTTATGATTGCAATGTAATTTGTTCTCTAAGTACCTTACATGGTATAACACTCAATGAATAAACCTTATGTTTATTCTTAATTTGTAATTAGTTATCAAAAAACCAACTACTGCCACAATGGCTAAATTTTGGCCTTACAAACTTACACCGCCTGATTTGTACAATATTAATGGAAAATGTTACAAGTTTCCATTTGGTGCAAGCATTGGCACAACCTTCATTTAAAAACAAAAAAACATGAATCATAGTGGTATATCCTCTTAAATTAAACTGTGAGTAATACAAACTATGCATCACATGCATTTTGATTTCAAACTCAAGTCCTTTATGAATAAACCCTACGTTTATTCTTGGTCCAATGTTGAGGATGTTTCTCAAATAAATATGCACATAACCATATGAGAAACCATCCATATATTACATAGAAGTGACAAAATGTATGTACGTACAATATAGTCACATAATTAGTTCCATGTATCCTGTATGATCCTTAAAATTCTTATAAGCATGCCTTAAGTAAGGATTCGAAACTATTAGCAAAATGCAAATATTTTATCTGACCAACTCCTTATCTTTAATACTATCTACGATGACTAAGTTTTCGGAGTTAACACGTCTGTCACTCCATTTTCATTAACCTTAGCCAAAGACAGTAATTGAGTAGTCCATATTGCAATGGCTTTAAATGACAAAACAATAAGTCTAAGCCTACAATGGAACTTTAAACATACACCTTATAAATAATCTCCAAAATAAAAAGAAAGCCCAACTTTCATGCCATAGAGCAATAACAAGGATTTATTTATATAACTTTATGAAACAACACAAATGTTGTATCAATATAATTAAAAATCCTCAATATGAATCAATCTCATGAGCATTTGCTTGCTTTATGCCTCTCAACATTGAATTTATGAGTCTTTTCAAATCTTAATGACCCAGGATCAATTTGATGAGACGAAAAACTCCAATAAATGCTAAAGAATTCAACTCATGATAGTACACCATAAACTTCATGCCATTGTTAAAATAAAAAAACTATTAGTGTTGTTACAACATCTTCATAAATATGTTGCACAACTTGTAGTTCAAACAATTTGAACTTATTTATAATTAACAAGGCAAGGTGTCTTATCCTTGAAGTGGAACAATCTTGAAATGGGATATCTTAATGATCAAATGACCACTCCCACTAGTCAAGCCATTACTCCCACTGATCAAGTCATTCTTAAGCATTATATAAATGATATACATACATACTAACGATCTTCATGTCCAACTAACTTTAACAAAGAATAAAATTCCCCACCATAGTTGGACATACCAAATATGTACATGTAACAGACACAATTTTCAACTATTTGAACAAATTAAATTGCTCTAGTTGAAATTTGGCTAGATATGTACACTTCAAATATAAGGATCCAAAAGTATATCATATCTAAAATTCATACAGAAAAGATCTATTGTGGTTGGGCTAAAAAACCAAGTAAGCCACATACAGTAACAATTTCAAGTTACTAAGTTTTGGAGATTAACAAAAAACATGTGTTGCCAATGCAACACATGCCTTATAGAATTATAACCAACCTTATGTTATAAATTCTAAAAAAGAATGATATGATAAAATTTTATCTTGAGCATCAATTTAACCAGAAGAATCTAGTGACATAAAACTTGCCTGTAGGCTAAAGTTTTATTCAATTAGACTCAACTGAGATTGACAATCAAATAGAAGATTCTAGTGACATAAGACTTGCCTGTGGGCTAAAGTTTTATTCAATTAGACTCAACTAAAAATTTGTGATAAAATTATTATCAAAATGATAGAAGAATCTAGTGACATAAAACTTGCCTGTGGGCTAAAGTTTTATTCAATTAGATTCATCTATAAGCTTATGATAAAACTATCAAATCATGTTCCTTTTCTCAATCCCTGTGGGTAAATTAAGAAATATGATTTGATCTTTTATCCTGACTATTTACATAAGCTATGATAAAATAGTCACAAAGTGATCAAAAATTTCAGTTATGAAATTGTATTGACCACTTGACATATGTATATTAAAGAATATTAATGTGCCAAGCTATTAATCTAATTTCCTTTTAATGCATAAAAAATACACACAAAAGAAACCAAACTAATACCTCAAAAATAATATTCTTTGAATACGTACATATATCAAAACTTTACGATAGAAGATGTCAATTCTCAATTTATTTCATAGCCATATAATAAATAAATTGACTTTCCTATCTATAATGATAAAAACTCACCAAAACTATATTCTGATACATAATTGCCTGTGGGCTAAATTACGATCATATATAGTTTGGTGTTTTTACCCTAATTAATCATATGAACATAACAAAATTGCCTGTGGGCTAAATTTCATTATATCATATAATTAATCACAATCAATACATCTATGACTGTATGCGATCATACAAAATTTCAATTAAATACTGTGGCTACTCTTTAATTAATCAAAATTATATGATCACTAGATGATTATCTTGATATTTTAGGCATCAACTGTAAAGCCTAAAAACAATTATGCAACAATGTGATAAACAATTCCAAGTATCATCCCTGGTCATGTTTTGTCACACAAAAGACATAATTAACGGATAATCTTTTAAATCTTAATAGTTCACCTTAGGGAAAGATTTTTAATCTCAAGTGAACACCTCAGACGGTCATAACATGCTTAAACATAATGCACTACCGTATATAAGTCCACACATAATGTTCAACTTAACAAGGAATTTTTTAATTCCTAACATATGCAATTCTAAAGGCATATATAAAATCACATAACTAGAAAACATAATGTTATGCTAGTGAACAATTATGCATGAAATTCAATAAGCTCATAAATAAATTGTACACCATAATAGCAATTTAAAAGAGCTATAAAATTATTATTATTATTCAAATAATGACATAAATCCAAAACTTGAAGGATTATAAAATTTGAAAAATAACAATAATCTATAATAACTGTATACTTTTCACAATTGAAAAGTTTGAACTTGTATGCCCAATATACAAAAAGATTCAATGCATATAGTAAACTTTACAAGAACTAGCCTTAAAATTGTAAATTCTAATCATATCAGAACCATATGATATGTTGACATTTACAAAATAGATTCTCACGAAACAAATTGCATAATTTAAATCATAATATTATGCACTTAATTTAATTATATGCATAAAACAAACTCATTAAAATATGAATCAAGTATCCATACTCAATCAAAGTGGGCATCACAATCCAGAAACAATAATGATAACAATGTTACGACATATTGATTCCTCAGTTCAAAGACCGATTACCGTTATTACTGAAATAACACTTATGTAACAGTAATAATTGAACAATCAATATCTTCAATCGTAACCCCTGATATTTGATAGTAATAACTATAAAATGTTACAAAATGTTATCATTATTAACACATATATTTTGGATAAAAAACCAGATTGTTTCAAAATTATGATTTCAAATCATACTATCAAAATCCAAAACTAATGATGATAGTAACGGTGCAAATCATTGATCCATCGATTCAAAAATCGATAATCATTATTACTATAATAATTCTAATAATTATTACATAGTAGTAATAACGGAATAATCAATTACTTTAATCGTAACCGAACAACATTCAGTAATAATAATAATAATTATTATTATTATTAAATGTTACAAAATATCATCATTATTACTCTAAATTTGGATAAGCAAATTCAAAGGAATTTGAAAATATGATTCTCAAAATCATAATCAAAAATATTATGACAAGACTAAAAACAATATCCAATTGTCATAAAAACACAAGCTTTTTTCCAAATTGCGATACAAAATCACACTCCATAATTAAAATATTATCAGATTATGACAAAAATTCAATGAATAGTCATAATCATCACATAATATTATAATAAATAGGAGATTTGAAATGGAAAAAACAAATTGCTAGAACCGCAAGCCTTTAATATTTTTCGGGAAATTTTTTAAAACTTAATAAAATTAAAATCCGAAAAACTTTAACGTTGAAAAAAGTAAAAACTAACAATTTTCAACTTTTATTAACTGATATAAAGGCATAAATAAAAGCGGTTATTGACTAAAACTTTATTGATGTTATTAACATAATAACAACAATTAGTCACAAAAAAATAGCAATTTAACCTTTATTGCCAACAATATACTAATATGATAACAATTGGTCCTAAAAAGCTTGTTCAATTACCACTAATATTATTATTCAATGGTGGAAATCATACTTTAATGACCCAGATAAGTCCCCAAATAGCTTGTTCAAATAGGTTTTGAAGCCCCAAGAAGACAAAAGTATGTGAAAAATTGAAGGGGAAACCAAACTAGCTACCTTATAGGGTCACAATGAATCCAAAAATGAATAATATTTCAAAAAGAATTTATAAGCTAATAATTTGCCAAATACACCTTTAAAACATGCTTTTCTAAATGCATAAGTATAACTATAAAATAATTATAAATACGCAAAGCATGATAGGATTAGGCATATTAATATATTATTAACCTATATATTCAAAATAAAATGCAATACTTCAAGCAATTTATTATACACCGCAATACCGCAATATTAAATTAAAATTCATAGAACAAATTATCATTTGTCTAAATATGAATAATAATTTAATGATTAATTAGGATAAAAGCAAATGAACAATTAAGCTAGAAATAATCCAAATATGATGATGGAAAAATACTTAAGCAAGCCTAAGAACCAGAGAAGGCCCAAATATTATTATAAGTGAGCTCATTATTTAAAGCAAATCCATATGCTTTAAACAACCAAATAGGCCCAATTATAATAACATTTTTTTTAAAAATAATGGCCCAGGTCTGGCCGAATTGGGCCAGACCCAGCCCATAAAAACTTAAAGACCCAAAACCAAAAACCTAGCAACTCAATCTTTATTCAACCGCAGGCGCAGCCAGCGTAAAGAAACAAAAACGAATGGGATTTACCGGACGTCATTGCCATCGTCATTGCCTCTCTTGGCCAGCCGCCGGCGTTTGCTCCACCGGGGAACCCAGTTCCGCCAATGCCGTCGCCAACCGCCAACACCCTCATGGTCGCTGCAACTCCAAGCACAGTCGCCGGCGTCGCCTAAGGAAGTAGAGAAGCAGCGATGAGACCACCGCCGGTAGCCCAGCTTCGCCATCGCCCGCCGCCGTCCTTACTGGTCGCAACGCCAGCGCCACCACTGCCAAGCCGGATACCGTGACGACCGCCGTTGCAGCCGCCATCGCCGATCGAAGGATCCGCCATCGCCGGCGTCCAAAGCGTCGTCCGCCGTCGCCATCGCCGGCGTCCAAAGCGTCGTCCGCCGCCGATCCAGCCGCGACGCCACCGGATCCTTCTCGCCGTCGACAGCAACAACCCGTCGCCAGAGGAGCAGCGACAACCCATCGCCAGCGTCGCCTGAAAAGGAAGGAAGCAGGACATCTCGGGAAAAACCAGCCACGTCGACGCCGCATCTCCTTGTCGCAACGCCAGCATCGCCGCCTCCCAACACCGTCGAGCCGAGTCCGCAAGGGAGACGACTCCGTCCGGATCAGCGTCCTCCGTCGCAGCCGCTCCAGCCAATCGAGACGACCGCCGTTGCAAACGCCGTCGCCGGGATACGAAGGACATAGATCAGGTTATATTGCCCCGCATTTTTATTTTTATTTTAATATTTCGAAATAATTCATTTATATTTCGAAAAACAATTAAACAAATTTTCCAAAATTTGTTTCTGGAAAAATAAACATGTATATATATACATATATGAAAATATTGATATATATGTAGATACATACTGTAAAACTGTAAAGCAATGCATAGATACATATGTGCATATGTGAAATATGTGAAAATTGGATACTGCATACATATTTTCTACGAAAAACAGTAAAACATATACTGCATATTATATTAATCAGATATGTACCTATCATGTAATTTAAACAACTAGGCAGAGATTAAACATGCTCTGATACCATATGTTAGACCAAATATACAAACCTAGAATTTGTAATAAACTAACCTCATTGCGGAAGCTAATAGGATCATGTACCTCCAGCCATAGTTGTCATATCCGTAGTATTGCTTGTAGTATTGCTTGAAGGATTGTGAGGAATTATAGAGTGTTTTGTCTACCACTTTAACTCCTGGGCAACTAGATGGTGTAGTTTGTGTGTCTCTATCCCAGGAGCAGTGGGAGGACCATTGCTTAAATAGCCTAAGTGCCATCATTATAGGCTAAGTAACGGAAACCGTTACTTCTGTTTAATACCACAACATAATGGCTATAAATAGCCTATTGATTTGCACCACTTAATAGTGACACTTAATGGAAAATGTTACACTTTCTAGTCTCCATATCATCAGTATACAGATTATAAAGATGAAACAATTCTTGATTTATTTTGTCTAGAGATTACATCTCCAATGGAATCAAGTAAGTTTTATCTTTAATTCTGTTTTAACTAAAAATCTATGATCATAAACATTCTTTAATTGATCAATTTGATTTACATGCGATTGAATGTTAACTGTGCTTTTGCATTCAAGTTGTAGCGCATAAATGTTTGATAAACAGTTAGAATAATGCATGTTAGAATAATGTATTTTATGAGTTAGAATAATATACTTTATAATTAGAATAATGTATTTTATATGTTTTGAGATCGTGATCACAGTTGTATGGACCACGGTCCATGCAATAATGATTGATCGTCGTTGATGTTCAACTCCATAGTGCACTACCATCAATCTCATAAAAGTGGAAACCCATCTTTAAAAATCGCCAACATACCAGAGATCATTGGCTTACTTACCAGAGAAATCACCATGGATGAGTCTCCCAATCTCCCATATTGACTAGGCCAGCACTTCAATAACCATAGAGAAATCATCAACCTGCTAGTGACAAGGGCCACACATCTCTACAAAATGTCCTCATTTCTTTTTGATACCTTTGTAAGCTGCAATTTACGAAAAATCAACATGAGTTGTGATTTTAATTTAAGTTATAGAAACAGAGACTAAATCTTCTTTACATACTCGTAATATTTCAAGCAGTCTTAAAAACCACGGATAAAGTTAGCATTCATATTTCATTTTTTAGTACTACTGACTCTGTTACAATGTAATATCTGTTTATAACTACTTTTTCAACCTACATTTGCCTCCACTGAGGCTCGAACCCACTCTCCTCCATGTGGGAGTCAATAGCATTCATATTGCATAGAAGTGAAACAAAAGTGTTGGCTTTATGACTTTTAGGGTAGTCAAAGGTTTTGCCACACTACCTTTAGAATAATGAGAATATAAGAAAAATGTATGGAAAAATATATAGAGAGAATATATGTATTGTATTACTCAGAATTAATTGTCCCCAATATGGAGGGTCTATTTATATATATTTTAGGCCTACAGCCCTACAAGGAATAAGAATTCTGGATTGTCTCATATTGCAGTCCTTGTTACATTATAAATAATAAGCCCTAGTCCTACTTATATTATAAATACTAAGTCCAATCCTTATCAAACTCTTCGGTAGCTCTGTACTGGGTCTCCTTCTTGGGCCCTCTTGATCCAGTTACTCTCTTGGGCTGGTCCATGTGGCCCATGCCTAGTATATTATTTATCATCCAATCCCCCACTTTCTTGAGATTTCATGGATTCGAAGTCTTTGGAAAGTATGCTAAAAGATACTGTTTAATCATATTCTTGTGATCATCTTCGACTGAGTTGACCAAGAAATAAGATTTCTAAAATTTATAAAAAAAATTCATTATTTATTATTTGTTATTATTATTGACAGGGTAATTGGTAAATAATCGACAAAAACCACAGGCAGACAAGCGAACGTGGAATTAAACACCACCTGTTATGCTGAGGAGAGAAGTCATTGCCAACGGCTCCACTTCGCATTCAAGACTGCCATCATGAAGATCGTTACAACTCATAGAAGAAGAATCGTTGCACCTGGAGTATAAGTAAAAGCCTGCTGTAAGATGAGGGGGGGGGGGACACTTTTGTTTATTACACACAACACTACTGTACTGACACTAAAACTACTCATTGTACTATCATACTGTAATAATATACTATAATATTCCGGCAACATATTTACCATCAATTATATTTTTTATTTTTTTATTATACTATAATAATATACAATTATATTCCGGTAACATATTTACCATCATTGGTGCTTTTATTGAGAGCTAAGGTCAAATCTCAAGCAAGCTCTACATATAACAACAATATCAGCTTATTAGTGGAGATGGCTGGATCAAGATCTAGCGATTCCCACAATTCTCACCACGAGAATCGCGACAACACCGGTGGTGGTCACAATGATTGTCATCACTAGTAGGGCAACAACAATCACAGTGGAGGGCAGCAAATGCCCAAAGCATGGGAACTATCTATGAACCCCAGGCAACGACCCGGGTCATTCAACAGGCAACGACAGCCCTAGCCTAGTTGGGGGCGGAGATTCAAGGTCAACTGCTCCAGGCATCCGCATATAAGGAGAAAATTGAGGAAAAGCAAAACCCAGCGTCTGTGCCTTAGTGCAACTCGTCGGCTGGCCGTTTCTATGCCCGCCATGAGACGGTGAGGTGAAAGGGTTGCTATCCAGCCAAGGTTGTGGGCGCAGTCGAAGGCCAAAAGGACCAAGGGTCCACACCAAGATGAGTAGTCACTCCAGATGGAAGGGATGGGTGAGTCAGGGGGACCGACTCCGTGTCAGTCCACGGTGCTCAAGCAAACCCCAAACATGCAGAAGGAAGTGGTGGAAAAACTTCAAAAACAGATAAAAGAGCTAGAGAAGAAGGTAGAAGCAAGAGAACATTCACCAGAACCTAATGTGAGGATGACCGCTCCATTTTCTTCTAGTATAATGGATGCGCCCCTCCCAAGAGAATTTAGGTTGCCCACTATCAAGGCCTACACTGGGACTTCTGACCTGCGTGTCCACATGACAAGGTACAAGGCAGCCATGGTAATGACCGGGGCTGGCGACGTCGTAATGTGCATGGCGTTCTTGTCCACTTTGGATGGAATTACCCAAGATTAGTTCAACACGATTCCAGATGGTTCGATCCAAAACTTTGCAGAGTTGTCCAAACATTTCTTGACTTATTTCTCCGGGCATATACATCACAAGAAACCGTTTTCACATCTCTACGGAGTAAAGCAAGACAGGGGTGAAAGCATTAAGAAATTTCTAAAGCATTAAGAAATTTTTTAAGCAAATGGAAGAAGGAAGTCAACAATGTGTACGACTTCGACTCTAAAGTGGCAATCCTCATGTTCATCTAGGCATTGAGGTCAGGAAATTTTCATAGACAGTTGAACAGCAAACCGCTATGCCGAGGTGGAGGAGGCTGATAGAAAGAAGAAAGAGGAGGAAGAAGGCAGGAGGAATGGGCGATTTGATAAAGTTGGTCCGTCCAACCACGCACAACGCCCAAACCAGTCAATGAAGGGGAAAGATCATGAGACGCCTCGTCTCGCCCCACCGCGACACTTAACACCGCTTACTCATCCGGTTAGCGTGATTCTAAGTCACGCTGAGAAAATAGGAATGGTGCATTTTCCCTCAGAATGCATGGCAACTTCTCCAAGCGAGGACCAAACCAAATACTGTCGGTTCCACCGACAGGTTGGCCATGATACTAATGGGTGCCACACTTTAAAAGGGCAAATAGAGGAACTAGTGCGGAGCGGATACTTTGCTCAATTTGTTAAGTATCCAGAGCAGTACCAGCATCAAGGCCTACCCGACAATGTGTGGCGAAAGGAAGAGGACCTCGAGCCGTCCATTTCCAACGCCAAGAAAAGATGATATGATCAGGCCAGGAAGGAAAGAGACAATAAAACAGAGGAGGAGCTCGCGCAACATAGAAAACACGTTATTCGCTGATGGTTCATCCTTGTTAGATTCATTACAAAAAAAAAAAAAAAAGCTGATGGTCCGTCCTTGTTAGATTCATTACAAAAAAAATAGAAAGGTGAAGGGAAGAGCTCTATAAAAAAATAAAGACGACCAAATATCAGATTCGATTCCTATTCAAATATCTCCCAAGCCACCTCAGCCACTCACGTTGGCTAGGGAGTAGGGGACTGGTGACAGGGTAATTGGTAAACGCCCGACCCGAACCACAGCCAGACAAGCGGACGCGGAATTAAACACCACCGGTTATGCTGAGGAGAGAAGTCATTGCCAACGGCTCCACTTCGCATTCAAGACTGCCATCATGAAGACCGTTACAACTCGTAGAAGAAGAATCGTTGCACCTGGAGTATAAGTAGAAGCTTGTTGTAGGAGGAGGGGGGACACTTTTGTTTATTACACACAACGCTACTGTACTGGCACTAAAACTACTCATTGTACTATCATACTGTAATAATATACTATAATATTCCGGCAACATATTTACCATCAATTATATTTTTTTATTTTTTTATTATTTATTATTTTATTATTTTAATTTATTTTTTTTACGGAATAATTGATGGGCTACAGTCAGTCAAAACCAAATGCCTGGCAGGCAATCGGTCTCAACTGATTGGGATCCAGTTGGTTTTGGCCGACTGGAATCCAGTCGGTCTTGTTCAACTGGAGATTTGTCGGTCTTGATCGACTGATTTCCAATCAGTCCTTGACCGACTGATTTTTTAATTATTTTTCTGGTTTTGTTTTTGTTTTTTTTATTTTGTTTATTTTTTAATTTGATTATTTTTTGTTTGTTTTTTAAAGAACGCTTCGAGTTCTTAGTTTTGTGTCTCATCCTACATTGAGCGGTGGTAATACGAGTTGTCGACCTAGTGGTGGGTGTACGAGTCTTCCACTTAGCGGTGGGAAGATGAGTCTTCTGCCTTATGGTGAGAATACGAGTCTTCTACTACCTAGTAGGTATATGTTTCTTCCACATTGTGGGAATACATGTCTTCCACTAGCTAGTAGGTATACGTTTGTTCCTTAGAGGCCTGAATGCAGAAACTCGAGAAGAAGTTGAGAGGCAACATTATGTGGAGTATGATGAGCTAGTACAACTAGCCATAAAGGTGGAGCAGTCCTTGCAACGAACCAAAGGAGAAATTCCAGTCAAGGAATGACAATGGTAAACCAAAGGAGTCTAGAGAACAAAAAGGTAAGGAGATTATCGAAGGAACTCTAGGTCGCGTAACATCAAGTGTTTCAAATGTCAAGGAAGAGGCCATATTGCAAAAGTTTGTCCAAACAAGGTAAATATGACAATAAAGAAAGGGAGGATTATTACCGACTCCGAGCAAAGTGATTTCAAGGGGTAGACCGAAGAGGACTCTGAATCACATGAGGATGTACTACTTGAAACTGATAATGATGAAGTTTTTGAGGGACCAGTTGAGAGAGATGCTTTGATGGTAAGGCGCATGCTCAAGATCCAAGCCACCGGGGATGGAAGTCAGCATGAAAACATCTTTCACTCAAGGTGTTTTGTTCATGGTAAGGTGTGTAATTTAATAATTGATGGCGGGAGCTGTACTAATGTTGGTAGTACAAAAATGGTGGAGGAGCTAGGCTTGAGCACACACATCCATCCTACACCTTATGCGCTGTAGTGGTTAAACAAGGCGGAGGATATCAAGGTGAATCAACAAGTTTTGATTCCAATCAAGTTGGGACAATATGAAGATGAGATCCTTTGTGATGTAGTGCCCATGGATGTTGCACACATTCTTCTAGGGAGGCCATGGCAGTTTGATAAGAAGGTGTTGCATGATGGTTATTATAACAAGTACATGTTTGAGCACCGAGGCAAGAAGATCACCTTAACCCCAATGACTCCGAGACAAATTCATGATGACCTTCAGAAAATGAGAGAAAGAGAGAAAAATTAGAAAATAATTGAAAACAATGGAAATAGTGAACAAAGTGTTGAAAAAGAGAGAGGAAGCAAAAGAGAGAAAAATGAAAGTGAGGAAAAAGAAAAAACAAAGAAAAGTTTCTTTGGAAAAAAGAGAGATGTGGAAAAAAATGATAAGAGCAGGGAGGCAAGTTTTTCTTTTGTTGCATAAAGGACCCAGTGAGGGTACTTCTAATCTTCGTCATTTGCCTGAGGCAATAACTTCTTTGATGCAGGAATTCGAAGATGTTTGTCCGGAGGAACTTCCCGCGGGTTTACCCCCCATTAAGGGGGATTGAACACCAAATTGACTTGGTGCCGGGAATGCCATTACCAAATAGGCCAGCCTACCGGTGCAACCCAGAGGAAACTAAGGAAATCCAAAAGCAAGTTAATGAACTCTTGGCCAAAGGGAAAATCCGAGAAAGCCTCCGTGTGCCGTTCCTGTTTTGCTAGTACCCAAAAAAGATGGGTCCTGGCGAATGTGCGTTGATTGTCGCGCAATTAACAAAATAACTGTCAAATATCGTTTCCCTATACCCCGTTTAGATGACATGCTTGATGAGTTGTTTGGTGATTGTTATTTTTCTAAGAAATAAGGAAGGGGACGAATGGAAAACAACCTTCAAGACTAAACAGGGTCTATATGAATGACTTGTTATGCCGTTTGGCCTTACTAACGCACCTAGGATTAGTAAAGTATTTTGAATTTCTCAATCAATTACAAGAGAGAGAGAGAGAGAGTCCTTTTAATATAACCTGCCGAGGACTATCCTATTCTATTGGAAAACTACTAAGACTATATTACAACCACAAGAACTAATAACATATATTAAGAAATAATAAATAAATGGTAACAACCAAATGTAACATAACTCACACACCCCCTCAAGCGCAAGGTTGCACCTCGACAACATTGAGCTTGCGTCGGAGAGCCTAAAAACGCAGTGCCGGAAGAGGTTTGGTGAAGATGTCCGCGATCTGATCCTGTGAGGAGACAAAATTGACTATGAAATCTCCTGAAGCAACTTTGTCCCGAACGAAATGAAAATCAATTTCCACGTGCTTAGTCCTAGCATGGAAAACCGGATTGGTCGCTAGATAAGTGGCACCAAGATTGTCACACCATAAGTGAGCTGGTTTACCAGAGTCAAGTCCTAGCTCACGGAGAAGGGAGACCACCCAGGTGACTTCCGCAGAAACATCAGCTAACCCTTTATATTCAGCTTCTGTAGAAGAATGAGCCACAGTATGCTGCTTACGAGAGAGCCACGGGATAAGATTACCCCATAGAAGACTGCATATCCGCTAGTCAATTTTCTATCCACGGGGAAGCCCGCCCAATTAGAGTCGGAGTAAGCATGTAACTCTGTGGACGAAGAAGGAGATAGTTGAAGACCAAACTGTTGAGTGCCTTTCACATAACGAAGTACCCGCTTTAGGAGCCCCTAGTGTTCTGCAGTCGGAGAGTGCATAAACTGACAGAGCCTGTTAACTGAAAAGGAGTGATCGGGCCGAGTAATAGTGAGATACTGAAGAGCACCTACAATGCGGCGGTATTGAGTAAGATCGTCAAATGCCTCAGCTGATGGAGTGACTGGTTGAGTTGTGGCAGCCGGAGTAGCCAGAGCTTTGCAATCCGCCATCCCAGCTCATGTAAGAATGCCACTCATATAACAACGCTGCGATAAGAGAAACCCATGTGAGGTAGAAATAGTCTCAATACCCAAGAAAAAACTAGGTACGCCTAAGTCTCGGATTTTAAAGGTTCCAGAGAGTCGAAGGAGTAGCTTGTTAATCAACGAGCCATCATTACCCAGCATGATAATGTCATCGACGTAGACTAATAGATAGACCCTGGAAGCACCAGATGTGTAATAAAAGAGAGAGACATCAGTTTTGGAAGCCAAAAAGCCTGTGGAACACAAGAACTCATGTAGCCACTTGAACCACGCACGAGGTGCTTGTTTGAGCCCGTAGAGGGATCGTTGTAGATGGCAAACATGACTCGGGTGCACGGGATCCTCGTAGCTTGGTGGTTGTTTCATATACACCGTCTCGGATAAGTGCCCATTCAAAAACGCATTGTGAATATCTAGCTGTCGTAGTATCCAGTTGTTTGAGACAGCTAGTGAAAATAACAATCTGACTGTGGTTGGTTTGACTACCGGACTGAAGGTGTCAAAGAAGTCCTCCCCAGCCACTTGATTGAAGCCTTTTGCAACAGAACGAGCTTTGTGACGCTCAACTGAACCATCTGCCTTTCTCTTGGTTCTAAAAACCCACTTGCAGCCAAACACATTCATACTCGGGTCTGGTGGTACCAGCTTCCAGGTGTTGTTGTGTAGCAAAGCGTTAAACTCTTGGTCCATGGCATCACGCCATTGTGGATGACCAACGGCTTGAGAGTAACACGTAGGCTCAACCGTGGTAGTAAGGGCGTAGAACTGTTCACCAGTTCCGCGGGTTTTACGTCGAGTTCGCATAGCATGCCTGTCAGTTTGAGTTACCTGTGTCGCAGTCTGAGTCCAATCCGGCTCAGATTGGGCCTTAGAGGGAGCTTGTATTTCCAGTGGAAGAGGATCCCGATTCAAGGGTAATGCTGTGGACACCACTACTGTTGGCCCAGGTACTGTAACCGGACAAATACCCCAGGTGAAATACTCGGTTCCTGTGATGAGCCAACCTGTACAGCAGAATCAAACGGGAAAATAGACTCATTAAATCGGACATGACGACAAACGTAGACAGCCCCAGTTTTCAGGTCCATGCAGCGATATCCCCTAAAAGAAATAGGGTAACCTAAGAAAACACAAGGAGCGGATTGGTATTCTATTTTATGTCGGTTATAGGGGCGTAGATAAGGAAAACACTAGCAGCCGAAGACATGGAAGAACGTATATGTAGGCTGAGTTTTGAAGAGACGGAAGTGAGAACTTTCGAAATTTATAGAGGTAGAAGGAAGGTAGTTTATTAAGTGAGTAGCTGTCTCAAAAGCATAGTCCCAATATATTTGCGGTGTGGAACTATTAGCTAATAGAGCTAGTGCAGTTTCGACTATATGGCGATTGCGGCGCTTGACCCGGCCATTTTGTTCGTGAGTGTACGCGCATGATTGCCTATGAAATATGCCAAGTGATTCGAAAGTTTTGTGAAGACAGAGGTATTCACCCCCTAAGTCGGACTGTATGGCTTTGATAGAATGCGAAAACCGCTGTTCTACCATTACCCGAAAAGAATCAAAAATTTTATAAATATCTGATTTTAACTGTAAGGGATAAAACCAGCAGTACCGAGAGTAGTCATCTACAAAAAGTACAAAGTATCGGGAACCGGTAGATGAAATGACCGGCGACGGACCCCAAATGTCCGTGTATAATAAGTCTAAAACATTTTGACTATTATTCGTAACCCTATCTAAAGGAAAGCGTTTCGATTTTCCAAGTTGGCACGCTATACAAATATTTAGATTTTTGAAATTATTAGAACTAACGGGACATTGTCGGAGTACACAACTCAAAACTTGACTATGCGGATGCCCAAGCCTTTGGTGCCAGATTATTGATGAGGCTCGAGCAGACAAGAACGCAAAATGTGACCAAGGAATTGACAATTTGTAAAGGCCGCCCACCGTTGACCCTCTAAGAAGTACCGCCCGGGTGTTGGAATCCTTCACAAGAAAACAATTATTATGAAATTCAAAAAAGATGTTGTTTTCGTTTGTGAATTTAAAAATAGAAAGGAGAGGCAACGATAATTTAGGGACATATAAAATATTAGACATTGACAGGTGTTTTGACTGAGACAGAATAACTGCATGGCCGATTCTTGAGACTGCCAAACCTGCGCCATTGCCGACCTTTAGCACGTCACCACCTATGTAAGCATCTGATTGAGTCAGCATATTTTCGTTTGGCGTTGCATGAGAAGAAGCCCCTGTATCGGGGTACCACACGTCGGAGATCACAGGATGTTTATCCCCGTCGACGGCGACATTCGCACGGGGCATAGGCCGATCATCATACCGCTTAAAGCAATGAACGGCCGTGTGTCCATGGGATCTGCAAATCTCACAATGTGGAGATCCACCGCCGCCACCACCGCGACTGCCTCGGCCGGAATTGCCCCTGCCTCGCCAGTGACGCCCGCAACTGTTCTAGAGTGCCGACCGCCGGAATCTGATTGTCCTCTGCCGCGTTTTGCATACAACGCAACAGGGTTCTGCGCTTGAACAGCGGCGTCAGTCATGGAAAAATCTTCAGAGTTGATAAACTCTTGATTCTGTAGGTGATCGGCGAGCTGGGCTAAGGTGACCGTCGCGGTGGAGACCGTCAGGGTGCTAGCCATCGACTGGTGTTCAGGACGCAGTCCGCAATGAGCGTATAGCACCTGTTCGTCGGGGGATAGGGGCGACCGGCTAACGAAAGTGCTTCAACGATCATCTGCGCCCTTCCAAGGTACTCGATCGGTGTTTGATTCCCCTGGCGTAAGGTTTGAAATTTACCAAGAAGACTTAAGCATCTGGATCGCGATGACGACGCAAGAGCAGTGTTAATGGCATCCCAAACCTCCCGGGCAGTGGACCTGCCGACGGCGAGGTACATAACCTCGTCGGTGAGCGACGAGATTAACAAAGACAAGATCGACTGATCTTGTTGTATCCAGGCGTGATATGCCAGATTGGATGGCAGCTGTGTGGCCGACGTAGACGACGCAGCCGGTGGTGGAGACGGAGAGACGGCCGCCGGTGGACACGGGTGAGAGCCGTCGAGGAATCCGAGCAAGCCTTGTCCGCGGAGGAAGGGCACCAACTGGGTACGCCAATGGAGATAATTGCGGGAAGTAAGCTTCACTGATACATAATGGTGCGCCGCCGTGTGAAGAATGCATTTTTACGTAGGGTCATTCGTCAAAAGATATTTGTGTTAAAACGGAAAGTCAATGACTCCCCGAGTGTCGGTCTCGAAGGAGGGACATGGAGGTGTGTCAAGTGTTCGGGTGTTTACTTGATTGAGTCATGCAAGGGATTCGAGTGTGGTGAATGGTGAATCGTGAGTGAAAGGAGTTCATGAGGTTTGGTTTGAGTGCAAGAAAGTGGTAAAGTAAAAGAGTTTGCAAATATGTAAAAGGGGTAGGGATTGGATAGTGTTCATGTATGTTGCATTGTGGTGTGTCTAAGGTAATGGATAGATAATGCAAGGATGTTGGCTATTCAAGAGTGTGTTGTCTTAGTCCTTTTCCACCTTTGTGTACTAAGGTTTCTTTGACTTAGGAATGCCTTCAAGCAACCAAAGCTCTAAGAGGAATTTCATCAAACACTTAAGCTACACACTGTCCTACTATTCTTGAGAAGTCCATAGGAACTATGATTGTTTCAAAGCTTCAAATCCTAACTCTAATCAAAGACATGAAANGGTAGTAAGGGCGTAGAACTGTTCACCAGTTCCGCGGGTTTTACGTCGAGTTCGCATAGCATGCCCGTCAGTTTGAGTTACCTGTGTCGCAGTCTGAGTCCGATCCGGCTCAGATTGGGCCTTAGAGGGAGCTTGTATTTCAAGTGGAAGAGGATCCTGATTTAAGGGTAATGCTGTGGACAGCACTACTGTTGGCCCAGGTACTGTAACAGGACAAATACCCCAAGGTGAAATACTCGGTTCCTGCGATGAGCCAACCTGTAAAGCAGAATCAAACGGAAAAATAGACTCACTAAATCGGACATGACGACAGACGTAGACAACCCCAGTTTTCAGGTCCATGCAGCGATATCCCCTAAAAGAAACAGGGTAACCTAAGAAAACACAAGGAGCGGATCGGTATTCTATTTTATGTCGGTTATAGGGGCGTAGATAAGGAAAACACTAGCAGCCAAAGACACGGAAGAACGTATATGTAGGCTGAGTTTTTAAGAGACGGAAGTGAGGACTTTTGAAATTTATAGAGGCAGAAGGAAGGCGGTTTATTAAGTGAGTGGTTGTCTCAAAAGCATAGTCCCAATACATTTGCAGTGTGGAACTATTAGCTAATAGAGCTAGTCCAGTTTCGACTATATGGCGATTGCGACGCTCGACCCGGCCATTTTGTTCGTGAGTGTACGCGCATGATTGCCTATGAAATATCCCAAGTGATTCGAAAGTTTTGTGAAGACAGAGGTATTCACCCCCTAAGTCGGACTGTATGGCTTTGATAGAACGCGAAAACCGCTGTTCTACCATTACCCGAAAAGAATCAAAAATTTTATAAATATCTGATTTTAACCGTAAGGGATAAAACCAGCAGTACCAAGAGTAGTCATCTACAAAAAGTACAAAGTATCGGGAACCGGTAGATGAAATGACTGGTGACGGACCCCAGATGTCCGTGTATAATAAGTCTAAAACATTTTGATTATTATTCGTAACCCTATCTAAAGGAAAGCGTTCCGATTTTCCAAGTTGGCACGCTGTACAAATATTTAGATTTTTGAAATTATTAGAACTAAAGGGACATTGTCGGAGTACACGACTCAAAACTTGACCATGCGGATGCCCAAGCCTTTGGTGCCAAATTATTGATGAGGCTCGAGCAGACAAGAACGCAAAATGTGATCGAGGAATTGACAATTTGTAAAGGCCGCCCACCGTTGACCCTCTAAGAAGTACTGTCCGGGTGTTGGAATCCTTCACAAGAAAATAATTGTTATGAAATTCAAAAAAGACGTTGTTTTCGTTTGTGAATTTAAAAATAGAAAGGAGAGGCAACGATAATTTAGGGACATATAAAATATTAGGCATAGACAGGTGTTTTGACTAAGACGGAATAACTGCATGGCCGATTCTTGAGACTGCTAAACCTGCACCATTGCAGACCTTGAGCACGTCACCACCTGTGTAAGCATCTGATTGAGTCAGCATATTTTCATTTGGTGTTGCATGAGAAGAAGCCCCTGTATCGGGGTATCACACGTCGGAGATCACGGGATGGTTATCCCAGTCGACGGCGACATTTGCCCGGGGCACAGGCCGATCATCATACCGCTTAAAGCAATGAACGGCCGTGTGTCCATGGGATCTGAAAATCTCACAACGTGGAGATCCACCGCCGCCACCACCGCGACTGCCTCGGCCGGAATTGCCCCTGCCTTGCTAGTGACGCCCGCGACTGTTCCTAGAGTGCCGACCGCCGGAATCTGATTATCCTCTGCCGCGTCCTGCATACAACGCAACAGGGTTCTGCGCTTGAACAGCGGCGTCAGTCATGGAAAAATCTTCAGTGTTGATAAACTCTTGATTTTGTAGGTGATCGGCGAGCTGGGCTAAGGTGACCGTTGCGGTGGAGACCGTCAGGGCGCTAGCCATCGACTGGTGTTCAGGACGCAGTTCGCGATGAGCGTATAGAACCTATTCGTCGGGGGATAGGAGCGACCGGCTAAAGAAAGTGCTTCAACGATCATCTGCGCCCTTCCAAGGTACTCGACCGGCGTTTGATTCCCCTGGCGTAAGGTTTGAAATTGACCAAGAAGACTTAAGCATCTGGATCGCGATGAAGATGCAAGAGCAGTGTTAATGTCATCCCAAACCTCCCGGGCGGTGGACCTGCCGACGGCGAGGTACATAACCTCGTCGGTGAGCGATGAGATTAACAAAGACAAGATCGACTGATCTTGTTGTATCCCGGCGTGATATGCCGGATTGGATGGCAGCTGTGTGGTCGACGTGGACGGCGCAGCCGGTGGTAGAGACGGAGAGACGGTCGCCGTTGGACACAGGTGAGAGTCGTCGAGGAATCCGAGCAAGCCCTGTCCGTGGAGGAAAGGCACCAACTAGGTACGCCAATGGAGATAATTGCGGGATGTAAGCTTCACTGATACATAATGGTGCGCCGCCGTGTGAAGAATGCAGTTTTACGTAGGGTGATTCGTCAAAAGATATTTGTGTTAAAACGGAAAGTCAGTGACTCCCCGAGTGTCGGTCTCGAAGGAGAGACGTGGAGGTGTGTCAAGTGTTCGGGTGTTTACTTGATTGAGTCATGCAAGGGATTCGAGTGTGGTGAATGGTGAATCGTGAGTGAAAGGAGTTCATGAGGTTTGGTTTCAGTGCAAGAAAGTGGTAAAGTAAAAGAGTTTGCAAATATCTAAAAGGAGTAGGGATTGGATCGTGTTCATGTATGTTGCATTGTGGTGTGTCTAAGGTAATGGATAGATAATGCAAGGATGTTGGCTATTCAAGAGTGTGTTGTCTTAGTCCTTTTCCACCTTTGTGTACTAAGGCTTCTTTGACTTAGGAGTGCCTTCAAGCATCCAAAGCTCTAAAAGGAATTTCATCAAACACTTAAGCTACACACTATCCTACTATTCTTAAGAAGTCCATAGGAACTATGATTGTTTCAAAGCTTCAAATCCTAACTCTAATCAAAGACATGAAAGAGTCAAGAGCTCAATCTCTCATCTAGATTGGCCAAATCCCAACAAGATCTCATCAAAACAACAATCAATAGACAAGAATAGATAATCCAACAATCTAAGCATTTAGATCCAAAATAGAGATAAGATCATCACACTAGCAACATACAATCACACAATCCAAATCCCTAGATTAAACTAGCCACTCATGATATGAAATTCAAGACAACAACTAATTTAATCCAAGAACAAGATAATAAAATATAATAGAAATGTAATAGAGATCACCTAGAGTGAA
This sequence comes from Ipomoea trifida, assembly GCA_003576665.1. Classification (NCBI taxonomy): domain Eukaryota; kingdom Viridiplantae; phylum Streptophyta; class Magnoliopsida; order Solanales; family Convolvulaceae; genus Ipomoea; species Ipomoea trifida. Next base: position 24,279,954 of record CP025659.1, on the reverse strand, counting down.
GTAATCCTTCAATCCAAGCTTGTTGTCTTGCTACAATGGAGATTTATCTAAACTAAGAAATGAAAATCTAAGAAAATGGAGAAAGTTCTCCAAAGGAAAAACTAGGGAAAGGGAAAACTAAATTTCTGGGAACCTCCTCTGAAAATCTATCAAAGGGGTTTAAATAGTCTCCGAAAAAGCAACCCTAGTCAATTTTCGCGCAATGTAGTCTCCACGCCATCTCACACGCGTGTGAGCGTGCGTGGGAGGCTACTGGATTATTTTCACGCATACTCACACGCGTGTGGCCATCCTCTTGAGTCCTCCGGGGCTCCAATCTTGCCTGGTTCGCTCTTTAAGCTCAACTTTTGCTCCTATTTGCTCCCGGGACTCCTGTTTCACCTCCTTTAGGCTAAAAGTAGCTTTTGTGTGTTGGTTAGTGATTTTCAAGCATTTATGACCATAATTCATCATGTAAGGATGTTAAAAGCATAACAAAACACCCTAATATACACTTGATTTAAGGGTAGCTCGGAGGCTTATCACCGTGAGTGAGGGAGGAGGCAGCGGCGGTGGGCTGGTGGTTATGGTGAGAGCACCATCGGACGGCGGCGGTGCGGCCATGAGTGATTATCAGCGGATGAGTGGAAGCGTGAAAGGGTGATCGGGAATTGAGGAACAATTGCTCACCTTACGCAACTGATACCAGATTAGTAAAGTATTTTGAATTTCTCAATCAATTACAAGAGAGAGAGAGAGAGAGTCCTTTTAATATAACCTACTGAGGACTCTCCTATTCTATTGGAAAACTACTAAGACTATATTACAACCACAAGAACTAATAACATATATTAAGAAATAATAAATAAATTGTAACAACCAAATGTAACATAACTCACACCTAGTACCTTTATGAGACTCATGAACGAAGTTTTACGAGATTTCATGGGGAAAAGTGTTGTTGTTTATTTTGATGATATACTTGTTTATAGCAAGAGTCTTAATGAGCATGTTACACATCTTAAGGAAGTGTTTACTGCTTTGAGGAAATATAAATTGTATGCTAACTGACAAGGATGTTTGTATGGGGTGAGTGGATATGAAGGGGGTAAAACGAAGAGTCAAGACTCCCCGAGTGTCGTGTCTCTCAAGGATGGCGAATGGGAGCCGAATACGTGTGGCATTTAAGAGGTTGAAAGGTAAGAGTTACAAGAATTAAAGGTAGAGTTCATGGTTGGTTGAAGGGTTTGAAAGTAAAATAAGATGGAAAATATAAAAGGTAAAAGGAAAGGGGTGCATGCCAAAGTTAAGTCTAAGGATTGGTTATCTTAGGTAGCTTGGAATTGGGTTTCGGGATTGATCTAGGGAGTCACAGTCTTTGTATTGAGTGGCGTCACACTCAAACTCTCAATCCTCATTCGGTTGAGGCATTTTATCGAACACCTTGCCTACCACTCCTCTCGGATCTCATCCTTTCGGATTAAGAGCAGAGATATGGACGATCTAGGCTCGTGAGTGGCCGCTATCGCGCACACACTCACTTCCTACGGGTTTACTACCTATCCCGGCCGGAAATAGAAGCAAAGATTAAGCAACGTCTTCCATACAAAGCATCAAACATACTCCCACAACACCAAGATCATAATATCAAATTATAAGCAACAATCCATAGATCAACAAGGGCACACACACCCAACTACTCTACTCTACCATAATAAACATAAATGAAAGCAATAAACTAAAGATTACTTTTGATAAATAAATCTAATCTAACAATCCAATGAAAAGAATATGTTACCCAAAGAGTGTTGAGTCTACATCTTCAATCCATCTTCAACCCTAAGATCTAACTTTAATCTAACAGAAATTGAGTGTGTTTTTCCTCCCCAAAGGGGAAGGAATGATAAGAAAATTCAGATCTGAAAGTTGGGAGAGTCCTCCTCCAAAAATGAGAGAAAAGGGTTTAAATAGCTGCTCAAAAATCAGATTTCCGTTGTTGCCCTACTGGTCTGCTCCCACGCCTGTCACACGCGTGTGAGGGCGCGTGGGAGCTCTCTGGATAAAATCCACGCCTGCTCACACGCGTGTGAGTGGGCGTGGCAGGCTCCTGCATGATGATTTCTTTGATTGATGCTTCTTTTGGCCTAAAACTTTGATGTATCCTTCGGAAATGATTCGAAGTATTTTTCTTGAGCTGGATTTATCAAATAGAAGTTAATTAGAGATTTTATCCATGAAAGTGATCATAATTGGGTGTAGAATCATTAAAATATTATCTAATCATGACCCGCAATTAGACTATTTTTGGCACTTATCACTAACCTAAAAAAAATGTGAGTTTTGCACTTCGTCGGTACATTTCCTTGGCTATATTGTCAATGACAACGGGATTGAGGCTGATAGTGCTAAATTGAGGCTATCCAACAATGGACTACACTAAGGACGGTTAGCGACGTAAGAAGTTTTCACGGCTTAGCGAGCTTTTATTGCTGTTTTGTGAAAGACTTCAGCTCAATTGCTGCACCGCTAACTGAGGTGATTAAAAAGAATGTTAACTTTGTGTGGGGTGAAAAGCAAGAGAATGCATTTAATGAGCTAAAAGAAAGATTATGTAAGGTGCATGTTCTTGCTTTGCCTAATTTTGATACTGTTTTTGAGATAGCTTGTGATTCTTCCGGAGTGGAGATAGGGGATGTACTAATGCAATGGGGTAAACCTATAGCATATTTTAGCGAGATGTTAAATGGAGCTTCCCTAAATTATCCTACTTATGATAAGGAGTTCCTTACTTTAATTCGTGCTTTAGAGCATTGGGAGCATTACTTGCGCCCAAAAGAGTTTGTTATACATACTGACCATGAATCATTGAAGTATCTAAGAGGTCAGGGTAATCTTAATAAGCAGCATGCGAAATGGGTTGAGTTTATTGAATCCTTTACATATTCCATAAAGTATAAACATGGGAAGGATAATGTTGTTGCTGATGCTTTGTCTAGGAGATATGCTTTACTCACGTCCCTACATACTAGGGTTTTAGGCTTTGAGCATTTGAAAGAGCTTTATAATTCTGACACTGATTTTGGGACAAATTATAATGCATGTTTGGAGAGAAGATTTGGTTAGTACTCTTTGAATGATGGTTTTCTCTTCAGGAAAGGCAGGTTATGTATCCCTTCGTGTTCCATGAGAGAGCTACTTCTTAAAGAAGCTCATGGTGGCGGGCTCATGGGTCATTTTGGGGTCTTGAAAACGCACGAGATGTTGAAAGATCATTTTTATTGGCCCAAAATGAAACGTGATGTGCATAGAGTTTGTGATCGATGTATTACTTGCAAACAGGCTAAATCCAAAATGCAACCTCATAGTTTGTATACTCCTTTACCTGTAGCATCACACCTCTGGGAAGATCTGTCAATGGATTTTGTGTTGGGGTTGCCAAGAACTAACCGGGGACATGACTCTATTTTTGTGATTGTTGACAGGTTTTCAAAGATGGCACATTTTGTGCCATGCCATAAGACTAACAATGCTAGTATTGTGGCAAATTTGTTTTTCAGGGAGGTTGTTAGGCTTCATGGAATGCCTAAGACTATTGTGTCCGACAGGGATGTGAAATTTTTAAGTTATTTTTGGAAGACTCTATGGGGTAAATTGGGTACAAACGGATGGACAAATTGAAGTAGTGAATCGTACTTTAGTCACTTTACTTAGAGTTTTTGTGAAGAAAAATCTTAAGTCTTGGGAGAATCATATTCCACATGTTGAGTTTGCGTATTATAGGCATATCCATAGTACCACTGGTTTTTCGCCTTTTGAGATCGTTTATGGATTTAATCCTATTACTCCTTTAGACTTAACACCCTTATCTCTTTCAGATTGTGACAGCATGGATGCCACAAAGAAGGCAAAATGGGTGAAAGACATCCATGCGCAAGTGAGCCAAAATATAGCAAGACGGAATGGACAAGTGGCTCGACAAGTCAATAATGGGCGTCGGAAGGTTGTGTTCAACCCTGGAGATTGGGTTTGGTTACATTTAGGGAAGAGTCGGTTTCCGGTTCAACGGCGGAGCAAGATGATGCCACGAGGAGATGGGCCTTTTCAAGTAGTCTCCCGGATTAATGATAACGCCTACAAGTTGGCCTTGCCACGTGAGTATGGCGTTAGTACTTCTTTCAATGTTTCTAATCTCTCTCCATTTAATGCAGATGAGGCAGATTCAAGGACGAATCCTTCAATGGAGGGGGGAGATGTTGAGGATAGCAAGGATCCATTACGAGTCATAGATGGTCCATTGACAAGGGCAAGGGCTAAACAATTACAAGATACCGTTGGAGGGCTGATTAGTGCTCGATGGGATATGGATCAATCTAATGGGGTCAAGGAGTGGCTGGTTAATTTAATTGGAGTCCGATCGGAGTACAATTAATTTGGTCCGACCGTGCTGATTACATGGATAGTAAATAAATTGATTGGGTTATCTATTAGTTTTCAAATAATAAGTAACATATTATTTCTTTTTATAACAAGTGGCCTAGAATTATTTTGTTATTTGTTTGCTAGTTAGATTTTAGTGTCAAGTTGAATTTCAAGTTGTCTATGTCCTAGTCTTTAGGCTAGAGGAGTGCTAGGGAGTTATATAACCCCTATATAACCCTTATTTTCTTTGTAAAGAGGGGAATCAGATTTTGAGCAATAGCAAACAGGAGCACTATTTGTGCCTTGCCTTCTTTCTTGAGTTCTTCAAGACTTTTTGACTTATCAAGCTAAGGATTGTTTTCTTCCTTGTGGCGTCTTCCTCTTTTGTATCACCTTCACACCAGGTGTGGGCGAATCTCCACAAAAGCAAACACCAAAACCCTTCCAACAACATCATAACCCTACCCCAACCTAGACAATCCAACTCCATTCTACTAGGGGCACGAACACGCCTGAGGCTACAAAACTCTATATCCAGCTCGAGGATCACATCAGGTTAGTGGGTATACATTTCTTTCACATTGTGGGAATACGTGTCTTCCACTGGCTAGTGGGTATGAGTCTTCCACCTCATGGTGGGATACGAGTCTTCCACCTCATGGTGGGATACGAGTCTTCCACCTCATGGTGGGATACGAGTCTTCCACCTCATGGTGGGAATACGAGTCTTCCATTGCCTAGTAGATATATGTTTTGAGTGTTCCACTACCTAGTGGGTATGTTTCTTCCACATTGTGGGAATACGTGTCTTCCACTAGCTAGTGGGTATATGTTTCTTCCACATGTGGAAATACGTGTTCTTCACTGGCTAGTTGGTATATGTTTCTTCCACATTGTGAGAATACGTGTCTTCCACTGGCTAGTGAGTATGAGTCTTCCACCTAATGGTGGGGATACGAGTCTTCCACCTCATGGTGGGAATACGAGTCTTCCACTACCTAGTGGGTATACATTTCGAGTCTTCCACTACCTAGTAGGTAAACGTTTCTTCCACATTGTGGGAATACGAGTCTTCTACTACCTAGTGTGTATATGTTTTCTCCACATTGTGGGAACCGTGTCTTCCACTAGCTAGTGGGTATATGTGTTTCTTCTACTTTGTGGGAATACGTGTCTTCCACTGGCTAGTGGGTATGAGTCTTCCACCTCATTGTGGGGATACGAGTCTTCCACCTCTTGGTGGGACTACGAGTCTTCCACTACTTAGTGGATATACGTTTCTTCCACATTGTGGGAATACGAGTCTTTCACTGCCTAGTGAGTATATGTTTCTTCCACATTGTGGGAATACGTGTCTTTCACTGGCTAGTGGGTATACTTATCTTCCAATGAGTGATGGGCATACGTGTCTTCCACCGACCAATGAGAATTGTGGATCGTCTAGACTTATTTCTAGACCTCGTTTTCCTAATTACCCCTTGAATTCTTAGACTTTGTCTTAGACCATTTTACTTTCTAGACTATTGTCCTATAACCCGTATACTCTACCCTTGACTTCTTACCCATAACTCCGGATCATACCCCATACCCTTCATCACCTGACCTTGTCAGGATTTTACTTTCGTGGGTACAATCTCCACTGACGGCGCCAATGTTGGTTTTATGACTTTTAGGGTAGTTAAAGACTCACCAACGCTACCGTTAGAATAACAAGAATATATAGAGAGAATATAGGTATTGTATTGCTCAGAATTGCTTGGCTCCTCTTATACAATCATTATTGTGTGGACCATACTATCAAATAATGTACATTCAATATGAAAATAATGTACTTTTAGTATATTAAAAATGTACATTGTATTCAGGGAATGTACATTATTTGTGCACTAAATGTACATTTATTATTTTTTTTAGAAACATTTATTATATTATATTAAAAATATACTTTTTGTTATGGTCCACACAATAATTTGCCCTCTTCATATATGGAGAGTCTATTTATACATATTTTGGGCTAGAGCACTACAAGGAATAAAAATCCTGGACTGCTTCATATTGGGAGTCATTGTTACATTATAAAGAGTTAAATCCTCTTTTGGTCCTAGACTTATTAGGGATTCGACACTTTTAGTCCACTATAAAAAATTTTGCCACATTATGGCCACTGTTATTGTGTGAGTGCCACTTTTAATCCTCCGTCTAATTTACTGTAAGTTTACTGTCAAAATGAAGGGCATTCTTGTCATTTCATGTATTTTCTTCTCAACCTTGTCTTCTCTTTCCCGGGATTGAGTTTCATTCCCAGACACATGTAATTAACCACGGCGGTGGAGAGTTTTTTGGACCTCTTGTGGGGAAGACTGTTTTGGGCTCGCCGAAAGGAGGAGGAGAAGAGGAATTTTGGTTGCACGATGGCAATGAACCACCGCAGAGATTAATGTTTCCGGTGAAAGCAGACGCTTGAAACTTCGACGATGTACTGGTGCACTCCTTACATTGAAGCAATTGGTTCCTTGATTCTTCAGACAAACCATTTGGTGGGAATTTGGAAATGGCAACCACTAGTTTTCTTCAAGCTTAATCGAAGGCCAATGAGTGGACATAGAACAAGGGCATGTTTCAATCTGTTATCCATCACTGATAGAGAGAAGCCATTCTATCTCTCGGCACCAAATTGATTTCTTTTGCGGTGCAAATGGCTCCAATTTCTAGAGTTCACCAAACACTGAAGCTGCCGAATTGTTTGAAATCCAAAATCGCAACTTATTTAACAATAATACAACACATTTCATCCTAAACTCAAACATGAGATGCAGAATTGAAACCAAATACTAATTAAGTAAATCAAAAGTACCAACAAGATTTGTAATAGCATTAGAAATAACAAGAGCAATACACACTCCTTTTCTTCCATCAGACATATCTTCCCCTAACAATAGCTTTACAAACTGATTTTTCATCAATTCAACTTCTACAAGCAGCAGAATAAAACATAATGTTAAGTTGTGCCAAGCTCGCAAGTCTTAAACCAGACAATAAAAACATACTTCAATTCCTCCCTCTATCCTGTTATCGGTGTTGTTGCAGTCTCCGTTCATGTCCGAGACTAACGCAAAAAGTCAATTTAAATGAATGAAAAAAATGAAGCTTAGCTTAATTAAGCACATCGATTTTACCTGACATCTCTATTTCAGATTTAGGGGGCTTCATGGTGGGAATGAAGACGTGGCTGCCACCTACGACGGCGGGAAACATGATCGGAGTGTTTAGAATATTTTTATTCTAATATTATTGTGGTCCATGTATTAAGTGATCTGAACAATTAAAATTCCATTTTGATAGGTAATGGAATAAAACTTATAACAGATCAGGGGTTATAATTCCTCTATCTTTGGCTTTCAAATGAGGCTATTTAAGCCTATTTAATTGTATGTGTTTATGGCTCATTATTGCCATAATTCCAATAATCAATATTGGAATGTCAGTTTAGGTTGAGCAGGCAATATATAAGGGCTTAGACTATTTTCCTATCCTATCACTCGGGAAACTTAACGTGAAAGACCAGAGGGAAAAAGGGTTATGCAAATACAAAGGAGAAAGAAGTGGTGAAGAAGAAAGGGCTCAGAGCTTCATCAAACTCCATGGAATCAAGTTAGTAAATTACGCTTCCTATGAAAGTATTGGTTAAATCATTCAATGCCTTTTATAATAGTTTTACATTTGGTATCAAGAGCAAGGTTAGGTATAATGATTTACCATTTTTTTATATGAAATTTGTGTATATATATGCGTTAATTCTTAATAATTTATATATATATATATATATATATATATATATATATATATATATATATGCGTTAAATTTTGTATTGTTATCATATATGTATATTATGGTCATATACATATATTAAAGTTTTGAATAATTTTGACGGATTAAGAATTAAAAATGAGTTTATTTCGTCCCGTCATCGGCTAGACGGCCGGTGAGACCGGCCGTCGGTAGCCATTCTTCTTCTCCAGCCTTGCGGCTGGAGAAGGAAAGCAGCATTTTGCTGCTGTTTCTCTAGCGCAAGGCTGGAGATTTGTTTGGCAAAGATGGGCTCTAGCCGAATGGGCTAGAGCTCTAGCCTATTAAAAAATTTAGATATTATAATAATTATAATAATAATAACAATAATGATAATAATATTATTATTATTATAATTATTATTATTATTATTATTATGAATGTTGGTTTGAGAAGAAAAGATTTATTAGATTGTTATGGTTCTCAAATTATTGAGCAAATTACCAAAATGGTCCCTCGACTATGTCGATTTCACTAATTTGGTCCTACTCATTTTGACTTTGCTAATTTCATCCTTCGACTATCAAAATTTTAACTGTTTTAGTCCTCCGATCACTTAGACATTAAATTTCCGGCGAGTGTAAGGTTAAGTTGGTAATTTCAATATATTTCTCCCTTCTTCTTTCACTAAAGGGTATCATTTTGTCAACCCCAAGTCTGACCAAACTTCAGGATGCCATGTCAGTAAGAAAGGTCCACTGGCGAGTCTCATGTCAGAGGATCCCATACACCGGTCAAGCCCCCATCCAGCAATCTTTATGAGAAAACCCAGTCGAGCCGCACATAAACTCACGGACCAGTTACCACCCAAAGAGACCGGAAAAAGCACGGAACATTGGGGAGGAATGATGGAACAGCAACCACCCTTCACAAACCCCAACTTAATCCAAAACTCCGCCAGTCACCATTTCCATGTATAATAGTCCAAACTCCCAACGGAAATGAAAATGGCCGGAAAAATCGTGGTCCGTAACCAAAATGGCCGGAAAAATCGTGGATCATCGGAGAGAATACTGGACCCATTGCCACCTTTCACCATCCCCAACTTCGTCCTAAGTCCATGACTCCATTTCAGTTACAGTCTAAAGAGGGAGTCAACGCATATATGTATGTATAACATACGTACCTGTGCGAATGGCGATCAGCAAGGGAGGTGTGCGACGGCGACCGAAGACACGAAGGCGAAGAGCGGCTGGCCTGTGCAAACGGCGACTGGAGACCTTACGGCGAGGCGGCTGTGCGACGGTGACCTTGTGAGCGGGGCTGTGCGGCAATAGCGATGGTGAAGGGCGGAGAGGGGGGCGTGAACGACGACCTTGAAGCAGATGAGGAGAGGAATAATGGCGATAGATTTGCTGGAGAATGGAAGAAATTTGAGGGAATGAAAGAAGTAGGGAGCGAGAACAAAGAAAGGGTTGCTGTGATTCGACTCAATTTTTGTCTGCGAAGCAATTTGGGGGAAAACAACCGAAATCCAAGCATTACCGGAGGAAAGTCGTCGGTGCTAAGTGAAGTTCCAATAATATCCCTCAAAATAGACCGTCTAAGTGACCGGAGGACTAAAACAGTTAAAATTTTGATAGTCGGAGGATGTAATTAGCCAAGTCAAAATGAGTAGGACCAAATTAGTGAAATCGACATAGTCGAGGGACCATTTTGGTAATTTGCTCTCAAATTATTATTATTATTATTATTATTATTATTATTATTATTATTATTATTATTATTATTATTAAGAATTGGCGATTCATGGATGTGTATGATTCTTAAATTATTATTATTATTATTTTATTTTATCTATTGTTGTAAAGGGCATGTTAGTTACCAAAGTAGACTAGCTAAGTAACAATTAGATTAAAATAAATTAAATGTATGCTTACTTAAATTGTGTTTTAGTCTATTACGGATCTTGAGAGTCACCAAAGTGACGTTGTTATATAATGTTTTGGACTGAATGAATATTTCTTAAGGCAATAAAATTCTATTTTATTCATTAGGGATGCATATTTCTTTTAGCTTGTTAGTCACCAAAGTGACCTAGCTAGATGGTGATATATATCAATAAAATAGAATTTATTTTCTTTGAGATGCCTTAGATGAAAATTACAATAATTATAAATTACATTGCTATGAGATTGCCCAAAGGTGAATCATTGCAAATAAATTTATAATACTTAAAGGAATAAAATTTTAGTGCTTTGTCAAATAGCTTTGTTTATCCAAAGATGACTTGCTAATTTGACTAGTTCTTGATTATTGTTATTATTATTGTTTTATGTACTGTTGGCATCTATTAAAGTTTCTATCCAACATAATGTATGTAAGTTTGAATTGTTTAAATACTTAGCATAAAAGCATTAAGGTGTAAATGTGAAATTTCAGCTTTTGCTCAATTCTCGGCTTCAATGAATGCTGTTGTGAGGTTCAATGGCCTCAATTATCAAGACTGGTCTGAACAAGTCCAATTCTACTTGGGCTTAACTGGACTAGATCTTTCCTTAAACACAAAGGAACCTGCGGCCCTCACGGACAAAAGCTCGCAAGAAGAGAACGAATACCATGAAAAATGGATGAGGTCCAATAAAATGTGTTTAAACCTCATGAAGATTACCATGGCAAAAAATATGAAGCCGATGATGCCAAAAGTTGATGTTGCATCTGAATTTCTGGGAAAAGTGAAAGAGTTATCAATGTCTGAGATTGCAGATAAGTCAATTGCAGGGAACCTGATGACAGAACTAACTTCTATGAAGTTTGATTGGTCTGTACCAATCCATGATCACTGCGACCAAATGGCCAATATTGCAGCAAAATTAAAGGGGATGGGGATGGAGTTGTCTAAATCATGGCTAGTTCATCTAGTCATTAACTCACTTCCACCAGCAGAGTTTGGACAGTTCCATGTGAACTACAATATTCTTAAAGAAAAATGGAGTTTTAAAGAAACTAAACATTTGTTGGTTCAAGAAGAAACGAGATTAAAGAAGTTAAGACATCACTCCATCTACTTCACATCTCAAAGAGGTTTAAGGACCAATAAGAGAAAACTAGGTAAAAATAGCAAGACCCAGCATAACACTCAGTCGGGTCAAACCCAAAAAAAAAAATCAAATGCTTCTTTTACAACAAAATGGGGCATTTGAAGAAAGATTGTCCGAAGAGAAAGGCTTGGTTTGAAAAGAAGGGTAATGATGCTATCTCTATGCTTTTTTAATCAAACCTTATTGAAGTACCCAACAATACCTGGTGGTTAGATTCCGGTGCTACTACTCATATCTCTCATATTTTGCAAGGATTCAGTTCGATCCAACCCACAAGAAGAACTGATGAATTCTTGTTTATAGGAAATAGGATGAACGCACAGATTGAGGGAATAGGGACGTATAGATTGATCCTAGATACTGGATATAATTTGGATCTAGAAAATTGTCTCTATGTCCCTGAATGTGCTAGAAATCTTGTTTCAGTTAATAGGTTGGATATGTTGGGATTTTACATCAAATTTGAGAATCGTACTTTTCATTTATGTAAGGACAATAAATGTTATGGTTTTGGTACTTTGATTGATTCTCTTTATCGTTTTAATCTTGATGTAAATTTTGCTGAATCTTTATTTCAAGTTGAGAGTAGTATAGGAGTCAAACGTAGTGCATTAAAGGAAAACTCTGCTTACTTGTGGCATAAACTCCTGGGACACATATCCAAGGAAAGGTTAGTAAGGTTGGACAAAACTGAAATCCTACCTGCCTTGGATTTTAGTGATTGGGATGTGTGTGTGGATTGTATTAAGGGAAAACAAACCAAACACATAACCAAGAAACCTGCCACAAGGAGTAGTGAGCTACTTGAAATAATTCACACCGACATCTGTGGACCTTTCGATGTTCCTTCTTGGGGCGGCGAAAGGTACTTCATTACCTTTATAGATGACTATTCACGATATGGCTACATATATCTACTGCATGATAAATCTCAGTCTGTGAACACTTTAGAGGTATTCATTAATGAGGTTGAAAGGCAGTTAGATAGAAAAGTCAAAGTTGTGAGGTCAGACCGAGGGAGTGAGTATTATGGTAGATCTGACAAAAGATGACAATGTCCAGGTCCTTTTGCTAAATTCCTCGAAAGTAGGGGCATTTGTGCACAATATACAAGGCCCGGAACACCGCAACAAAACGGTGTGGCTGAAAGGCGAATTCGTACCCTTATGGATATGGTTAGAAGTATGGTAAGTAATTGTATCTTACCTTCTTCACTGTGGATGTATGCGTTAAGGACCGCTACATATTTATTAAATTAGGGTTCCAAGTAAAGCAGTTCATAAGACACCTTATGAACTATGGACAGGGAAGAAACCGAGTTTAAGGCATCTTCATGTATTGGGTTGCCAAGCGGAAGTAAGGTTGTATAATCCACGTGAGAATAAACTTGACCCTAGGAAAGTCAGTGGTTTTTTCATTGGCTATCCAGAAAGGTCTAAAGGGTACAGGTTTTATTGTCCTAACCATAGTATGAGAATTGTAGAGACTGAAAATGCTCGATTCATTGAAAATGGTCAAAATAGTGGGAGCATAGAACCACACAAGGTGGACATTCGAGAAATTCATGTTGAAACCTCTTCACATGAAAATTCTTTTCAAGATGTAGTTTCGGTTATTACATTGCCATCTTCTGGTGCATCGAAACGACATGAGAATGTCCTAAAGCCACATGAGGATATTGTGACCAATGAAAATGAATCAATCACAATTCAGCAAGAAATCAATGAACCACGAGAAGAAATGACATTAAGGCGGTCTACAAGGGAAAGAAGGCCTGCCATTTCTAATGACTACGTGATATATTTTGCTAAACAAGAAAATGATATGAGTATTGATAAGGATCCAGTTTCCTTCAAACAAGCCATTGAAAGTAACAGTTCTGAAAGATGGTTAGATGCCATGAAAGATGAGTTAAAATCTATGGAAGTCAACAAAGTATGGAACCTTGTAGAATTACCTGAAAATTCAAGAAGAGTCGGGTGCAAATGGGTCTTTAAGACCAAATGCAACTCTAAAGGTAATGTCGAAAGGTATAAAGCTAGACTTGTTGTCAAAGGTTATACTCAGAAAAGTGGCATCGACTACAACGAGACCTTTTCCCCAGTTTCTAAGAAGGACTCGTTACGGATTGTTTTGGCATTGGTAGCTCATTACGATTTGGAGCTTCACCAAATGGATGTTAAGACCGCCTTTCTAAATGGTGATTTAGAGGAAGAAGTATATATGGACCAACCAGAAGGGTTTTTGACCACAGGAAAGGAACAGTTGGTGTGTAAATTAGAAAAGTCAATATATGGACTTAAGCAAGCTTCCCGACAATGGTACATTAAATTTGACAGTATTGTTACATCTTATGGTTTTGTGGAAAATACTGTTGATCGGTGTATCTACATGAAAGTTAGTGGGAGTAAGTTTGCTATTTTAGTTTTATATGTTGATGACATTCTACTTGCTGCAAATAATAAGGTCATGTTGCGTGATGTTAAAGTATTTCTTTCTAAGGCCTTTGAAATGAAGGATATGGGTGAGGCATCCTATGTGATTGGAATAGAAATATTCCGACATAGATCACAAGGATTATTAGGATTGTCTCAGAAAGCATACATTAACAAGGTCTTGCAAAGATTTAAGATGGATAAATGCTCTTCGGGAGTGGTTCCGATGCAAAAAGGGGACAAATTTAGTTTAACTCAATGTCCCAGAAATGAAATTGAGAAAAAACAAATGGAAAGCATACCTTATGCAACAGTGGTTGGGTGTTTGGGATATTTACAGACTTGTACTCGGCCAGACATCAGCTTTGTTGTTGGAATGTTGGGTCGATATCAGAGTAATCCTAGCATAGAGCACTGGAAGGCTGCAAAGAAAGTTTTAAGATATCTACAAGGCACAAAAGATTACATTCTTACGTATAGGAAGTCAGATCCACTTGAAGTGATTGGCTATTCTGATTCAGACTATGCTGGATGTGTAGATACGAGAAAATCAACATTTGGTTATTTGTTCCTATTAGCTGGAGGAGCAGTTTCTTGGAAAAGTGCGAAGCAGTCAATCATCGCTACTTCCACCATGGAGGCAGAATTTGTGGCATGCTTTGAAGCCACAAATCATGGATTGTGACTGCGAAATTTGATCTCGGGGCTTAGAGTAGTCGACAGTATTTATAGGCCTTTGAGACTTTATTGTGACAACTCCGCAATAGTGTTCTTCTCTAAGAATGACAAATACTCTAAAGATGCTAAGCATATGGAATTAAAATATTTGTCAGTTAAAGAAGAAGTACAGAAACAGAGAGTGTCAATTCGGCGTATCAAAACTGAACTTATGGTTGTTGATCCTTTGACCAAAGGTTTAGCACCTAAGGTATTCTCCTGTCATGTGGAGAGTATGGGAATTTTAGATAGTGCCTTGTTATCATTGTAATTTTGTTTTCAGTTTTATGCTATATTGATGACTTGGTTGAATTCAATTAATGTTATATCTCTGTTTGCACATATGGTTGTCAGTATTGAAATTAAAGTTGACCTATGATGCATGGAAGGGAACATGTTGTTCAAATAACATGCGACCGCCATGATCTAGCTGACTTTGATTTAAGTAAAAGTTCTTTGATGTTTTGGGATATTTCGCGAATTAAAGTTATCCTAGTCCATCAATAATACACATGGTCCAAGTGGGAGAATGTTAGAATATTTTATTCTAATATTATTGTGGTTCATGTATTAAGTGATCTGAACAATTTTTTTTTTGAAACAAAACCAACATGGATTAATGCATTAAAACATCACGCATTACAGCAGAGAGGAAACGAGGGCTAGCGGTGAAACACTCACAAAACCCCCCATCCGAATGTCTGAAAGCAGAAAAAGCTAGAGTATGCGCTACGGTATTACCGCTACGTTTAACAAATTGAAAACAAACATTTGGTAAATCTTGCAAAGAACTACGAATATCAGAAATAATCGCCCCAAACGGAGTGAAATTAACCCCACCACGGACGGCGTTTGTTACCAATTGAGCATCGGTTTCAAGGATCACATTCTGCCAACCTTTCGTCTTTATCCAGCTTAGGGCCTCTCTAGCGCCCATAGCTTCCGCCTCCTTAACCGCATAGAGCCCCTCCATCGTCTTCATAACTGTACCCAAAACCACGCCCGAAGCATCCCGGACTGCCCAACCGAACCCCATACGGCGCCGCTCAAAATCCATTGCAACATCAATGTTTATCTTCAAGTAGCCGAATGGCGGAGGCTGCCAGATCGTATCCGCAACCGGAGGCGTCGAAATTGAGAGAGTATAGCTGCTTGCAGCGCTAGTAATCTGCTGCCAATTTGCCACATAGAGTAAAGCTTGTTGAACCATAGTATGTGGCTCAGTACATTGATTCGTCCAAAGCTTAGTATTTCGGTTCTCCCACAAGGCCCAGCAGACAGTTATCACCTTCTCGATCATGTGCACTGGCAATTCATCCCACAACTCCTCCAACCAAGAATGAAAAGAAGTCACATAAGACAAAAGCCAAGAAGCATCAAGCGCATGCCAACAGCCATGAACATAAGCACAATTAGTAAACAAGTGAGTAATAGTCTCATTAGCCTCCCCACACATGTGACAAGTTTGATCACAAGGAACACGCCTCACACAAAGAGCATCCTTCGTAGGAAGGCGCATAGTACAAAGTGTCCAGAAAAAACACTTAATCTTAGGGGGAATATTCAATCTCCACAGACCCGACCATCTCACCTCACTCCCTCGACAAACAAACCCCTTTGCCACACGATAAGCACTCTTCACACTATAAACCCCATTCCCTTCCCAACCCCAGTACAACGAATCATTAGTATGACCAAAGCAGGGAGGTAAACTCATAATGAGATCAATATCACGTTGACAAAAAAGGTCTCTCAAAATTTCTATATCCCATCCCCTACAATTTGGAGTCATAAGGGAGTAAACATAAGGGTTATTGAGATAAAGAATATTAGGGGTAATAACACAAGGATTATCATTATCAGGGAGCCACGGATCACCCCACACCCGTACAGAATGACCATCACCAATCCTCCACCGAACTCCCTCCCTCAAAATACCCTGGGTTTCACGGATGCTAGTCCAAACAAAGGACGGATTGGAACCCACACCTGCCTCAAGAAAAGAGCAATTAGGAAAATACCGGGCCTTAAAAATCTTTGTAACAAGTGCGTCAGGATTAGTTAAAAAATTCCAACCCTGCTTTCCCAACATAGCCATATTCATTTCTCGCACCGTCCGAAAACCCATCCCCCCTTGACTCTTTGGCTTACAAAGATCCCCCCAAACACTCCACCGAATTCCTTTTCCCCCCTTGTTCTCACACCCCCACCAGTAGGAATTCATCAACCTCTCTAGCTCCTCACACAAACCCTTAGGCAGTAAAAAAACTTGCATGGCGTAGTTTGGGATACTCTGAAGAACGGTTTTCAACAAGACCTCTCTCCCCGCTCGAGATAAAAAACGATTCCCCCAACTAGAGATTCTCGCCTTCATTCTCTCCCGGAGAAAACCCAAAATCTCCCTCTTCTTACGACCCACATACCCGGGCAGCCCTAAGTATTTCCCCATACCCT
Source organism: Ipomoea trifida (assembly GCA_003576665.1). Classification (NCBI taxonomy): domain Eukaryota; kingdom Viridiplantae; phylum Streptophyta; class Magnoliopsida; order Solanales; family Convolvulaceae; genus Ipomoea; species Ipomoea trifida. The sequence goes on along the minus strand of CP025659.1, from coordinate 24,263,062 downwards.
GCTGCTCATGAATCCCTAAGACTTCACAAACAGCCTCCTTATCCACTGCATGAACATTTCGACTAAAAACGATAGAGGACTTATCAAAATTAACCTGTTGGCCACTCGCTTCACCATACTCCCTCAAAATCTCCCTAATGACTCCTGCCTCAAGATTGTTTGCCCGGAAGAAGAACAAACAATCGTCGGCAAAAAACAAATGGGACACTGCAGGAGCACTTCTAGCAACCCGAAAACCATGTAAAGCCCCATCCCTCTCCTGCTCACGAAGCATTGCACTAAGACCCTCAGCCACAACTAAAAACAAATAAAGTGAAAGAGGATCCCCTTGCCTTAGTCCCCTACCTGGATCAATTGGGCCCCACTCCTTACCCTCCACCAAAACTCTATACTGGACAGTCGTCACACACTCCCGCATAAGAGCCACCCACTTCTCACTAAAACCCAACCCCAAAAGGACCCGACCAATAAAATTCCATTCCACCCGGTCATAAGCCTTGCTCATATCGACCTTTAAAGCCCCAAACCCACCCCGGGAACCATGCTGCCTTTTCATAGCATGGGCAGATTCAAAAGCTATCAACATATTATCAACAATGGATCTCCCAGGAATGAAAGCACTTTGAGCACAAGAGATCAAGGAATCCATCACAGCCCTCATTCTATTAGCTAACACTTTAGCTAAAATACGATAAAGAACATTGCACAACGAGATAGGTCTGAACTCAGCCATTTTAGTAGGGGATTTGATTTTGGGAATTAATACTATATGAGTATCATTTACGTGTGGGGGTAAAGTACCAGAAGCAACAAAATCACGGCAAAAAGAAACTACCTCATCTCCCAAAATGTCCCAGTAGGTTTGATAGAACCCCGGAGAAAGGCCGTCCGGACCCGGAGATTTGTCTGGATACATTGAAAACAAGGCAGCCTTGACCTCTGCTGGGGACACCGTCCGAATCAAATCCTCATTCTGTTGAACAGAAATTTGATTTTCCAAACACCTCAAGACGGGGGAAGCATCGCCTTCTTGTGTCGTAAATAACTCGGCAAAATACCGACACATTATACCACCCTTCTGCACTTCGTCCGTAACCAACTCACCATCAGGACCCTGCAATCCAAGGATTTTGTTCCGTCTCCGCCGCTGGTTCACAGCATTATGGAAGAACCGAGAATTTTGATCACCTTTAGTATACCACCATTGTTTCGCTTTTTGCTTCCAAGTATCACTTTGGTTCTGGAGCAACAGCAAATAACGTTTTTGAACCTCTCCAAAACACCGAACTCCCTCAGCATCTCTCCTCCCCCTCAAAGTCCCTAATTGAACCTTACAGCGGCGAAACTCCTCCCTCTCTGCCCGGTTCAAAGAAGACCCCCAACCCCACACCCGACGCCCACATTCCTCTAGACGACTAACAATATTCACCCCTTGCGATAGACTCCATGCATTCTCGACCACCACTCGGCACTCCGAATTCCGCCCCCAAGCATTATCATAACGGGGCCTCCGCCTAACTCTCACTCTACCACTCGAGTTCAAAATCAAAAGAATGGGCATATGATCACTGTTTCCACCCTCCACAGTTCTACCTTTCGCCAAAGGAAAAAGGTCCCTCCACCCCCCAGATACTAATATACGATCCAGTTTCTCTTGTACCCAATTCACTGTCCCCCTCTCCCTTTCCCATGTAAACTGAAAGCCATCAAGCTCAAAGTTAACCAACCCACTCTCACACACCGCCTCCCGAAACCCTCGAATAAGCCAAGAAGGATGAGGAACCCTACCCTTCTTCTCATAATCCCAGAGTATATCGTTGAAATCCCCTAAAACAGCCCAAGGTAAAGTGTTAACAGAAGACAAATACCTCAGAAGATCCCAAGATTCCCGTCGACGGCGGCGATCAGGGTGGCCATAATAGCCAGTTAATCTCCAGTCCGGCGTCAAGCCAATCCCACGGACTCTGGTGTCAATGTAATGGTTTGAGTATCCTATCACCTCCACATCCAATCCACCATTCCATAGTAAAGCCAGGCCACCGCAACGACCAACAGCGTCCACAACAAAGCAATTTTCAAACTTTAGCTTAACCCGAAGCCCTTCCATACGATTAGTATCACTCATAGTCTCACATAAAAACAAGACGTCAGGCTTGTAATGAGAAACCAAGCCCAACAAAGATTGAACTGCCACAGGATTACCCAGCCCACGGCAGTTCCAACTTAGGCAACTCATTGGGCCGGGTGGGCCTGGATCCCAGAGCCCACCTCATCATCAGAAGACTGCTTCTCAATGACCATAGGAGAAATACCTGACTTTTGATCGACTACACCATTACCCTCATGTAGAGTTCGGCGTCGTTTAGGATCGGTAACCACTACACCCTCACCCTCCTCATCCTCATTAATGGCGGTTACACCAGTAAGAGCAGTTAGACTCTCCCCTCCAACCACATTTACTACACCATCAATACCCTGCCCAATCTGAACACCCTCTACCCTCACACCTCCTCCCTCAGTAATCATTGCATTAAATTCCTTTCCTAATTGAGACTTTAAAGCTCCATCATGCGTAACGGTCACAGGTACCGTTGTTTGTGTAACGTCTGTAACCGGTGCTGCCGACTCATCAAGGACTAACCACCGATTAACCGGCGCCAAAGTTCCCCTCCGGCCGCCTGCACGCAACCATGAGCCAAAAGGTTTCTCAACTCCCAACGTCACCTTCTCCGGACCAACAGGACAGAAACGATCACCATGTCCAATTATCCCACACTGAAAGCAAAAGGACGGCAACCTCTCATAACGCAAAACAGCCCAAAACCACTCCCCTCCTGGTTTTTTCATCTTCAACTTTGGTTTTAAAGGTTTGGAAAGATTTAGGATCACACGGACCCTCAAAAACGTCTTCTTCCCCCCTTCAAAGTTTCTGGGATCACAAAACTGAAATTTTCCAACAGAGTTGGCCACTAACGTTGCCACCTTTTCGGACATAAACCCCACTGGTAAATCATGAATCTGTAACCAAAAATCTGCCTCACTCAAATCCACTTCCAAAGGATCATCCCCTGGACAAAGCCTCCGCATGGCCACGAGATGCTGTTCAAAAGTCCAAGGACCACCATCAACCACCCTGGAAATATCCCTTTCTTGATAAAAAGTGAACAGAAAGCGATGGCTGCCAAGCTCCCGAATAAACACCCCCTTCTCCGGACGCCAAGCCGTTGCCATCACATCGCGGAAAACAACAAACTTAATCGGACGATCCGTTACCACTCTTCCGACCGCTGCATATCGGAAATCGTAAGCCGGAGGAACAATGTCGTCAACTTCAACCACCACGCCCTCATCGTCGTCTACAATAGCAAGAGCCTCACACGCCTCAGCCAGAGCACTCGGACTGCCCTTCTCCATAACTCAGACAACACTCAAAGAACTTCACTGAAGAAGAAAAACGAAAGCAGAAAAACCTTTGAAGACACTCTTAACGGGAAACCCTAGAAAAAACTCTCCACGGGAAAAACGAGAGAGAGGAAAACTTTTTTCATTTACTTTTTTCAAATCTTACTCCTTCTAAACACATTCATAAGCATGTGAGTATGAACTATGTGACCTATTTTGTAACCGAATGTGCTATGTATGTGATCTGAACAATTAAAATTCCATTTTGATAGGTAATGGAATAAAACTTGTAACAGATTAGGGGTTATAATTCTTCTCTCTTTGGCTTTCAAATGAGGCTATTTAAGCCCATTTAATTGTATGGGTTTATGGCCCATTATTGCCATAATTCCAATAATCAATATTGGAATGTCAGTTTAGGTTGAGCAGGCAATATATAAGACCAGAGGGAAACTTAACGTGAAACTTAACATGAAAGACCAGAGGGAAAAGGGTTCTGCAAATACAAAGGAGAAAGAAGTGGTGAAGAAGAAAGGGCTCAGAGCTTCATCAAACTCCATGGAATCAGGTTAGTAATTTACGCTTCCTATGAAAATATAGGTTAAATCACTCAATGCCTTTTATAATAGTTTTACACGGAGTTGGCGGCGGAGGATTAAAATTGGATCAGAAGGGGTGGTGGAAAGAGGGAAGAAAACCGGCAACGCTTGAAACCGGCAACACTTGAAAACTGACAACGCTTGAAAATGGTGACCGGTGAAAACGACGCTTACCATCCTTTTACTCTTCAAATCTGTAGCAAAGAACTCTCTGACGAAACCCATTCCCAAAATGAACATTCGGCCTTGGAACTGGATTTCCGTAGTGGCGTAGGTAGGGTTCAGAGTGTTAGAATAAAATATATGATCATAATAATACTATAATGATTTAACCTGATAGCGGAAGCCATAGGATCGAGTATCTCCAGCCATAGTTGTTCCATTGCTTGAAATTTAGATTAAGATGTTTTGTCTACCACTTATCTCCTAGGGAACTAGATGGTGTAGTG
>CP025659.1:24234382-24254830 GCA_003576665.1 Ipomoea trifida | reverse complement strand
TGGAAAAAAAAAAAAAAACAAATTGCTAGAACCGCAAGCCTTTAATATTTTTCGGGAAAAATTTTAAAGCTTAATAAAATTAAAATCCGAAAAAAAACTTTAATGTTGAAAAATGTAAAAACTAATAATTTTCAACTTTTATTAACTGATATAAAGGCATAATTAAAAGCGGTTCTTGACTAAAACTTTATTGATGTTATTAACATAATAACAACAAGTAGTCACAAAAAATAGCAATTTAACCTTTATTGCCAACAATATACTAATATGATAACAATTGGTCCTAAAAAGCTTGTTCAATTATTCAATGGTGGAAATCATACTTTAATGACCCAGATAAGTCCCCAAATAGCTTGTTCAAATAGGTTTTGAAGCCCCAAGAAGACAAAGGTATGTCAAAAATTGAAGGGGAAACCAAACTAGCTACCTTATAGGGTCACAATGAATCCAAAAAAGAATAATATTTCAAAAGGAATATATAAATTAATAATATGTTGAATACACCTTTGGAACATGCTTTTCTAAATGCATAAGTATAACTATAAAATAATTACAAATATGCAAAGCATGATAGGATTATGCATATTAATATATTATTAACGTATATATTCAAAATAAAATGCAATACTTCAAGCAATTTATTATACACCGCAATACCGCAATATTAAATTAAAATTCATAGAACAAATTATCATTTGTCTAAATATGAATAATAATTTATAATTAATTAGGGTAAAAGCAAATGAACAATTAAGCTAGAAAGAACCCAAATATGATGATGGAAAAATACTTAAGCAAGCCTAAGAATCAGAGAAGGCCCATTTATTATTATAAGTGAGCTAATTATTTAAAGCAAATCCATAGGCCTTAAACAATCAAATAAGCCCAATTATAATAACAATTTTTTTTTTAAGTAACTGGGCCTGGCCGAAAAAGGGCCAAACCCAGCCCAACTTATTATTCCATTACATCAGTTCCTTAATCATTCAATTGACCCAAAACCAAAAAAAAAAACCTAGCTACACAACACATTATCCATCCGCAGCCAGTGAGAAAGTATTACCGGAAAAACAGAGAGAGACGCGGAGAGAGGTCGCCGGCCAGAGCCCGCCGTTTGCGCCACCGCCATCGTTGACGCACCGGCATCCCTCAGCCGCCGCCGCCACCATTCACCGCACGCGGTTCCGTCCACAGTCCAACGGCAAACGACCAAAACCAGAGAGAGAGACGATGATTGCCACCGACGCTCCGCCGACCGCGACTTCAAATTCCGTCGTCGCCACCTAGCGGCCACCGGACCTGAGACAGCCGCCGTTCGCCCCTGTTCGCGACACCAACCGTCGTCCGCCGATCTAGCCGCGATGCCATCGGATCCCTCTCGCCGTCGTCGATAGGAGTCCGAAGCGACGTCGCCGGAGATCCGAGCTCTGCCTCCGTCGCAACGCCAGCGCCGTCGCCACCCGCCAGCACCCTCATGGTCGCTGTCGCTGCCGTTCACCGCAAGCCGCTCCGCCTTTGCAGCCGAGCCGAAGATCGGAATCATGGCATCACCGCCCCTCCGCCGCTTCTTTCTCAGCCGTCATCAGCTCCGCCGCGCCGAGGACCCAACATCAGGATAAAAGGTTTAGTTATTTATTTTTACTATTAATTAATTTCGAAATTATTCCTTTATATTCCGAAAAACAATAGTATTTTTCCAAAGTATGTATTTCGAATAAATTTTCATGTATATATAGACCAAATACATATATGTAGATACATACTCTTAAAACAATGCATAGACACACATACTTTGAGAAAAGGCAGTAAACATATATTGCAAAAAATATATATCATATTCAGTTTAATCAACTAGGCAGAGATTAAACAGGCTCTGATACCAAATGTTAGAATAAAATATATGATCATAATAATACTGTAGTGATTTAACCTGATAGCGAAAGCCATAGGATCGAGTATCTCCAGCCATAGTTGTTCCATTGCTTGAAATTTAGATTAAGATGTTTTGTCTACCACTTATCTCCTAGGGAACTAGATGGTGTAGTGTATGACCTGAACCAGGAGCAGTGGGAGGACCATGCATATATAGCCTACATGCCATCATTATAGGCTAAGTAACGGTTTCCGTTACTTCTGTTTCAAACCACAATAACATAATGACCATAAATGGTCTATTAAACTTGCACCACTAAATAGTGTCATAATGAAAAATGTTACACAGAGTGCATCATGTTGTGGCACTCTCACACGTGTCTGGAAAGGAAACTCAATCTGGGAAAAGAGAAGATAATGTTGAGAAGAAAAATACATGAAATGACAAGAGTGCCCTTCATTTTGACACTAAACTAACAGAAACTTAGACGGAGGACCAAAAGTGGCACTCACACAATAAGAGTGGCCAAAATGTGGCAAAATTTTTTATAGTGAACTAAAAGTGTCGAGCCCCTAATAAGTCTAGGACCAAAAAAGGAATTAACTCCATTATAAATAATAAGCACTAATCCTACTTATATTATAAATTCTAAGTCCAATCCTTATCAAACTTCTTGGTAGTCCTTGTTACATTATAAATAATAAGCTCTAATCCTACTTATATTATAAATACTAAATTCAATCCTTATCAAACTCTTTGGTAGCAAATTATACTGTGGGCCATGGTCATGGCTGATACTGCAATTGTGTTGAACTAATACTGCAGTACAGTTGTGTTGAAAGGGAACTGCAGTTGCGTGGAACAGAGGTCGTTCATCCATTCAACACACGCAACTGCAGTATCAATTCAACACAACTGCAATATCAGCCATGACCCATGGTCCACGGTATAATGACTGCTCTGTACTAGGCCTCCTTATTGGGCCTTCTTGATCGAGTTACTCTCTTGGACCGGTTCATGTGACTCAGGCCTAGTATATTATCCATAAAAAGGAAACTTTAAACTGCTAGTAAGCACATACCAGTGGATTTAAAGAAACGTGGTTGAATTTTTGTTGATTCAGATGACATGTTAGTATTCAACTTGGGTCAAATGTAATCCTGCCTTAGCCAGGGCATTTTATATAATTGTATCTCCGTTTCTGTTTGTCAATTTCCTTCATAATCCTCCTGGCTGGAACTTGGAAGTGTCTTAAAGTTGAAAATTACTTTTCTTTTGATCGAAATGATGAAAATTTTCATTATTTGGCCTCAAAAACATGATTGTACTAGGCTAGGCACTGGCTCTGGTAAAGCTAAGCTTGGACTAGATCAATGGGCCACAAGGTGTGGGAAGGTCGTGCCTTCCTCAACAATATCCTTCCCTGTGTTTTTAATGTTTTCTGGACTTTAGTTTCAATACTCTATCTAATTTTTGCAGGCTATTATAGTATTATTTCATATTACTGGGAAACATTGGTATAATCAGATTAATTTTTGGGGCAAACCTTACCCTCACTGAACATAGATATTTTAAGGGCTTAAAGCACTTAGTATGGAAGTTACATCCTCATAAATCATAATCTATGTGCTAGACAAGTCAAAATGCAAGTAGTGGTGAACTTGACTTGATCATTTCATAATGAAAGGTATAATATAGCTTATTTTTGTTAAATTGAAATATACACAATTCTCAGTATAATATCTAATTCCAAAATTCACTAAAACAATAATGAAATTTGTTAGTAATATACTATGTATGTATATATATTACTTATGATAAATTGGCATATAATCAAACAAAATGTGTAAGTGTGTGAAATGTGGCATAAAGAAAAAGAAATTACAATGCAAAATGAAGGCATAATGTACGTGTGATGTGTATGTGGCTCAAAATGCAAAGAAGAATGAAATGGGAAAATGCAATGCATGCACAAGTGGTCGTGGCGAAATCTAAGGAAAACAAAATGAAATGCAATGCATGCATAAGTGAATGTGTGGCGCAAATGACAGTGGAAAAATGAAAATGCAATGCTTCATGTGATCATGTCATCGTGCGTGTAAAATCAAGGAATTACTAAGCACTATAAATAGATATTTCTACAATGAAGAAATCGAAGTTTCATAGTTCAAAATATAGATATACAGTCATGAATGTGCTGCGAAAAAACTTCAATACAGGGAAAGATTGGTATATTATCCGGAGATATCAGTTCCAAGTTATATCAGTACAAAGCTGTGTTAAAATCCAGGTTGGTTACAATTTGTTTAATTGGTAGAATTAGTTCAAACTGTACTTGTAAACTTTTTCATAAAGTTAGTTTATAAGGTTAATGTTTAAATGCGGGTTGATCTTAAGTGAAAAGGTTTTTAGGCGTGACCCCGTAGATTAGGAGGTGTTCTCCAACTGCGTTATCAAATTCAGTTGTGTACTTATTTTTGGCACTTCTTTTATTGCTTAATATTTTGATACATATCTGCGTTACACAATTTCAAAATTAAACACTCATTTAGAAATTACCTCTTGGGAAGTCAATCAGCCATATTTTTTGAAGATTGCTGACTTAATTGCATATCATGTCAGATTACTGACAAAATTGATGTTTGTTCACACCCCAGTGTCATATTATGGTTAGTACGTGTCAAAATCAACAGTATATTGCAATGGTCTCAGGAAAACAGTAGGAATTTGGGAAAGAAAAAAGAGGGATTAGGGTTAGGGCAGTAGAAAGAAGAAGAGAAAAGGGAATTTGTATATTAATTCAGAATAAAAATCTCCTTCTTACACCTCAGCCATTTAAATACAGGAATAATTGCAAGCTAACTACATTCCTCATTGTCCGGATCGCAGCAGATTGATCCACCCGAGGGATGGAAACAACGTCGTTTGAATGCTCAGCTTCAATTGCTTCCAACAGTGTCACGAAACGACGTCGTTTGCACTAATCAATCAACCGATTTAACCACACCCGTCAAACGCCACCGTTTTGCTACTGATTCTTTCCTTCTGCCATTTCCTTCCTTTTCTGCTACTTTCTACTTCTGCCATACAACCCTCCAAGGCTGTTGCATATAGCACCGGTAAGAACTAGTACTTGTGACTTGTAGTTGTACTAACTAATTTTAAGGGTTACATATTCAGTCAGGGGTTACTGTCCTATCATAATACTCAAATGTCAACTATTGCATATTGATATAGTTAAATACGAATACCAAGTTAAGACCGGAAAATACGATCTGTTATTGCCTCAAGGATCCAAGCCCGGTTTACAATACAAGTATAGGCTCGAAGGGCTCGGCAGTGGGCTTCCCTACTGTCCGAGCTCGCATCAAGGCTTAATAAAGAATTGGCCAAAAGATCCTCTCTCTCCTCATAAATGCTCTATTTATAAGGGGAAAAAGTGCGGTTACTGGGCCTCCGGCATGGCGGGAAGGAGTACGTGGCAGCCGTTGGCGCGCCACGTTGTGGACGAGTCGGGGGTACTGTTCGGCCCGTGACACTCGACTTCACCACAGTCCTCCCGACCTGCCGGCCTCCCGACCGTAACACCTTCCGACCGGGTCTGGAGTATATTTACTATCACATATGATAACCTTCAAATAGTTCTTGCCTTCCCCTTTCCCAAAGAAATTATGAAATATTTCCATTTTGCTAGTAACAGGAAGAGTAAAATCTCATCTCATCACATCTTCATATTCTATTAATAACTATTGCATGCATGGAAACTTATGAAGGAGTGTCATTAAACAAGAACTACTTTATACATCAAAGAACAACTGTTCACAAGAAAACATTAATTCATTTTCAAATCTTTGTAAAACAAACTGCTCTTGAGGTGTTATAATGCTGGTAACAAAACACTTCTCATCTGAAAAAGGTTTCCTACCAGCCCTTCCAGCTCGATGGAGATAGTTTACTGCATCCTTTGGCAGATTAAAATTGTATATGTGTGTTGTCCCGGGCAAATCAACACCTCGGGCTGCTATATCTGTTGCCACTAAAAGATGGCTACTTCCTTGTTGCAGTTCCTGATTCCAAGTAACATATATCAAGTAGAATCCTGGCCTAAGTTCAACACTCCAAGCTCAAACTACTTACGGATATTCACATACACAGATTTAAGGTTGAAAGCAGTACTTACAGTCAAGGATGCTGCTCGCTGATTGAAATTCATGTCTTCCTCAAGTAGACTGATTTCCGAAAACCCCATCAGAGAACTCTTTAGAAAATTGACCAAAAGAGTAGTTGGCGGTGGATCTCCAGCTTTTTTTGACTTCTCAGACTGTTGATGGTGATAGAAGTGTATTAGTAAAGAAAGTACAATATGGCCAATGTTGCAGAAGGCACTAGTCGGGCACTGGGAGAGCGCTTAGCGCCTAGGGCACCTAGGTGGCCGCTTAATTTTATTTTATTTTATTATTTTTTTTTTAAACCGCTCAAAACAACATTGTTTTGAGCTGGAAAAACCAATTAAAAAAAATGTTCCAGCCGACTCGGCCGAGTTCGGAGCCGGGTTGGCCAACTCGGCCACCTAGGTCGCCTAGTCGGCCGGCCGACTAGCAACCGCCTACACTCCTTTTCGCCTCGGCCTAGAGGCGCCTAGCGCCTAGGTGGCTGCCTAGGCCAATTTTTACAACACTGAATATGACTCAAACTAAAATCTAGAAACCGCCAACGTAAGGAGACTACAGAGTTATAGATACTTACTTGCACACCAACAAAGACTATGGCAGAATGAGGTTCATCTGACTTTAAAAGGGAAAGCAATGTTAGATACCTTTCTCCTTTACTGCATACCTGACTCCACAGAGTATCAAAAAATAATGAAGTCAAGTAAACCATTTCTGAACAGATATCATCAGAATTGGACAAACAGAATGAAAACTAAGACCAGCAATTGATAACTGTCAGCTACAAGTTGGTTAATTGACTGAAGTGATATTTAAAAGCAAGATATATGGGTCTGGGATAAACTATAAAGAAAAGATGAACTGAAAATATGAATTATCATACAATAATGTCAGACTGGTCCTGCAAGTAAAATGAAGACATGGCAAGAACAGAGGGGTACCCAAACAAAAGCCAAATAAAGTTCCTGAACTTCACTCACCACAAATCTATGATGCAGACAGGATGGCATTGGCATAATTGGATTCACATATAAATGAACTACATCTGCCTGTAATAAACTCACAAGCACTAAAATAGGTAAGCTCGTCCCCTATGCTGAAAACTAGATTGTATATCTCAACATGTTCAAATCTACTAGCAAACCTTTGTCCATTTCTGTTGTACAGCATCATATAAAAATCGCCTATGCTGGGGAATTGAGGCACTAGCAAAGATAGTTTGACGACTCTTTCTACATGAGTATGATGTCAAAAGCTTCCGAAGAGAGCTCACGTGTTTTGAGGAATTGAACATGAAATCAACCTTAAAAAAATAATTGATTGTGTCATTGCCATTCCAAATAATCAACAAGCAGGCATTGTATTTTCTTAATTTAGACCTTTAGCTAAATAGTAACCAAAAAAAAAAAAAAGAATAAGCATATTAATTAAATTTTAAATTGATTTATAATAGCAGTTAAATACCAAAATCTATTGATAAATCTTAATTTAACCAAAAAAAAAAAAAAGAGTATGAAATTGTGAGACACAATGTGCACCATTCATTTGTACTTAATAGCTTAGATTAAGAAGATTTGGAGAGTAAATAATATATCTTTAAAAACTTTCTAGAAGCAACCACATTATAGTATTATCCGCTCTTGGGAGAAAAACTTCTGTTTCTGGTATAGAAGAAACTCATCTTAGTATGTTCAGGGAATTAGATATTTAGATATAAGAAATATAGATAGAACTACTCCATTTGTTCAGGGAATTAGATATTTAGATATAAGAAATATAGATAGAACTACTCCATTACCTCATCAATTACAAGCACTTGCATAGCATCTAACTTTAAAATATTCTTCTCAAGCATTTGAGTTAAACTTCCCAAAGTTGCAATCACAATAGTAGGAGGCTCAGCCTGTGACAATGAAAATATTAGTAAGGCTACTAAGATAAATTAGTTGTCTGAAAATTTTCAAATCAGCAAAAATCGTCTATAAAAGCAGCAAAACAAGTTCTGCTGTTCTGTACCTTTAACCAACTCTTATGTCGCTTCAAGGTTCCACCATCCAAAAGAGCCATAATAGTGCATGACTTCTGCCCAGAATTTAGTTCTTCTGACTTCGCATAGAGCACCCTAGCAACTTTTGTAACCTTGGTTATGCAGAGGGAATTATCATCAGTATAGTTTAAACAACAGTCTTTATTTGGTACAAATGAGAAGAATGGAAGGGCATAATCATCAGTATAGTTTAGAAGAGCAGTCCTTTTTTGGTACAAATGAGGGGAATGGGGATTGAACCTGAGACCTCTCTTACAGAGTCATAAGCCAATGTCACTGAACTATCAGGTAATCCATGTGGAAGCAGTAAAGAACAATAACCAGGGCTGTACCTGGATGCCAAGCTCCCTAGTGGGAACCACAATCAGGGCCTGGACTGCAGACCTTTGAGTGTTAATAACCGAGAATATCCGCAGTAGATAAGCCAATGTTTTACCAGAACCTGTCTAGAGGATGAAAGAAGAATAGAATAAAATGATTTCATAAGCTTTGTCAACTTAAAAGCAAGCCCACTTAAATCAAGAGGTTTACAAATGCAGAAATGCCGAAATGGTTGTAAAAAATGAAATAGTTTTAGCAATTTAGCACAAGGATTTTGCAATCCAAAAACTGGCACATTTCTACCTACTTCCTATCATCGCGTCACCAATAAAACAAAAGCATAAAAGAGAAACAGTAATGGCAGAGATTACTAAATAAAAAAAACCAATCATGACTAGTAAGCAAATTGTTCTTGTGAACATTACTTTTGAATTATGTTCTTTTCAAAAAATAAAGGTGCTATAACACTACAAAAGAGAAACCAGCCTCTTAGGTTCAGTCTTAGTAAGAAAGTTGAGATACTAGATAGTATAATATCATAAGTATAGTAAATTGGTAATCCAAAATATAGAGCGCAAATTTTATTGATAAACACTTACTAAGGAAAAAACTATTGGCATATCTATAAACCCAATTCTGAAAACTTTCACCAAGTAATATAAGTACAACGCTCTAAGAGAGTGCATTAACCTGAGCATGAAGCACACAATCACAGCCAGCAAAGAGAACGGGCAATGCTTCTTGCTGCACTTTGGTTGGCACAACATAACCAACCTCTTCCATTCTGCAATTTTCTACTCCCTTAATCACTTTTTTTATTCATTTAAATAATTTTCACAGACTATCAGATTAAGGTAGCACAAAATTTAAATAAACAGAAAACACTCACTTTACTGACTTTAGTCACTTTACTGAATCTGATTTTACATTATTTTCTCAAAGAAAGGATATTCAATTTAAATAATTTTATTCAACAATCTGAGATTTTTGCATAATATAAATCCAAAGACAGAAAAGGATGACACTGTCAAATCCGTTTCAAGTGACCAATTTTTGCCTGATAGAATAAAAAAGACTACATCTTTAATTTCTTGTAAGCTCAATCTAGAGTATATTCACAAAAGATATGTTAAATTTTCATTGCTGAAGATCCAAACTAATTCTTCTTTTTAATAGTCAGTTAAAGTTCTAAAATTTGAACAAAGCACCCTCACCGGCGTATGATGTGTTCAGGGACATGGCCTTGGCAGAGTTCATGGAGTGTCAAGACACCCTCCTTCTTAGCAGTTTCAACTTCAATGTAAGAAGAGCTAAGAGAAGCTTTGAGCAGTGTGTGCTCTCGCATGGAGTGAACCATACCATTCATACTGACAACAAAGGTGTGATTGGGCCGGTTGGGGTATAAATGATGTGGACCATGTACTCTGGCTGTCCATGAGAGAGAGTTCAGCAGTGTGGCAGATAAACAGGCCATGGAGGAGCAATAGGGAGACCAATAATCAGAGACTTATCTACAGTAAGATACGCATCATTTACCCTGAAAATATTCAATAAAGAAGTAAAGAACTGCATAAATTAATCATCTACTAGTGTAAGCGAGATGCACAAGTTTTCTTGTAAGCTAATATAAGACAATTTAATTTAGTTATTTAACTTCAAAAGTTGTTTTCAAAAAAAAAAAAAAAAAACCATAACTATAACATAAACTAACTGAAGCTCAACTCCATGTTAATTGAAGTAGCCAAATTCACAAATGTTCGTAAACGTAAAAGGACTTATACATCACTCATATACATCATCCAATTGAACTATTAAAACAATTTAATAAATTTCTCCCCGTATTGAGAGATTTAGGCTGCTATTAATTCAACTCTCCAGTTCTCCTTTCTCTCGTCTTCTACTCCCCATTCTTTATTTTCAAATTGGAGAAATGTAAAGGTAAAAACAATTTCTAATTATCTTTCTCAAAATTCCATTTCTCTAAGTAAACCTAAGGTCCTAAACCGCTAAACCAGTAAACGTACTATACTAACCTGTGCTTTAAAAAAATAATTCGCAACAATTTATCAGCAGTATAGTAGTGGTGGTTTTGATTAGCAGACAATGGATTAAAATATAGCATACCAGGCTCCAACAGATCTTCCGGTTAACCTAGCAGATCATCTGGAACACTACTGTGGATTTGCTGAATATATATTCCTGTTTGGCAGAGATAAACGGGCAAAGATAGATAAATCTGTAGAGATGCATATGACAAGAATTGGCATAAAAGCCGGAGAGGAGGTGACTGCCTGACTACATTTATGACTTAATTTCATTTTAGGTCTTATAGAATCAATATCAGTTGGGATTTTGGGGCTAACATCCACCTCATTATCTATGGCAAATTATACCGTGCACCATGATGCACATACCAATGTGCACCACGTACCTAAACGACGTCGTTTCGAGCATTGTAAAATAGTTGTCTGTTTTTTTGGAAATCACGTTTCCCGTTTCGGCTGGTCTCTGTATTTATGTTAATATTTTGTGTATTCCAGGCAATCATTTTGTGTATTCTAGGCAACCGTTTTGTGTATTCTAGGCAACCGTTATGTGTATTCATGTTAATAACACATGTTGTGATCTGTTTGTGCATTCGAATGTTTAGGAGGATGAGTTCTGTGTATTTTGTGTCAATATTCTGTGTATTCATGTTATTAACACAGGTTGTGATGTGTTTGTGCATTCGAATGTTAAAAGGATGAGTTCTGTGTATTTTGTGTCACTATTCTGTGTATTCTGGGCAAACATTCTGTGTATTCTAGGCAAACGTTCTGTGTATTCTATATAATAATTATGTGTATTATAGATAATAATGAATTCCCTGGAGTCATTCGTCGCGTCCGCGTCCGCGTCCGCGTCCGCGTCCACTAACATCTGTGTATTTTGTATCAATATTTTGTGTATTATGGGCAAACATTCTGTGTATTCTAGGCAAACGTTCTGTATATTCTAGATAATGATTATGTGTATTATAGATAATGAATTCCCTAATGTCATTCGCGTCTACATCCACTAACACTGAAACGACGTCGTTTTACGTACGTGGTGCACATTGCTATGTGCACCGTGGTGCTGGGTATAACGATTGATTATCTATCATCTCATACAATAACAAAAATTCTTCTCCACATTAGTTTAAAATTTTTTCTCAGGTTTTGTGGATCCACCATTTTCTACAGTATATTTTAATTTTTTTTATTTATTTGAATTATAAGTTTATAATTATAAAAATTAATTAAAATAAACACACCTACATTTAATTAAAATGATAATTACAAACATTTAAATTAATTTTCGTTGTGACCTTCTATTTTAATCATTTTAAATTTTAACTAGCTATTGACCCGTGCAATGCACGGACTAATATTAGTATTAAAAAAAAATGAAGAATTGCTGTAAAATAATAATAGTAAATTATAAACTTTTAGTTTTGCGAGGAAAAAAATGTAAGATTAATGAAGTTACAAATTTCAAATTATTGGGAACCAGTTTTTGGAATACGATTAATTGACAAATTACAAATTGTTAAAAAACTTCTTTGTAAACTACATTAGTAGTACTATTAAAAGTACTTTTTGAATCATCACAAATTAAAATCTTGAGGTCGTTTGGTTGACTTATTCTTGATGCAGCAACATATAATTGTCCATGGACAAAAACTGGTTTCCTTAGGATCAAGCCAACATTCGACAAAGTTTGCCATTGACTTTTGTTGATAGTCATTGCATATGACAACATGAGAGGAAATTGTCTCCTATTGAACTTGAAAGGCAATCTTGTGTCAGATGACGTTATAGTCATTCTAGCAATCAAAACCCTAGTGTCAGCATTCGGTCCTGCAAGTATGCTTCCTTCAACGACATGTTCAGCTAAACTTGTAACAACCAACCTAGTACCATTGCATAGTCCTAGACTGTGATCAATATTCCTCATTAACATTACAGGTGAACCAACCTTTAATGTTAAAGAATGATTTGGCAGTTCTAAAGCTCTAATAGTGTTTAAGAATTCAGGTGTATGGACATCTGCAAGTACTGTAGACGAACCATCAGCTTTGCACGCTATGTTAGAACTGTAATATGTCATCCCTCCCCCTATAGTCAAGTCAGACATATATTCATTAATTTCATTTACAACTTCTAATGTTGGTGCTAGAATTGCACTGCTATGAAAGCAACTACCATCACTTATACCACCATTGAAGTTCGGGAAAGTACTGTTAACAATAGTTGCAATAGGACCACAATTTGATTTCAACAACATTTCATATGGGATATCAATCTCAGCGTAACCATCATTATCTTCGCCAATAGTACCATCACCAATTAAAGCCAGCCAGTCCGCAAATTCTTCCATTCGTTTTTTATCCAAAGGACATTGCATACTATTTAACCTCAAATTCTTTGTTAGGCGCATAACTTTGCAATACTTCCAAAGGTAGGATGAATTTATAGTTGAAGAGACAATGTCTTGTCTTGATCCTTTTGGCACCACTGGTAAAATTTGCCTAAAGTCATTTCCGAATACCACTGTTTTACCTCCAAATGTCCTATTACCACTGTCTTCATTAACAAATTGCAATATATCTCGCATTGTTCGATCGAAAGCCTCAAAACAATGCTTGTGCATCATTGGTGCTTCATCCCAAATAATCAATTTCGCTGCAACAATGAGTTCTGCTAATTGACTTCCTTGATGAATATTGTAGGTAGAGTCTTCATTGATACAAATAGGTATTGCAAATCTAGAGTGTGTTGTCCGTCCTCCAGGCAAAATAATGATGCTATACCACTGGATGCCACATTGATAACGATTTGACCTTTCGCTCTAATATAAGCTGATAGTGCCCTCCAAAGAAATGTTTTGCCAGTACCACCATACCCATAAACAAAGTACAATCCACCCTTGTTTGAATAAACATCAGAAATAACAGCATCAAAGATCGATCTTTGCTCATCTGTTAGTTTGGAATGAAGTAACTCACTTTCTTTAGCAAGCTCAAATATTGGAACAGTAAAAAATTAATGGTGAAGTTGATAACTGATGTGGTACTCATTTTTGGCAAAATTGTATCCCTAAAAACAATATGTTTTTGTCAGACAAAAAGAAAAGAAAAAAACAGAGACAAGGCCGCTTGGCGATTGAGAGTCTTCGGGTCTGTTTACCAACAGAAAATTGTTTTCTGTTTTCTGTTTCTATTTTCTGTTTTCATTCTCTGTTTTCATTCTCTGTTTTCAATTTTTCAGTTTGAAAACTTGT
This sequence comes from Ipomoea trifida, assembly GCA_003576665.1. Lineage (NCBI taxonomy): Eukaryota > Viridiplantae > Streptophyta > Magnoliopsida > Solanales > Convolvulaceae > Ipomoea > Ipomoea trifida. The sequence goes on along the minus strand of CP025659.1, from coordinate 24,241,116 downwards.
TTACCATTACTGTTTTTTTCGAAAATCATTTTCCACTTAGTTAATTATGTACTCTATATACACACACAGAAATTAAAATAAATAAAATGACTAGCAATTATTAAGATTAAGTTATTTCATGACAAAAATGTTATTACAAAACATTACAAATGTCTTCACGTACTTGTAGCAAAACATTACCAAAAAACATTACAAATAAAATTGAGTACATCATCAATTATTATAATTTGCCATATTGCATTTGCAATGTCTTCACGTACTTGTAGCATTTGTTGTTGACTCATATTTAATTGTGTGGTATCATTTCCAACTCCACTAGTGCTTCCACCATCAACATCCAAAATCATATCTTGCATGTACATGCTAGCTAATTGATCATCCATATCGTTCAACCGTATGAAATTGTGTAATGCACAACATGCGATAGGGATTTGGCTTTGTCTAACCAATGGGTAAGCATTAATGGACTTTAGAATTGGAAATCTCGCCTTTAAAAGTCCAAAACATCTCTCAATCACATTCCGCAATGATGAGTGTCGATAATTAAATAGAGCTTGCTTGTTTTGGATTCGTCCTTGGCCACGAAACTCATTCAAGTGATAGGCCTCCCCGCGGTATGGTGCCAAAAAACCAGGTACATTTGGGTAACCACCAAACATAGTAATAACCTATTAATTCAAGAAATAGACTATACTTAAAGATGTACTAACTTATCGATTTAAATTAAATTCAAATAAATTAATGAATGCGCTAAGTTAATAAATTAAGTTTAATCGAATGCTCTCACCTTCAGGTGGCATGGGAAACCCACTTTCAGGCTTTGAAAGTGCATCTAAGAATATGCGAGAATCATTTGCACTTCCTTCCCAACCCGCATATACGAATGTAAACATCATGTCATGTGAGCAAACCGCCATGACATTTTGAGTCACCATTCCTCCTTTTCTACCTCGAAATGTAGTTTGCCTTGATGCAGGTGCCCAAGCGGCCACATGCGTTCCATCTATAGCACCTAGACATTTCTATCACAAAGAATGTAATATTATTAGATAATTTACATAAATAACTACTAATTTTATTATAATTTTGTACAACTACCAATCATACCTCAAAATATGGATCCATTTTGGATTTCCCAATATTTCTGGTTGCACTGGTCCTCTATTAATTGGCTTTATTATTTCACGTCCCAACCGTACAAGTGCACGTACCACACGCTTCGCACAATTATGTACAGTTCTAGTAGAATGTTGAAACCGCTCAGAAACTACACGATGTGTTAATCTATGCGTGAGAACTAGGAGACCCATTGCTAATTGTTCCTCCACTTGAACATGTCTCGTATCTTTTAACATTTCCAATCCCTTCAATGTCTCACATAGACTTTTGAACACACGTGGCACCATCCTAAAGGATTCATAACACCTAGCACTATTTCCGTTCAGCACTTCAGTTATATAATCCTTACCTGAAAGGATTGAGGTTCTACATGGAGTCCTCTCTACATCATCCATCAATACGCATGCAGCAATAATCATAAGCATGGCTGCATAATCATCATCATCACTGTCACTATCGCTATTAGAACTAGAAAAACACTGTTGTGACATTATCCCTGCAAGATGAAGTGTAACAAACAATTGTAAAAAAAATTAGCAATAGATCACTGAAATTTGAAATTGTTCTATTAATACAAAGTGCTAATACAAAGTGGCAATAAACTTGAGTCACATACAACAAGTGTCATTTTAAATTCCTAAGCAGTAAGAAATGTCATATTCAAAGGTCCAAAGCACTAACAACAACAACAACAACATATTAAGCTAACAGTTAACCCCAAAGTAACAACAACATCAAGTTATCAAACACATTCACTAAAGATAACACCCAATCACGTTCCATTCAGGAGGCATTTCTATGAACCCCTCACGCGTGTCAGGATTTGCCAATAACTTGAAAGCTGCATTACGGGCAGCTAGGGGAATCCCACTCATGTTTTTCAGAATCTCAATACAAGCTTTCATGGTATATGGGGTAGCCGAGGCCGTACTCATCATACTAGCATCTTCCCTGGCTTTTCGGCGTTGTTCTTTTGAAGTCATATTGAGATTCATAGTATCCATTGCATTGCTTATCTTTTCCCTCATCTTCTTGTTACTGCTCAACTTCGTGCTACCAAGAATATCCATCATCTCATCCACACTCCTTTTTCCTTTTGAACTTGATGGTCTTGCATCATGTAAGAACTCCTCCTCGGCAAGTCGTTCCTCATCAGAGTTAAGTGGCATTTGCATGGACGAGTTGGCAAGACCTCCAGTAGCAACAGATCGGGCAAATACCTCAGCCATTAGCTCGTAGTGTTTGCAACCATTTCTCTTATAAGACTTGAATTTAGCATGCTTCTGTTTCAATAAAACAATAAAATAATTAAATTAAATAATTCACTAGCATTATTAAAACAATATAACAAGAGTTTGGGTTCATACCGCGTATAATTTTTTCCATGTATCCTCACATGCCTCCACAGTGTTTGTAAGTGAATTGTATGTTACCCCCGTATGAGAAATCAACAGAAAACTGTCGGTACATCAATTTCAACCTGTTACACTTTCCTTTAAGTTTGTGCATCCCGTAACTAACACCAACTGACTGCATCATCTCCCGATCAACATCATTCTATTCTGAAGGTTTTAATGAAAGCTGTCCGTCGGGGTTTTTTTTTACTCTTTCATTCAAAATTCTCAAAAATTGTATTACGGCTGTATCGGGCCATTTTGCCTCTTCCTCATTTGTTTCTTCCAAGTTATTCATCTAAATGTAAGTTATAATAGTAAATCAGCATGTAAAATACTCTCTAGTTCTAAAACTAATCAAAACTAATTAATGCATAAACTCCTCACTGCACTGTACTGACATGCACCATCATTTTCATGCACTGACAACATATTAAGCTAATGAATAAGATCATATAAAATACTGCACTGATAAAAAATGCTAATGAACTAGAAAATTGGTGTAAAGTGCTGCCAGTGAGGATTATGAACTGTTTAATGAACCATCTACATTTTGCTGAAAAGATAGACCAAAAGGCAAAGAACTAATGCAAAAGACTAAGACTACAAACAAACTTTACATATTGGAGAGCATTACATCAAAAGACTAAGACTACAAGAGGACTAAGATGGATTATGAAAGCAAAGAGGCACTAAGTACCCACAGTCCAGCAGAGCAATTCTGCTACTTGTACATATTAATAACAGACTGATCAGTGAAATTAAGAAAGGGAAAGCAAAGAATGACACAAGTAATCAAGTATTCACCACCACCAATCTAAAAGATAATTCCAGAATTCAACAATTAAGTGTACAGGCAACTGAATTAACACTAATAATTCGGAGATTTTCCCAATTTAAGCTCTTACTAATAACAAAAGGGATTAAGGGATTCCTAAAGCAATCTTGACATGAAATGGAGATAAAAAAAAGCACATCTACGGAAACCACATGATTCAATACTATGCATATAATTGTCAGTCCAACTCCAAGTCACTACACTATGTAAGCTTTACTCATAATTCATAAGGGGAAAAAAGAAGAATTTGATGCACTTCAAAATAGAAATAGACTATCCTAGTTATTCAATAGTAAAAAGAAGAATTTATTCACTATGGAATATCAGGAAATGCAAATCACACAGGCCTCTGGAATTGGCAGGTCTGTGTGATTTCAAAGAAAACATAAACTCAACAATTAGAAGAAGAAAAACAGGAATCTTGAATGCCATGTTGATTAAGAATCCTAAATGGTTTTTTCTTCTAAAATGACCTGCACTTAAAGGCCAGTAGAACACCAATCAAGCATCATCCATGTTCCAACACAACTTAATCACTGCCAAGACTAATGATGGTTTTTTCTTCCCTAATTTTGTCTAAGTTATTTTAGAATTTTAGATAGTAATGTCATTCAATACCTAAACCCATATGGTATGGGTAGCTATGTATCACCCTAAACCCACAGAAAACACAGAAACCAAGCAGCACATTGCTCCAAAAATACATCATTGCTCCAAAAATACATTGTAAAATTGCACATCATAACACAAAATATACTGAAATGGTTTTGAGATCAAGAAGGCTTACCCTAGATCGAGGTGATGGGCACGATCCAACCGACGACTTTGGTGACTCCGTCTTGGGAGTGAACTGACTGTCGTATGACCGTCGGAGGAGAGCCGCGTCGGAGGAGGGCAGAGTTCCGTCGGAGGAGAGCCGCGTCGGAGGGGGCAGAGTTCCGTCGGAGGCGAGCCGCGTCGGAGGATAGCCACGCCGGAGGAGGGTAGAGTTCAGTCGGAGGAGAGCCGCGTCGGAGGGGGGCAGAGTTCCGTCGAAGGCGAGCCGCGTCGGAGGAAAGCCACGCCGTCGGAGCCGTCACCTCTGCCTCTCTGATCCAAGTCGCCACTGCCTCTTTGGTACAAAGAGTAAATGAAGAAGAAGAAAGCGTCTCTGCCTCTCTCCTCTCTGGTACGCTACTCTGAGGAGATGAAGAAAAGGAAAGAAAAGGTGAAAGAAATTTGTTGCCAGTAGGAATCGAATAAATGATCTCACCAAACTTTTCACTGTTAAGCACTGTTCATCCGTGTTTTCAAATCAGAAAACACCTTTTTAGGCTATTCCACTTTCCCTAATAAATAGAGACAAGTTCTCCAATTTTCAAAATGAGAACAAAAGTAAGTAAACATGTTTTGACTTTTTTTTTTCCTCAAATTTCCAAAATTTTCAGAAAATCAGGAAAATTTCCTCCAAGTAAACACACCCTTCATTTTTTTTTTATCTTTTGGTTTCGTTTATGTTTTGTTTTTCATGCTCCTTCTTCTTCTTCTTCTTCGTTTTTTTTTTTCATTTAATTCGTTTGTTTTCTATTGTTTTATTATTTTTGTTTCAATTTTTTAATAAAATACAAAATTTAATACGGAGTATTTTTGAATTAACTTTTGAATGATTTAATTGTAATTAAAATTTAAAATGATTAAAATAGAAAAAGTCACAACGAAAATTAATTTAAAGGTTGATCTTGGAAGAGTTATCATATGATCGTGATTCGCTTGCTAAAGAAAGTGAGTTACTTCATTCCAAACTAACAGATGAGCAAAGATCGATCTTTGATGCTGTTATTTCTGATGTTTATTCAAACAAGGGTGGATTGTACTTTGTTTATGGGTATGGTGGTACTGGCAAAACATTTCTTTGGAGGGCACTATCAGCTTATATTAGAGCGAAAGGTCAAATCGTTATCAATGTGGCATCCAGTGGTATAGCATCATTATTTTGCCTGGAGGACGGACAACACACTCTAGATTTGCAATACCTATTTGTATCAATGAAGACTCTACCTACAATATTCATCAAGGAAGTCAATTAGCAGAACTCATTGTTGCAGCGAAATTGATTATTTGGGATGAAGCACCAATGATGCACAAGCATTGTTTTGAGGCTTTCGATCGAACAATGCGAGATATATTGCAATTTGTTAATGAAGACAGTGGTAATAGGACATTTGGAGGTAAAACAGTGGTATTCGGAAATGACTTTAGGCAAATTTTACCAGTGGTGCCAAAAGGATCAAGACAAGACATTGTCTCTTCAACTATAAATTCATCCTACCTTTGGAAGTATTGCAAAGTTATGCGCCTAACAAAGAATTTGAGGTTAAATAGTATGCAATGTCCTTTGGATAAAAAACGAATGGAAGAATTTGCGGACTGGCTGGCTTTAATTGGTGATGGTACTATTGGCGAAGATAATGATGGTTACGCTGAGATTGATATCCCATATGAAATGTTGTTGAAATCAAATTGTGGTCTATTGCAACTATTGTTAACAGTACTTTCCCGAACTTCAATGGTGGTATAAGTGATGGTAGTTGCTTTCATAGCAGTGCAATTCTAGCACCAACATTAGAAGTTGTAAATGAAATTAATGAATATATGTCTGACTTGACTATAGGGGGAGGATGACATATTACAGTTCTAACATAGCGTGCAAAGCTGATGGTTCGTCTACAGTACTTGCAGATGTCCATACACCTGAATTCTTAAACACTATTAGAGCTTTAGAACTGCCAAATCATTCTTTAACATTAAAGGTTGGTTCACCTGTAATGTTAATGAGGAATATTGATCACAGTCTAGGACTATGCAATGGTACTAGGTTGGTTGTTACAAGTTTAGCTGAACATGTCGTTGAAGGAAGCATACTTGCAGGACGAATGCTGACACTAGGGTTTTGATTGCTAGAATGACTATAACGTCATCTGACACAAGATTGCCTTTCAAGTTCAATAGGAGACAATTTCCTCTCATGTTGTCATATGCAATGACTATCAACAAAAGTCAATGGCAAACTTTGTCGAATGTTGGCTTGATCCTAAGGAAACCAGTTTTGTCCATGGACAATTATATGTTGCTGCATCAAGAATAAGTCAACCAAACGACCTCAAGATTTTAATTTGTGATGATTCAAAAAGTACTTTTAATAGTACTACAATGTAGTTTACAAAGAAGTTTTTAACAATTTGTAATTTGTCAATTAATCGTATTCCAAAAACTGGTTCCCAATAATTTGAAATTTGTAACTTCATTAATCTTACATTTTTTTCCTCGCAAAACTAAAAGTTTATAATTTACTATTATTATTTTACAGCAATTCTTCATTTTTTTTTAAATACTAATATTAGTCC
>CP025659.1:24210399-24224783 GCA_003576665.1 Ipomoea trifida | reverse complement strand
AAGAAGGATTAATAATAAAAAGTGTTGTTTTTGTTGAGCAAAGCAGTCACAATATAATGCAAAATAAGCACACCACACAGTACAAAAACATTATGTATACACAAAATGCTCCCTTTGAGAATACAAATATACAGTAGTGCAGGTGTGCAGCTCTCAACTCATAAAACATGATCTCAATAAAATGAAAGCTCAGAAAATATAGAAAGAGAAGTGATTACGGGATCAAAACCTAAAAGATCGAAAAGTAATGCATAATACTAGATATTAATTAATTATAACAAAATTAAAAATTAAAGAAGCTAGATTACTAGCAGTTTAGCACCACATTTTTTCAGAAATCACAGTGATAGAAAAAAATAGGTCCAAATGCGGCATCCTTGCCTAAATTCCAAGCCTATATATGTCTTGTCATACCAAACTATAGACAGTTTATTACAAAGATCATCTCAAACTTGATAAAGCTAGCACACAAAAAAAAACAAGAATATGCTGTTACAATTCTCCATATAAAATTTTAATTCAAGTTGAATTAAAAACCTTAGGCATGTCAATGTGAAACATTACGAAATAAGAAACATTCAAATGTCAAATGGCAAATGGCAGAGAATAAAATGCAAATAATAAATATAACAAATGGCAGAGAATGAATACCGCAAATACGAACAGCAAATTTGAGGAATTTCATGGGTTAGGGCGTCGGCAGCAAACTATTGCAGCAATGGGTTAGGGCGTGGGCGGGGCGTCGGCAGCAAACTATCGCAGCAAAATTTCACTGTGCGAGCTGGGCATGGGCGTGGGCGTCGGCAGCAGACTATGCGAGCAAACTATGCGGTGGGCGTGGGCGGTGGGCGCTGGCAGGTGGGCGGTGGGCGGCGGGCAGTGGTCTCTTGCGTAATATGTTAGGGAAGTGGTAATATGTCTCTTGCGTTATTATGTTAGGCCTAGCGACGGCCCATAATTCTGTCGCTAGACCTAGCCAAAAGCCCAAAACCGGCATCCTAAATGTAAATTTAGCGACGAATATCAAATCTGTCACTAGCCTTAACGTAAATCGGCATGCTAAATCGCTAGATTATATTCCAAAAATGCAACCTTGGTGTAACAATAGCGACGGATATGAAATCTGCTGTCGCTAGATTGCTTTTAATAAAAACATATTTTCTTGCATTTAGTATGTTAAGTGTAGCGACGGATATAATGTTTTTTTTTAATGTTCATTAGTTTAGCGACGGATATCATATTCCGTCGCTAGGATCTTTAATAAATTATGCAAAATGTTAGCGACGGAAGGCGAAGCCGTCGCTAGAATGATCTTTAAAATAACATTGCCTAATTGTAGCGATGGAAATGAGTATCCGTCGCTAAAATGTGAAAACAAACGTAACCCGATTGAAAATCTAGCGACGGAAAAATATATCCGTCGCTAATTTGTAGCAACTAAAATTTCTGCAAAAATTCAGTCGCTAATCCGTCGCTACTTTGTCACTAATATTTGCGCCAAAGTTCACCGCCAAAATTAGCTATGTATTTAGTGACGGAAAATATCCGTCGTAAAATCCGTCACAAATCCGTCGCTAAATGTCCATTTAACAAAAATATGAAAACACGTCGCTAATCCATCGTTAGCTTAGCAACGGAACCAATCCGTCGCTAAATCCGTCGTTATTTTCGCGTTTTTTTGTAGTGAACCTCAAGATCAATTTGGCACAAAGCTAATAATAAGTGAACCTAAAGAAGAATTAGCTGTGCCCAAAACCAAGATGGCTAGTGAGGATAAATCCTCACAACGCTCTCAGGAAGCCCAATCTGTTGGAGGCCAGGGGCTAAGAAGAAGAAGAGTGAGTCTGGTCCCTCGGCTAAGAAGTTTTAATTTCCTAAACGTGGTGAGTGTGTGGATCTATGGAACCTTGGGGATGATCACTTTGCTGATAAAGACCTTGACTGAGGTGGGATTTTTAGTTGGCTTAAACTTCATCAGTGTTCACTGTTATTTCAAACGTTATTATTTTATGAATTTTCCTTTGCTATTGCATATGATTAATCATTTTATGATTGACAAAATCCTAAGCATTAATTTTTTCATTTTTTTTAAACTTTACTAATGTTTACGATTTTTGGGTGTTTGGTAATTTGGTAAATAGTTGAATAGAGAAAATTGGACTTTTGTGTTGATTAAATGTGGACCAATATGTTGATTATTGTTTATTGTAGGATGTAGATTCGTATGTTTTAATTTCTGTGGGGACCATTTATGTCATGTGAATTTTGTAGTGTGTTCTCTGGGGACCACTTAGTTTAAACTTTTGTGATAATATCATGTGCATATACTGGGATTAGGAAGCATTATTGTTTTTTGTTCTATGGGGACCACTATGTTGACTGTTGCATGTAAATGGTTGCTTTACAGGAGATGGAGTTGGTCCATTTTCATATATGCTTTTTCATAATGGGATAATAAATAGGGTTGGTGAAGTAAAATGCTTGGGTGGTGATTATGAAATATATGAGAGAATGGAAGCTAGCTAAGGAAGTGTGTCTAGATGGGTTGAAAGATAGGATAAAGCAGTTAGGGTATTCTGAAGTAGGAGTTCAAATTTATTGTTTTTGGAATGAAAGATTGAAGTTACTACAATCAGACAATGATGTAATAGCACTATTGAATGAGGATAACTCGGGAAAGCATTTGGAGATTATTTAGGTAGAAACACTAGATGAATTAGACTTGATTGATGCATAAATGGAAATACTTGAGCTAGATAGTGACTGGGAAAGGGAGGTTGAAGTTTACTTTATGGGGGTAGATGATGAGGTTGGTGTAGAGGTTGGGGATGAGTTGAGAGCAATCGTCTCACCAACTTTAGATGTCGTTGATCAAATTAATTAGTTCACGTGTGACATGAACACTGCAGAAGGTCAAACATATTTAATATATAATAATAATAATAATTTTTGTATATACAAATTGATATTCCTGTTAACGAAAAATAATTAATTTTGTGTAATTGACTAATAATAATTGCCTAATAATTATTATGGTATTTAAGCTAAATATTGGACGTTCAATTTATTTTTATACTCCGTAATAATTAAAGTTAAATTATTTCTTATTTTTCAATATTTATTTTTGTAATAATATAATTACTTAATTTATACGGAGTATTAAATATTGATCTTTTTAAGATAATTGTAAACAAACAAGTCATATATTATTCAATTAATTGAGTGATACTTTTGCACTAATCATATAATCAAATAAATGTACATGTTCAATATTAGATTTTTTAAAATAATTTTCTTTAATTTTATTATCTAAATAAATAATAAAAAAATTTATCTGTGAATTGCACGGATAATTGGACAATTATTTGCTCTAATTCAAGCAAAGAAAACATAAAAAAAATATAATCAATCCAACGAATTTCATCAATTGCGCTATATAATATTCGATATTATAATTTATATAATTCTATATCAATCCAAATATTCTGAAAATATTATAACAAATTCATTCCGTGCAACGCACGTGTGAAAATACTAGTATTTTAAATATATTCCCCTTAAAATTGCTTCCATATTTGGAACCAAAAACTAAAATAGAAATTTTTCAAAATATTTCTTAATACCATATTTCTTTTTAAAAATGAAAAAAAAAATATTTTATTATATCAATTTAAAAAGTGAAAAAATCTTCGAATATTTTATTTTCTTGATAGAAAGATCATAAGGGTAAAAAGTATTGAATCCATTATCTTAATTATAGACTTGCTCAACAAATTATGGGGACATTGATTGGTCGGTTGAGACTCAAACCTGAGACATTCTTTATGAAAAGTAAAAATGATGTCATCAAACCACAAGGTATTTGATATAAAATTACTCAATTGGTTATTTTTATTGTATTTGATAATTATATGAAAAATTTTAACTTAGTGTAATGTTAGTCAATTAATAAAAAAAACAATAAGATTATAAATATAATGTGTTTATAGCCTAAAAATAAATATTAGGATGTAAATCTAGACGAGGAAAATAACCTTAGCTTTTAAAATATTGTCAAAAGAATTAATTATGCTTGACACTTTGAAATTTAATATAAGTAGTAATTTTCTTATAATTATTATCTTACCCTACTTATACATCATGTTATTACTACTACTGTATAAAACTTTTATAGTAATAATGCTATAATAACCCAAGAATGAGGTCGAATAAAAATGCATGAAGCACAAAATACGATCATGATACAAGATCATGGATGAGGTTTTATTTAGAAATTTTTTTAAAATTAATTAGGGTAATCTATTAATTTTTGATAATTTATTAAATAATTAACTTTAAAATTTTATAAATTACAATTTCTTTCCCCTTTAAAAGGCCTATCTTCTTAAGACAATCAAATGTAAAAAAAGGTAGAGCTAGAAAGTGTGTTCTCTGGGGACCACTTAGTTTAAACTTTTGTGATAATATCATGTGCATATACTGGGATTAGGAAGCATTATTGTTTTTTGTTCTATGGGAACCACTATGTTACTGTTGCATGTAAATGTTTGCTTTACAGGAGATGGAGTTGGTCCATGTTCATATATGCTTTTTCATAATGGGATAATAAATAGGTTTGGTGAAGTAAAATATTTGGGTGGTGATTATGAAATATATAAGAAAATGGAAGCTAGCTAAGGAAGTGTGTCTAGATGGGTTGAAAGATAGGATAAAACAGTTCGGGTATTCTGAAGTAGGAGTTCAAATTTATTGTATTCGGAATGAAAGATGAAAGTTACTACAATCAGACAATGATGTAATAGCACTATTGAATGAGGATAACTCGGGAAAGCATTTGGAGATTTAGGTAGAAACACTAGATGAATTAGACTTGATTGATGCATAAATGGAAATACTTGAGCTAGATAGTGATTGGGAAAGGGAGGTTGAAGTTTACTTTATGGGGGTAGATGATGAGGTTGGTGTAGAGGTTGGGGATGAGTTGAGACCTATCCTCTTACCAACTTTAGATGTCGTTGATCAAATTAATTAGTTCACGTGTGACATGAACACTGCATAAGGTCAAACATATTTAATATATAATAATAATAATAATAATAATAATAATAATAATAATAAAGAGGAAACGATAGTAGGTATAGTACAAACTACTCTCTAAATACCTTCCCTTCATGGCCGGTGACGGATGCAAGGGTGGTTCTAAAAAGTCTTTGCCCGTTCTGACGAAGGCATCAACCACCTCAAAGCCCTTTCCCATGCCCAGACCATTCTTCTAACATCCTCTACGACATACTAGCAATGAATAGGTACTACCATTCTTCTAACATCCTCCACCACATGCTAGCAATGAATAGGTACTATTGCTAGCAATGAATAGGTGTTACCCTTTTCCTTTTTGTATTTTCCCCCCTCTTTTTAAATGTTGGGGGTGGGGACAAATGAATTAAAAAGGAATCAAATCAAGTTCCCTGCATTGTTTCTATGCAAGGAATCATTATTCAAAAAAAAAATAAAAAAATAGAAGCTTATATAGAGGGCTCAAATGATCTCCTCTTCTTGAGTTACCAATGTGGGATCAAAATATCCCATTTGTGTGTTTTTTTTAATTATTATTATTATTATTATTATTATTATTATTATTATTATTATTATTATTATTATTATTATTATTATTATTATTATTATTATTATTATTATTATTATTCCTTTTTTCTTATTATTGATATTAATATTATTATAAGTTTTATTTTATTATTACATAATAATATTAATATTAGTATTAATAATAACATGAATGTCCTTATAGGTCATTTTACATATTAACCGCTAACCTAAACAACTAATTTTACCAAACATTTGTTTACAAACCGTTAATACAATCCACTTGTCAAACCCGCTATTTTATATATAATTTTGTTTTGTATTATTATTATTATTATTATTATTACTACTACTACTATTATTATTATCATTATTATTATTATTATTATTATTATTATTATTATTATTATTATTATTATTACATATTTTATAAGGGTATTTCTGTCTTTTAAAATATATTTCATATCTATTCCTTAAAGCAACTAAACACTGTAATATAATTCCTAAAGTCTATTTCTTTCGCGAACCAAACAATATAATACAATTTCTATTCTATTCCTTGCATATTCCATTCCTTATAGAATAGCATTTCTATTGTTAGCAATATTATTATTATTATTATTATTATTCAGTCTTTTGTATATTATATAGTTTATGTTTTAGTGGCTGTAGTTTAGTCTTTATTATGTTGCTTGTAGAATAGGAGAGGCCTAGGTTATCTCATAAGAGCTCTCTCTCTCTGTGTAATCTAATTGAATTTTGAATTCACACTCATCTGGAATCAATTGCGTTAGGACTGGTCTATCTCTCCCTTTCCATCGCTCACTGCCCATCACCACCTTCGATCACCCACACTCGCCACCATGACCACCCCTCCCACTGACCGGACGGTTGCAACCACCGTTGCTCCACCGCCGGTGACACCAACCTCCCTAACATCGGCACACTACTTCGTCTCGATTAAACTCACGGCGCGCAACTACTTGTCTTGGCGAACCCAATTACTCTCGTTTCTACGTCGACAAGGGCTTCTCGGCTTCATCGACGGTTCGAACCCGTGTCCTCCGACGACCGTCACCACCACCCCGCCAACCGGAGCCTCGGAGTCAATGGCAGCACCTCCAGAGCCCAATCCTGCTAACCGACAAAGTTATGTATCTAGCTGTCCGCCGGAATAACCCCCAGGAAGTTTGGGAGTCCATCACTGCTGCTCTGTCGTCCTCTTCGCGTTCGCGGTGCCTTAGCCTCTTCGGTGAATTTCATACCCTCTGGCAAGGGAATAACACGCCATGTAACCCCCCGTATATTCCGATAAGTTTAAGGGTCGAAAAATATTTTTTTCAGGCTTAATATTTATGAGATGATCTCTCGGTACTTCAGAAGGATTTTTACAAGTGAGACTAGTTATTAGTAAGCTGCGATCTACGTACCGGTCACGAACCGAAAAATTTTTAAGGATGTATATACAGTTCGAATTTCCCTAGGAAATGGATTATTAAGCATGGTACGATTAAGCGTGAACTTTCTACTCATTTCAGTGGAAATTAGACGAACTGTAAGAGCGAAATTTATTACGAACCTTCGTACCTGTATTTCGCGAGATACCGGAGAATTCCCGATTTTTGTGGTTAATGACGGGATTATTTTTAGAATAATTTTGGTATTAAAATTTTCCCGAATTAAGTTATATTCCTCCGAACTTTTATCTGATTTACTCCATAACTAGCAAAGGAGCCTTATTCTACAAGGCACACCATGGGGTTGTGACAAGTGGCACCATTATTTACCACATGGTAATAAATAATTAATTAAATGGGAAGAGTATGGGATAAGCTAGCTAAGAAAATTGAGCTCCAAGTCTTGCATTTCCTTCATCTTGGCCGAAAATATTAAGGGAAAGGAGAGAGAAAATAGATCCCATCTTCATCTTCATTCTTTGTTCAAGAACTCCATAGCCAAGTTCTTCACCAAGTTCTTCCATCCTAGGTAAGACTTTGGATTTTATTCGGTTAAAAGACTAGAATCCTTCCACAGAACTTATTGTAATCTAAGAATTCTTGGAAATATTGTTGTTGTGGTGATTTTTGTTTAGGATCTTCGGTGAAAAGTTGGAGGAGAAGATCACCATCTTTCTACGGTTTTAGAAATCTACTTGGGAGGTAAGGAATCCCTTAAGTTGGTTTAGTCACTTGAAGGTGATCAAATGCTAGTAAATTATCTGACTAGGAATTTTATGTGAAAATTATGTGTTAAGTTTATGGATCTACAAGTTGGCTCAAAGAAACTACACTTTAATGTTTAGTAATTTTTGGTATGCATGTTCATAGTTAATTTATGCATGTATATGTTGTGTTTATGTCCATATAGGGTTATACTTGTGAAAATATTGAAAAAAAAATCAAGATAGTCTTTGGCAGTAACTTCCGAGATTTATTGAGAAAAACTGGTAAGGTATTTTGATTTTTTTTTTCAGATATGTAGTTCTATAAGTGTAGAACCTATATATAAAATTTCATAATGATCGGAGTAGTATAAGTATGGTTTTCGAATTTTTTTTCCAAAACTGGTCCAGAGAGAAAAATTCTGGATAGCACACTGCCAAGGGCAAAAATGGAATTTTCTGTGTTTATTCGCGGATCAAAATGACCAAAACTTTTTATGGACATCAAGTACTATAAGTTGGGGTTCTACCATAAATATTTCAAGTGAAAAAGAGTTCGGGAACTATTTTTACCGGCTCAATCTTTCGGACTGCGCCAAGCTGAAATTTTCTGAAAAGGAATGGTTAGAAACAATTTTGACAAAAATATTTTGTAACAAAAATAGTAACGATATTTTGGGATGTCACAATCAATTTGGAAGAAAAATTGTGTTTTTAAGAAACAAGTGTGACTCTTGTCACTTGGAAATTTCATGGTGAAAAGCCATTGATAAATGTGTGTATTTTGGAAACATATTTGAATAAGTATAATTGTTTTGAGGCATCATGTGAATATACTAATTAAACTCAAGGAAAAGAAAGAATGAATTGAAAACCTTAGTTTCTGGATAATGTTGTTGAGATGATAACTTTACGGGAGGCCTGCGGGAGTCGTGGCCCAAAAGTTATTGAGATGTTTGACTTCTTGGGAGGCTTGTGAGCCGGGGCCCGGAAGTTATTGAAATGTTTGACTTTACGGGAGGCCTGCGGGAGCCGTGGCCCGAAATTTATTGAGATGTTTGACTTCTTAGGAGGCTTGTGAGCCGGGGCCCGGAAGTTATTGAAATGTTTGACTTTACGGGAGGCCTGCGGGAGCCGTGGCCCGAAAGTTATTGAGATGTTTGAATTCTTGGGAGGCTTGTGAGCCGGGGCCCGGAAGTTATTGAAATGTTTGACTTTACGGGAGGCCTGCGAGAGCCGTGGCCCAAAAGTTATTGAGATGTTTGACTTCTTGGGAGGCTTGTGAGCCGGGGCCCGGAAGTTATTGAAATGTTTGATTTTACGAGAGGCCTGCGGGAGCCGTGGCCCGAAAGTTATTGAGATGTTTGACTTCTTGGGAGGCTTGTGAGCCGTGGCCCGAAAGTTATTGAGATGTTTGACTTCTTGGGAGGCTTGTGAGCCGGGGCCCGGAAGTTATTGAGATGTTTGCCTGCGGGAGGCATGAGTGCCGCGGCCCGAGGTTCTTGAAAATATTCTAAAACACTATACACTTATTCAAGTGAGAGACTAAGAAAAATTTACTAACTATGAAAACCTAGTTACTCCGTAACTGGGTCGCAGAATAAAATGTCATGAGTTTTGAACAGTAACGTGTGTGTGTTGTTGAACCCTCTATTTTGAGTTAAATGATAATAATTCCCGAAAATGAAAGCATTACATGTTGATGCAAATAATATGCTCTACTATACTTTCCTTTGTGGATAATCTGGTTGCAGGTAGATTGCAACTTATGGATAAAGCTTACAGCTTTCATTATTATTACTTGTTTTCAAAACCTTTGTTTACTTTTGAGTGACAATGGATTTCCTTACTTAGTCGTCGCGCTAACTACACTTCATTGTGTCCTTTATTAGATGCAGTCTAGCGTGGGCCCTTGTGGTCGATGAGCTCTGAATAGGATGGAAGTCGAGGTTGAAGACTACTCTATCCTAGAATAGACACCCTGGAGGATTATTTCCTTATGTATTAAGTGGGAACGTTGATGAAATTATTTGATGCTGTAAGTTTAGCCTTAGCGTTTGTGCATAGGAGAGATACCTAAGCGTGGCGGTAACTCCCAGTTTTCTACTGGTTAGATGCTTCTGCAATGTATCATTAGGGATTTTGTAATAAATCCAAGATGTGAAAATTGGGGTGTTACACGCCGGCAGAATACTTAGGGAAACCCCAAATGATCGTTGAAGCCCTGTCTTTGGCCGATCGTCCGCTCTTTGCCGATGAACAGATCCTATATGCGTTGCATGGATTGAGGCTGGAATACCGTGCAATGGCGAGTGCACTCACCGTCTTTGGGGCGTCCATCACCATTCCTCAGCTCGCAAATCCATAGTGATGACTTCACAGTGCACTCGACGGCAACGACGACACCTCCGTTAGCATTTTATGCAGGTCGTAGGAGGCAGTCTGCCGATTCCAATTCTAGAGGCAGACACTTCGTCGGCGGTCGTGGCAAACAAGGAAAGAGTCGTGGTTCGTCGGGGCGAGGTCGTGGTGGCTGCACTCAGCGTTGTCAGATATGCAGATCCCACGTGCACTCTGCTATTTATTTTTTTAAAAGATATGTAGATCGACCAATCCCGCGTGCAAATGTAGTAGTATCTAGTGGTCCCTTCTAGGTTCCCTCCGATGCTTGGTATCCGGATACGGGTGCATCATCTCATGTGACCCCTGATTAACAAATTATGCAACATTCAGACACTTACACGGGTAGTGATGTCCTCAAAGTGGGTCATGCTGTAATCCGATCTAATTCCAAAAATTTAACGATGTCTAATGTCCTACATGTCCCAAAAATCTCTTTTACCCTTGTTATCTGTTTATAGTTTTACCAATGAAAATAATGTCTATTTTGAATTTCACATAAGTTGTTTTCTTGTGAAGGATTGCAACACCGAGGCGGTTCTACTTAAGGGTCCACGGTGGGCGGTTTGTACAAGCTGCTGCTCCCTAAGTTCCATTCAGCCTTTCTGTGAGCCAGAGCTTCGCCAGTGGTGTGGCATCAGCGGCTAAGTAACCCCCACAATTAAGTTTAGCACCGTGTCTTACAACATTGCCCAGTTTCGCCAAATAATGTTCGAACTTCAAAAATATGCACAGCGCGTCAGCTAGGAAAATTTGCACGCTTTCCTCTAGATAGGGTTTCAAACAGTAGTCATAATGTGTTAGATTTAGTATACACGGACATATGGGGTCTGTCGCCAATTATTTCTGCTTCCGGTTAGTGTTACTTTGTTCTTTTTGTAGATAATTTTTCTCGATATTGCTGGTTTTAACCATTACGGTTAAAATCAGACATTTATAAAAATTTTGATTTATTTTGGGGATGGTAGAACGGCGGTTTTCCCGTTCTATCAAAGCCATTCAGTCCAATTTAGGAGGTGAATACCGCCGCCTCCATAAAGTGTTTGAATCTCTGGTATTACTCACAGACAGTCGTGTGCGTACACACTAGTACAGAAAAGGGTATTTGCGTATGGAGTTATGGACTATTTGCGTCTGGAGTACACCAGACGCATATGCCAGAGACGCAGTTGCCATGAACTATCTGCGTCCGGAGTTGTCCCGGACACAGATAGTCACCAGCTGCGTCCGGAATTGCCCAGTTTCGGACGCAACTGGTCTTTTTTATTATTTTTTAATTAAGCAGCTGCGTCCGGAATTGGGCAGTTCCGGACGCAGCTGGTATTTTTTATATTATAAAAATGACTATCTGCGTCTGGAACTGCCTAGTTCCAGACGCAGATAGTCATATATATTAAAAAAAATAAAATTTTTTGATAATAATAATAATACAATTCCTGTACAATAAATTTCATCCTTGAACTCCAATAAGTGTCATATTCTCCCAACCACCACAGTAGCCTGAGTCAAGAAATGTAATATACTAATTCAGAGAACGAAAAACCATTATATCAAATCTTAGAAGCAATGAATAAAGTACCAAACTGCCCTATACAAAAAGTCAAAAAGATGTGGCAAAGACAAATTATGTAGGGTGCATGGTTCAGAGAGCAGTTACCTGTGCACGAAGCTCATCATGTATAGTAAAAGCCCAACACCTCCAATTCTTCTTACACTAGCACTAAGCTCATCCAGCTCATCATCTTGCTGCCTGACAAAGCAAATCCTTAAATTATGACAAGTAGAAGAGAAACTAAAATGTTAAGTATAACTTTGGGCTCCACTTGAACTGCGTTAATAAAGATATAGCCAGAATATATACCCGAGTTGACAAAAATCCAGGACCATAATATACGAACTAATCTGACAAAGTTATGATGAAAAAGGGAAAGCATGCGGCAAGAAAGATTCAGAATAAACGAGAGACTGGAAAAATAGAACATTACTTTATGAGTAACTGTGTATCAGATTCAGCTAATACATAATCATCATTATTTGCAGTAGTATACTTGTTTGGTTTATCTACTATCTGATGAGGATCTGGCAGATTCATCAGTTCTCTTCGCATCTCAATAACGCTCAATCCAGTTGACTCCTGTCCAGTTATTACTGCTTTCTTAACATTCCCAACCTAATGAATGAAAGGAGAAATTGATCGTGAACAAAAGATACACAAGCAGCTTTACAGTCATGTTAAAACAGCAAATAACTGTTCTGAATTGAAAATAATTGAAATTCTATACCTGAGTACGAGCATCGCTTGTCCACCTTCTCCGCTTTTCAAGCTCAACTTCATTTATACCATACCAAGAAGGATCTTTTGAGGCAATAGAAATTGTCTTGTCCAATTCATCCACCTTCCTATTGCAAAAACATTTTTCAGTATTGACAGACTAGAACTTAACATCTAAAGGTGCAAAAATTAGTGCAAGTCCAGTTAATAAACGTGATATCATATATGGAGCTTAAGTTTTTAGATATGCCTCCAAGTAATCAAGTGACATATAGTAATTGCCTATTGAAGACCAATTAAACTACATTTGATGACCCTGTGAGCCCCATACCTGCCATGAAATGCTCTCACACGCAGAAAGAAGCTCCTTCACAAGTTGTTGATGCTCTCCACTATTAGGAATGCACTCCCATTGATGAAATGTAGACAACAGCCTGTCAATCTAGCAAAATAGGCACTCTGAATCTCTAATGCTCAGAATTGTACTAAATAATGAATGTATTCATTTCTTTTGGTACTTCTAGAAGAGAGAACACAACTAGCATATTTGGCTAGCGAAGTTTAAATTTATGCCAAGCAATACCTTCAAATCCCAAATTTGTTGTTACAAGGATGCACGCTCATGGCACGCACACCCCGACAACTAGAAAATATGATAATAAAAGTATTACAGATCATCAAGGCACACAGAAAAATATGAAAATGCACCATATTGGAGTAGTTTTCTTTTTAACAGAAAATCTAAAAATGCAGTATGCAACTATGCTGGTAAAAAGGGAAATGCCCTTAGCTGCAATAGTCTAAGCCTAATTATCAATTGGAAAGAAATATCAAACTAAATTAATCAGTACTACCTGTGATAAGCTGAAGGCTGTGCAGTTATCACCACCCAGGTTCAAATGCAACATCTTGACCCTGCACAACATCTACCCTATGAGTTTCATGACTAATTAAAGGATGTTATATACCAAAACAAAATGCACATTGCATACTATCTGGACTGCTCACCTTAACTCTGTTCGTCACATGAGGAGGAACCACATGAAAAAATAGAAGAGCCAAAAAAGAAGAAAGAAACTAGAAGTTAAATCAGAAATTCAAATAAGGTTGAGGAATTGAAACTCTAATGATTGTTATATTGAGTTTATGAAATGCCTAATGAATATTTAATATTAAATCTGAAAATGAACCAGCATGCTAGCAAGAACATGGGATTTTAAATCCGCTTCAGCTGTTAAAGCAGATATTTTTGCTTGTGTCTTCTGCTCAAGGAGCCTCATATTGGCATCTAAATCAGTAAAAGGATTTAATGAGTCCCCAGATAAGTTTAATGTTTGTTTTGAGTCTTTTTCCAATATAAAAGAACATCAGTAATTGATATATTCTATTTTCCAGTAAGACTTGTTGAGATGGACGTTATTCTATTGATATGATAACTTATGAATCTAACATAAGCACATCATGCCTCAATATTTTCATGAGTTGTGTATGGCAATGAAAAATATTTTGGGCTTGCTTTTTTTGTTCAAACAAAACTTGTCAGTCAAAATGGTGGTATTGAGAAACTACATGTCAAAATGCATATAAGAAAGTTATTTCTGGTCTTTTTTCAATCATTACAATTTATTGGACCAGAAGGGCATAGATCAGTTAAGCGATTATTTTCAGAAAAGCAAATCATACATGTAAATATCTTTTCAGGAATGAGAGCAACCAACCTTGGGTTCTTTTATTCTTTTCAGAATTCTATGCTCTGAGATTATAGCCTTAAGTAGTTCTTCATGCTCTCTTCCCTGGAATGAAAATGCATGAAGGCATCATAGCGTCGCCATATATCATTCTCTTGTAGAGATAATGTCTTCTCAAATTCAGTTAGATAGAGCAAATTTCTTTCTATTATGAAATCTTTTCTACGTTTTCTCTCATCAAGCCTGCCTCAGTGTACCACAT
>CP025659.1:24153573-24210374 GCA_003576665.1 Ipomoea trifida | reverse complement strand
ATGTGGTACACTGAACAAAGCTTGCAGGCTTGATGAGAGAAAACGTAGAAAAGATTTCATAATAGAAAGAAATTTGCTCTATCTAACTGAATTTGAGAAGACATTATCTCTACAAGAGAATGATATATGGCGACGCTATGATGCCTTCATGCATTTTCATTCCAGGGAAGAGCATGAAGAACTACTTAAGGCTATAATCTCAGAGCATAGAATTCTGAAAAGAATAAAAGAACCCAAGGTTGGTTGCTCTCATTCCTGAAAAAGATATTTACATGTATGATTTGCTTTTCTGAAAATAATCGCTTAACTGATCTATGCCCTTCTGGTCCAATAAATTGTAATGATTGAAAAAAGACCAGAAATAACTTTCTTATATGCATTTTGACATGTAGTTTCTCAATACCACCATTTTGACTGACAAGTTTTGTTTGAACAAAAAAAGCAAGCCCAAAATATTTTTCATTGCCATACACAACTCATGAAAATATTGAGGCATGATGTGCTTATGTTAGATTCATAAGTTATCATATCAATAGAATAACGTCCATCTCAACAAGTCTTACTGGAAATAGAATATATCAATTACTGATGTTCTTTTATATTGGAAAAAGACTCAAAACAAACATTAAACTTATCTGGGGACTCATTAAATCCTTTTACTGATTTAGATGCCAATATGAGGCTCCTTGAGCAGAAGACACAAGCAAAAATATCTGCTTTAACAGCTGAAGCGGATTTAAAATCCCATGTTCTTGCTAGCATGCTGGTTCATTTTCAGATTTAATATTAAATATTCATTAGGCATTTCATAAACTCAATATAACAATCATTAGAGTTTCAATTCCTCAACCTTATTTGAATTTCTGATTTAACTTCTAGTTTCTTTCTTCTTTTTTGGCTCTTCTATTTTTTCATGTGGTTCCTCCTCATGTGACGAACAGAGTTAAGGTGAGCAGTCCAGATAGTATGCAATGTGCATTTTGTTTTGGTATAAACATCCTTTAATTAGTCATGAAACTCATAGGGTAGATGTTGTGCAGGGTCAAGATGTTGCATTTGAACCTGGGTGGTGATAACTGCACAGCCTTCAGCTTATCACAGGTAGTACTGATTAATTTAGTTTGATATTTCTTTCCAATTGATAATTAGGCTTAGACTATTGCAGCTAAGGGCATTTCCCTTTCTTACCAGCATAGTTGCATACTGCATTTTTAGATTTTCTGTTAAAAAGAAAACTACTCCAATATGGTGCATTTTCATATTTTTCTTGTGCCTTGATGATCTGTAATACTTTTATTATCATATTTTCTAGTTGTCGGGGTGTGCGTGCCATGAGCGTGCATCCTTGTAACAACAAATTTGGGATTTGAAGGTATTGCTTGGCATAAATTTAAACTTCGCTAGCCAAATATGCTAGTTGTGTTCTCTCTTCTAGAAGTACCAAAAGAAATGAATACATTCATTATTTAGTACAATTCTGAGCATTAGAGATTCAGAGTGCCTATTTTGCTAGATTGACAGGCTGTTGTCTACATTTCATCAATGGGAGTGCATTCCTAATAGTGGAGAGCATCAACAACTTGTGAAGGAGCTTCTTTCTGCGTGTGAGAGCATTTCATGGCAGGTATGGGGCTCACAGGGTCATCAAATGTAGTTTAATTGGTCTTCAATAGGCAATTACTATATGTCACTTGATTACTTGGAGGCATATCTAAAAACTTAAGCTCCATATATGATATCACGTTTATTAACTGGACTTGCACTAATTTTTGCACCTTTAGATGTTAAGTTCTAGTCTGTCAATACTGAAAAATGTTTTTGCAATAGGAAGGTGGATGAATTGGACAAGACAATTTCTATTGCCTCAAAAGATCCTTCTTGGTATGGTATAAATGAAGTTGAGCTTGAAAAGCGGAGAAGGTGGACAAGCGATGCTCGTACTCAGGTATAGAATTTCAATTATTTTCAATTCAGAACAGTTATTTGCTGTTTTAACATGACTGTAAAGCTGCTTGTGTATCTTTTGTTCACGATCAATTTCTCCTTTCATTCATTAGGTTGGGAATGTTAAGAAAGCAGTAATAACTGGACAGGAGTCAACTGGATTGAGCGTTATTGAGATGCGAAGAGAACTGATGAATCTGCCAGATCCTCATCAGATAGTAGATAAACCAAACAAGTATACTACTGCAAATAATGATGATTATGTATTAGCTGAATCTGATACACAGTTACTCATAAAGTAATGTTCTATTTTTCCAGTCTCTCGTTTATTCTGAATCTTTCTTGCCGCATGCTTTCCCTTTTTCATCATAACTTTGTCAGATTAGTTCGTATATTATGGTCCTGGATTTTTGTCAACTCGGGTATATATTCTGGCTATATCTTTATTAACGCAGTTCAAGTGGAGCCCAAAGTTATACTTAACATTTTAGTTTCTCTTCTACTTGTCATAATTTAAGGATTGCTTTGTCAGGCAGCAAGATGATGAGCTGGATGAGCTTAGTGCTAGTGTAAGAAGAATTGGAGGTGTTGGGCTTTTACTATACATGATGAGCTTCGTGCACAGGTAACTGCTCTCTGAACCATGCACCCTACATAATTTGTCTTTGCCACATCTTTTTGACTTTTTGTATAGGGCAGTTTGGTACTTTATTCATTGCTTCTAAGATTTGATATAATGGTTTTTCGTTCTCTGAATTAGTATATTACATTTCTTGACTCAGGCTACTGTGGTGGTTGGGAGAATATGAATGTGGTACACTGAGGCAGGCTTGATGAGAGAAAACGTAGAAAAGATTTCATAATAGAAAGAAATTTGCTCTATCTAACTGAATTTGAGAAGACATTATCTCTACAAGAGAATGATATATGGCGACGCTATGATGCCTTCATGCATTTTCATTCCAGGGAAGAGAGCATGAAGAACTACTTAAGGCTATAATCTCAGAGCATAGAATTCTGAAAAGAATAAAAGAACCCAAGGTTGGTTGCTCTCATTCCTGAAAAGATATTTACATGTATGATTTGCTTTTCTGAAAATAATCGCTTAACTGATCTATGCCCTTCTGGTCCAATAAATTGTAATGATTGAAAAAAGACCAGAAATAACTTTCTTATATGCATTTTGACATGTAGTTTCTCAATACCACCATTTTGACTGACAAGTTTTGTTTGAACAAAAAAAGCAAGCCCAAAATATTTTTCATTGCCATACACAACTCATGAAAATATTGAGGCATGATGTGCTTATGTTAGATTCATAAGTTATCATATCAATAGAATAACGTCCATCTCAACAAGTCTTACTGGAAAATAGAATATATCAATTACTGATGTTCTTTTATATTGGAAAAAGACTCAAAACAAACATTAAACTTATCTGGGGACTCATTAAATCCTTTTACTGATTTAGATGCCAATATGAGGCTCCTTGAGCAGAAGACACAAGCAAAAATATCTGCTTTAACAGCTGAAGCGGATTTAAAATCCCATGTTCTTGCTAGCATGCTGGTTCATTTTCAGATTTAATATTAAATATTCATTAGGCATTTCATAAACTCAATATAACAATCATTAGAGTTTCAATTCCTCAACCTTATTTGAATTTCTGATTTAACTTCTAGTTTCTTTCTTCTTTTTTGGCTCTTCTATTTTTTCATGTGGTTCCTCCTCATGTGACGAACAGAGTTAAGGTGAGCAGTCCAGATAGTATGCAATGTGCATTTTGTTTTGGTATATAACATCCTTTAATTAGTCATGAAACTCATAGGGTAGATGTTGTGCAGGGTCAAGATGTTGCATTTGAACCTGGGTGGTGATAACTGCACAGCCTTCAGCTTATCACAGGTAGTACTGATTAATTTAGTTTGATATTTCTTTCCAATTGATAATTAGGCTTAGACTATTGCAGCTAAGGGCATTTCCCTTTTTACCAGCATAGTTGCATACTGCATTTTTAGATTTTCTGTTAAAAAGAAAACTACTCCAATATGGTGCATTTTCATATTTTTCTGTGTGCCTTGATGATCTGTAATACTTTTATTATCATATTTTCTAGTTGTCGGGGTGTGCGTGCCATGAGCGTGCATCCTTGTAACAACAAATTTGGGATTTGAAGGTATTGCTTGGCATAAATTTAAACTTCGCTAGCCAAATATGCTAGTTGTGTTCTCTCTTCTAGAAGTACCAAAAGAAATGAATACATTCATTATTTAGTACAATTCTGAGCATTAGAGATTCAGAGTGCCTATTTTGCTAGATTGACAGGCTGTTGTCTACATTTCATCAATGGGAGTGCATTCCTAATAGTGGAGAGCATCAACAACTTGTGAAGGAGCTTCTTTCTGCGTGTGAGAGCATTTCATGGCAGGTATGGGGCTCACAGGGTCATCAAATGTAGTTTAATTGGTCTTCAATAGGCAATTACTATATGTCACTTGATTACTTGGAGGCATATCTAAAAACTTAAGCTCCATATATGATATCACGTTTATTAACTGGACTTGCACTAATTTTTGCACCTTTAGATGTTAAGTTCTAGTCTGTCAATACTGAAAAATGTTTTTGCAATAGGAAGGTGGATGAATTGGACAAGACAATTTCTATTGCCTCAAAAGATCCTTCTTGGTATGGTATAAATGAAGTTGAGCTTGAAAAGCGGAGAAGGTGGACAAGCGATGCTCGTACTCAGGTATAGAATTTCAATTATTTTCAATTCAGAACAGTTATTTGCTGTTTTAACATGACTGTAAAGCTGCTTGTGTATCTTTTGTTCACGATCAATTTCTCCTTTCATTCATTAGGTTGGGAATGTTAAGAAAGCAGTAATAACTGGACAGGAGTCAACTGGATTGAGCGTTATTGAGATGCGAAGAGAACTGATGAATCTGCCAGATCCTCATCAGATAGTAGATAAACCAAACAAGTATACTACTGCAAATAATGATGATTATGTATTAGCTGAATCTGATACACAGTTACTCATAAAGTAATGTTCTATTTTTCCAGTCTCTCGTTTATTCTGAATCTTTCTTGCCGCATGCTTTCCCTTTTTCATCATAACTTTGTCAGATTAGTTCGTATATTATGGTCCTGGATTTTTGTCAACTCGGGTATATATTCTGGCTATATCTTTATTAACGCAGTTCAAGTGGAGCCCAAAGTTATACTTAACATTTTAGTTTCTCTTCTACTTGTCATAATTTAAGGATTTGCTTTGTCAGGCAGCAAGATGATGAGCTGGATGAGCTTAGTGCTAGTGTAAGAAGAATTGGAGGTGTTGGGCTTTTACTATACATGATGAGCTTCGTGCACAGGTAACTGCTCTCTGAACCATGCACCCTACATAATTTGTCTTTGCCACATCTTTTTGACTTTTTGTATAGGGCAGTTTGGTACTTTATTCATTGCTTCTAAGATTTGATATAATGGTTTTTCGTTCTCTGAATTAGTATATTACATTTCTTGACTCAGGCTACTGTGGTGGTTGGGAGAATATGAAACCTTTTAGAAGAATTTAAGCCAGATATGCAGAAGACAAAACATCAATGAGAAACATGCACCCATGTAAAGTGTCCAGACTTTCCACATATTTTGCAAATCAATTCTTCCTCCTTCCTTTTCTTCCATTTTCTCTCAGTTGCTTTGGATTTAGCTTCCCAAACCTTTGCTTCTCGGCTAGTAAAAACAGTAGGAACATCAATCTGTATATTGCTTGACAATTTCAGGAGAGTAAGCAATCTGTAGTGGTAACACCCACATACCACTATAGAAAATCACAAAGCATATACTACAAGCAGAATATTCCAAGGGAAGAGAAACTAACAAAGCCATCAGTTGGAACAAATTTGCAAAAAAAACAGCAAAGTTCCCAAGCCCTAAACAACACAAATCATCCATGAACTGTTTAGGAAAATCAGCGGCGGTTGCGTCCAGCGACTAGGCGAGCGGCGGCGAGGGCGACCGGCGGCGAGGGCGGAGAAGGAGATGGCGGACGGCGGTGGCTGCGGTGGAAGGGGAAATGGCGGACGGTGGTGGTGGCTGCGCAGATCTGGTGGCTGCGGTGGAGGCGGAAATGGATGGTGGCTGCGGTGGAGGTGGACGGTGGTGGTGGTTGCGTTGGAGGCGGACGGCGGTAGTGCTTACAGTACTTGGTGAGATGGTGTTTGGACTTGGGCGTGGAGTGGCGATGGTGAGATTGAGATTGATCTAAATATTTTAATTAACAAAAAAAAGGCAACGCGTCCGAAGTGGGGAACTTCGGACGCAGCTTGTATAACGCTACGGACCAGCTGCGTCCGAAGTGGTTACTTCGGACGCAGCTGGTCCTTACTTAAAAAAAAAAAAAGAAAAAATAATTAAATATTGAACATTTTAATTACAAAAATGCCACCGCGTCACTTTACGCGTCCGGAGTTTCAACTCCGGACGCAAATTGTCCTATATTTTTGATCTATTTTGTACTAGTGACACCCATGAACAAAATGACCGTGTAGAGCACCGGAATAGGCAAATTGTCGAAACCGGCTTAGCTCTACTTGCTGACAGCTCCACTCCTCAACCTTACTAGATTACGCCTTTGAAACCGCTACATACTTTATAAATTGTCTACCCTCCTCAGCCATACAGTTTCAAAGTCCACACAACCGTCTCTATAATATTCAGCCACCCTATACATTCTTCTGTGTCTTTGGTTGGCGATGTTTTCCCTATCTTCGGCCGTATAACCGGCACAAAATAAAATACCGATTGGCTCCTTGTGTCTTCCTAGGTTACCTGGTTTCCTATAGAGGATATCATTGCATGAACCTTCACACGGGGGCGATCTTCACCTGTCGTCATGTCCGATTTGATGAGTCTGTTCTTCCTTTTTCTGTGCAGCCTACCTTACAGGTTGATTCCCGTCACAAAGTTAATAACAAACCGTGGGGAGCTGGCCCCGTTATCTCTACCACTTGTTCAGAACCGGTAGACCTGGCCATGCCCCTGGCCAGGACCCTCGACCCATGGCCATACAAGCTCCTACTACTCCTTCTGAGACACGTGCTTCAACTGGTTCGACTCAACGTGAGGGCCATGCAATGCGCACTCATACCAAAACACGTGGTACAGGCGAACAATTCTACCACAGTCAGCTTACTGTTTTCTTTGGCAATCTCTAACAACTAGACTCTACGCCATCTATATATTCATAACGCCTTTCTAAACAGGCACTTATCAGAAACAATCTATATGAAACAACCTCCTGGCTATGAAAATCCTACACATCCAGAACATGTTTGTCATCTACAACGCTCACTTTATGGTTCCTAGTTGTTACAGGGTTCTCCGCATCCAAAACTGATGTCTCACTTTTTTAATATACCTCTGGCTCTTCCCGAGTTTTCTTGCTCGTTTACGTCGACGACATCATGATGATGGGTAATGATGCAGCATTAATAGGCACTCATCTCCACCGGCTCTCCTGTACTTTCAAAATTTGGGACTTGGGCACCCCGAGTTTCTTTCTAGGCATAGAGACTATCACTAACAAGACATGGTTTCTACTCTCTCAACAACGTACGGTACATGAAGGATATATTATCTTGTGTAGGGATGTCGACTGCAAACCTCTTGCTACACCAGCAGCTGTCACACAACCGGCCACTCCGTCTCTCGAACCATTTGACAATCCAACACAGTATCGGCGCCTTGTTGGGGCACTACAGTATCTCACCATCACACGTCCTAACCTCTCCTTCTCTGTCAACAGGCTGTGTCAGTTCATGCATTCACCGACTGTAGATCACTGGGGTCTGCTAAAGCGCGTTATTCGCTACGTCAAGGGCACTCAACACTACGGGCTTCAGTTATCATCCTCTTGGTCAACTGAGTTACATGTTTGTTCCGATTCAGATTGGGCCGGCTGTCCCATAGATAGGAAGTCAACTAGCCATTATGCTGCCTTCTTTCGGAGCAATCTTATTTGTTGGCTTTCACGCAAACAGCGCACTCTGGCTCAATCTTCTACGGAGGCTGAATGCAATGGTTTAGCAGATGTTTCCGCAGAAGTTACTTGGGTTGTCTCACTCCTACGAGAACTTAGACTTCATTCGGGTCACCCGATCCGATACAGTTTTGGTGTGATAATCTCGGTGTGACATATCTAGCAGCCAATTAGGTTTTCCACGCGCGTACCAAACACATGGAGATTGACTACCACTTTGTATGGGACAAGGTTGCCTATGGGGAGTTCGTGGTCAATTTTGTCTCTACTCGGGATCAGCTAGCTGATATCTTCACCAAACCGCTTCCTGCTCCGCGTTTTCATGATCTCTGAAGCAAGCTCAATGTTGTCGCCATCCAACCTTGCAATTGAGAGGGTGTGTTAGCAATATTGTTGTTATTCAGTCTTTTGTATATTATGTAGTTTATGTTTTATTGGTTGTAGTTTAGCATTTATTATGTTGCCTGTAGAATAGGACAAACCTAGGTTATCTCATAAGAGCTCTCTCTCTGTGTAATCTAATTGAATTTGGAATGCACAATCTCATCCCTATTACTTCAAAATTCATTCCGTGAACCAAACGTGTTGTAACTATGTCAAATCACAAAGTGGTTGTCTTTCCCTCCTCTCATTTCCTCTTTCAGACAACTAGCTTTATCTACTAGAAATTGGTCTTTTGTTCAGCGAAGCGTTTATTTTCTCTCAAATTTAGAACTAAAAAGGTAGGTGTTTTGTTTATGATTTTATTTTATTTTATATTATTTTTCTGTTGGTACAGTACTACTTTATCTTTTTCATTTTCTTTTACCAAGTTTAAATTGAGTTTTTATTAATTTTTGTTAAATCATTTCAATAGTAAACATTTTTTTTTTGTTAAAACTTAACTATACAATACAATTCAAGTTAGAATTGTAAATTGACCAATGTGATTATCTTTTTATAAAATGAACTTAAAGTCCAATCTTAATAAATTGTTACAATTTCCATCTTTGTCAATGTATAACAAAAGTTTTTTAGCTACTAAAGAATATATATGAACACTGTGGAATGGCAAATTTTATTGTGGAGCATGGTCTATGTAGCAACGTGGAGCATAAAGCATGTATCACCCGATCCGACACAGTTTTGGTGTGATAATCTCGGTGTGACATATCTAGCAGCCAATTAGGTTTTCCACGCGCGTACCAAACACATGGAGATTGACTACCACTTTGTATGGGACAAGGTTGCCTATGGGGAGTTCGTGGTCAATTTTGTCTCTACTCGGGATCAGCTAGCTGATATCTTCACCAAACCGCTTCCTGCTCCGCGTTTTCATGATCTCTGAAGCAAGCTCAATGTTGTCGCCATCCAACCTTGCAATTGAGAGGGTGTGTTAGCAATATTGTTGTTATTCAGTCTTTTGTATATTATGTAGTTTATGTTTTATTGGTTGTAGTTTAGCATTTATTATGTTGCCTGTAGAATAGGACAAACCTAGGTTATCTCATAAGAGCTCTCTCTCTGTGTAATCTAATTGAATTTGGAATGCACAATCTCATCCCTATTACTTCAAAATTCATTCCGTGAACCAAACGTGTTGTAACTATGTCAAATCACAAAGTGGTTGTCTTTCCCTCCTCTCATTTCCTCTTTCAGACAACTAGCTTTATCTACTAGAAATTGGTCTTTTGTTCAGCGAAGCGTTTATTTTCTCTCAAATTTAGGGTGTGTTTGGAAAGCAGGAAAATGACTTCTGGAAAATGTTTTCCGAAAAATGAGTCATTTTCCGGAAAACATTTTCCTTTCTTGTGTTTGGATGTGCAGCAGAAAACTGTTTTTGTGTGTTTGGTTAATTTTCCAGAAAATGATAGAGAAAACATAACAAAATCTTTTAAAAAAATAAATAAAAAAAAAAATTCCAACCCAGCCAATGTGCGAAACCAGCCGACCAGTCTGGAAACCAGTCCAGACTGGTTTTCCGAGAGGGCTGGTTTCGCCGACCAGTACTGGACTGGTTTCCGTGAAGCGAAACCAGTCCAGACTGGTTTCGCTTCACGGAAACCAGTCCAGTTTCCAGACTGGTCGGCGAAACCAGTCCAGACTGGTTTTCCGCGAAACCAGACAGACTGGTTTCACCGACCAGTCTGGAAACCAGTCCAGTCTGGACTGGTTTTCGTGAAGCAAAACCAGTCCAGACTGGACTGGTTTCCGTGAAGCGAAACCAGTCTGGCCGACTGGTTTCGCAAACCAGTCGGTCGACTGGTTTCGCAAGGGTGTACTTTTCTGGTTTCGAAAACTCAGATGAGAAGATCCGCAAGCTGTGTGGAAGAGCCGAAGAGATGAAGCCTCCGGAAAATGACTTCCGGAAAAAAAATCCGGAAGTCATTTTCCGGAAAAAGCCTTCTTTTTCCGGTGACTACCTTATTAATTTCCATTGACCATGTTTTCCTTACACTTGCCAAACACTATAAACCCGGAAAATGATTTCCGGAAATCATTTTCCGGGTTTCCAAACACACCCTTAGAACTAAAAAGGTAGGTGTTTTGTTTATGATTTTATTTTATTTTATATTATTTTTCTGTTGGTACAGTACTACTTTATCTTTTTCATTTTCTTTTACCAAGTTTAAATTGAGTTTTTATTAATTTTTGTTAAATCATTTCAATAGTAAACATTTTTTTTTTTGTTAAAACTTAACTATACAATACAATTCAAGTTAGAATTGTAAATTGACCAATGTGATTATCTATTTATAAAATGAACTTAAAGTCCAATCTTAATAAATTGTTACAATTTCCATCTTTGTCAATGTATAACAAAAGTTTTTTAGCTACTAAAGAATATATATGAACACTGTGGAATGGCAAATTTTATTGTGGACCATGGTCTATGTAGCAACGTGGAGCATAAAGCATGTATCATTTTAATTACACTTCACCTACTTTGAATTTGATAGGGTTATGGAGACAAAAATATTTCTACCATTGAGCATAGCAATAAATCTCTTTTTATTATTGGTTATCATAAATTTGTTAACCAAAACTATGGTATTAAAAAAAATTAATCTTGTTAATTGCACATCAAATAATAAATGATTTCGATGAAAAATCTTAATCTCTATCAATGTTGCAAAACTCACACGTAGGCACCAGTAAGCCGCCTAACGTATCACCCTAATCAGTGGTCTAGGTGGCCGACTAGGCTGCCTAAACGCTTGCGCTAACTGCCTAGGCCTCTTAGGCACGGACTAGGCCGCCTAGTCGGCCGACTACACCTAAAAAGTGTTGAGACTCAAACCAGAGACATTCTCTATGAAAAGAAACAATGATGCCATCAAACCAAACGATATTTGATATAAAATTACTCAATTGGTTATTTTTATTGTTTTTGGTTATTATATGAAAAATTTTAAATTAGTGAAAATTAATAAAAAACAACCAATACGATTATAAATATAATGTGTTTATAAGTCATTTTACATATTAACCGCTAACCTAAACAACTAATTTTACCAAACACTTTTTTACAAACCGCTAATACAATCCGCTTGTAAAACCAGCTATTTTATATATAATTCTGTTTTGTATTATTATTATTATTATTATTATTATTATTATTATTATTATTATTATTGTTATTACATATTTTATAAGGGTATTTATGTCTTTTAAAACATAGTTCATTTCTATTCCTTAAACCAACTAAACATTATAATATAATTACTAAAGTCTATTTCTCTCGCGAACCAAACAATAGAATACAATTTCTATTATGTTCTTTGCCTATTCCATTCCTTATAAAATATCATTCCTATGTTGGAAAATAGCATGAAAATGGCAATTTAAGTGGCTATTTTGTGGTGCAAATAAATGTGGGGTCCACTTCCGATTTGGGTCGGGTCAAAGTGGATTCGGGTTCTTCGTAGTTAGACGAAGAGATTGATATATTGTACGCACAAAACGGATAATGGGTGAATGAGAAATTGGTTCTCAAAGTTGACCCATTTGAGTTGGAAAAATTGAGGGAAAGCTTTAGAATAAGGCTTTGTCCCACATTGGTTTGGAAAGGGAATTTGCACCACTATTTATACAAGTGCCTTTCTTAGGCTTAGTGAATTGTATAGCATAGAGGCTCTCTCTCGCGCGCAGGGGGGGGGTGCAAATCAAAATCCAAAATGAGTTCGAAAAGGCTTGAACTCGTGTAAATTGGGTGGCCTTGCGGGCTAAGTTATGCCAAATTTTCGAGATTTCGAACACGAAGCCATTTAGGATTCGGACTCCACTACTCCTCGGCCAACACTCCCTAGTCCTCGGATTTATGGACTCGCGTAATGGTTCGGCCTTCCGTAGCCCGAATCCTAGTCCATTCGGGTAATCTGAACACCTCGGTGTAACTCCTCGCCTCGGGTAAGTGACCGTTCAAGTCTTGATTCATCTGTTACGGAATTAATACCGGGTTAATTCCAATTTTTATTATCTGAATCAATTCTCAGGTAGTGGTCGACCGTTACAGGGGTTACAAGGCTGAGTTTATGATCAGATTAAGTGCCTTAATTAAATGCTATTAATCCAGCAATTCCTATATAAGTTGATGGTAGGAGCAGCAGATTTACATACAACGAAATAATAATTTTCTCTCTCGAAAATCTGCTTCTACTCCCTTCTTACCATACTGTGTTCAGCTCTTGTTCTAGTTCGCTGGGTTTCGAAGTTTGAGTGCTCAAACTAGAAATCGAAGCTTGTTTTATCCTGGCAAACCTAGGCTACAACACTCCTAGCACCGTGGGAGGTAGCAAATAAGGTTTTAAGGATAGTGTAGTAAGTACACGACTCAGGCTTAACCTTGTCCAGAAATTCCTTTCGTACTTTGTGCTTGTTATTTTCTGGAAATATTATTTTCGTAATATATTTCCTAACATCCTATTACCTCAAAATTTATTCCATGAACCAAACGTCCTGTAACTATGTCAAATCACAAAATGGTTGTCTTTCCCTCATCTCATTTAATTTCCTCTTTCGGACAACTAGCTTCAACTACTAGAAATTGGTCTTTTGTTCAACGAGGCGTTTATTTTCCCTGAAATTTAGAACTAAAAAGGTAGGTGTTTTGCCTATGATTTAATTTTTAATTTTTAATTTTTATTTTTATTTTTTATTTTTTTTTCTATTGCTACAGTGCTACTTCATCTTTTTCGTTTTCTTTTATCAGGTTTAAATTGAGTTTTTATTAATTTTTGTTAAATCATTTCAATAGTAAACATCTTTTTTAAAACTTAACTTTACAATACAATTCAAGTTAGAATTGTATATTGACCAATGTGATTATCTATTTATAAAATGAACTTAAAGTCCAATCTTAATAAATTGTAACAATTTCCATCTTTGTGAATGTATAACAAAAGTTTTTTAGCTACTAAAGAATATATATGAACACTGTGGAATGCCAAATTTTATTGTGGACCATGGTCTATGTAGCAACGTGGACCATGAAATATGTATCATTTTAATTACACTTTACCTACTTTGAATTTGATAGAGTTATGGAGACAAAAATATTTCTACCATCGGGCATAGCAATAAATCTCTTTTTATTATTGGTTATCATAAATTTGCTAACCTAAACTATGGTGTTAAAAAAATTAATCTTGTTAATTGCACATCAAATAATAAATGATTTCGATGAAAAATCTTAATCTATATCAGTGTTGTAAAAATCACACCTAGGCACCGGTAAGCCGCCTAACGTATCACCATAATCAGTGGTCTAGGCGGCCGATTAGGCTGTCTAAACGCATGCGCTGACCGCCTAGGCCTCTTAGGCACCGACTAGGCCGCCTAGTCCGCCTATTAGCTATTGTTATTTTAATGGGTTATTTCACTCAAAACGACATCGGTTTGAGCGAAATAACCCGAAATGTTCAAACTCTAGATGTTTTTAGGTTAATGTTTAATATTTTAGTATTAATTAATAAAGTATTAAATAGTTTTTAATTATTAGTCTTCAAAAATTTAAAAGTTTAAAATTTAACAAAAAAAATAAAATAAATAAAAAATAAAATAAAAAATACATGGACGCCTAACGATTTTTTCAACCATAACCCATATAGCGTGATCATTTCAATTTTAGGATGCTAAAAAATTTAGTAATTCAATTCTAGCGTACAAGGAATTTGTCAGATTTTTTTTGAAAGCAGGAATTTGTCAGATTTTTTTTAAAGCAGGAATTTGTCGGATTTTTTTTGAAAGTAGGAATTTGTCAGATTTTTTTTTGAAAACAGGAATTTTTCAGATTAGATTACACAAATTTAACAATGCAAGAGCACAAAAACAAACTGTTGCAACCTAATATTTTAAACATATTCCCCTTAAAATTGTTTCCACATTGGGAACCAAAAACTAGAATAGATTTTTTTTTGGCACAAAGCTAATAATAAGTGAACATAAAGAAGAATTAGCTGTGCCCAAAACCAAGATGGCTAGTGAGGATAAATCCTTACAACACTCTCAAGAAGCCCAATCTGTTGGAGGGCCTAAGATGAAGAAGAGTGAGTCTAGTCCCTCGGCTAAGAAGTTTAAATTTCCTAAATGTGGTGAGTGTGTGGATCTGTGGAACCTTGGGGATGATCACTTTGCTGATAAAAACCTTGACTGAGGTGAGATTTTTAGTTGGCTTAAACTTCATCAGTGTTCGCTGTTATTTCAAACGTTACTATTTTATGAATTTTCATTTGCTACTGCATATGATAAAAACCCTAAAGGGCATCTCATTGATATGGTTTTTGATGAGTGGGTTTTTTGTAGCCCAATTTTTTAAAAGATTAATCATTTTATGATTGACAAAATCCTAAGCATTAATTTTTTCATTTTTTTAAAACTTTACTAACGTTTACGATTTTTGGGTGTTTGGTAATTTGGTAAATAGTTGTATAGAGAAAATTGGACTTTTGTGTTGATTATATGTGGAGTTGTGGACCAATATGTTGATTATTGTTTATTGTAGGATGTAGATTCGTATGTTTTAATTTCTGTGGGGACCATTTATGTCATGTGAATATTGTAGTGTGTTCTCTGGTGACCACTTAGTTTAAACTTTTGTGATAATATCATGTGCATATACTGGGATTAGGAAGCATTATTGTTTTTTGTTCTATGGGGACCACTATGTTGACTGTTGCATGTAAATGGTTGCTTTACAGGAGATGGAGTTGGTCCATTTTCATATATGCTTTTTCATAATGGGATAATAAATAGGGTTGGTGAAGTAAAATGTTTGGGTGGTGATTATGAAATATATGAGAGAATGGAATCTGGCTAAGGAAGTGTGTCTAGATGGGTTGAAAGATAGGATAAAGCAGTTAGGGTATTCTGAAGTAGGAGTTCAAATTTATTCTTTTTGGAATGAAAGATTGAAGTTACTACAATCAGACAATGATATAATAGCACTATTGAATGAGGATAACTCGGTAAAGCATTTGGAGATTATTTAGGTAGAAACAGTAGATGAATTAGACTTGATTGATACATAAATGGAAATACTTGAGCTAGATAGTGACTGGGAAAGGGAGGTTGAAGTTTCCTTTATGGGGGTAGATGATGAGGTTGGTGTAGAGGTGGGGGATGAGTTGAGAGCAATCCTCTCACCAACTTTAGATGTGGTTGATCAAATTAATTAGTACACGTGTGACATGAACACTGCAGAAGGTCAAACATATTTAATATATAATAATAATAATAATAATTTTTGTATATACAAATTGATATTCCTGTTAACGAAAAACAATTAATTTTGTGTAATTGACTAATAATAATTGCCTAATAATTATTATGGTAATTAAGCTATATATTGGTCGTTCAATTTATTTTTATACTCCGTAATAATTAAAGTTAAATTATTTCTCATTTTTCAATATTTATTTTTGTAATAATATAATTACTTAATTTATACGGAGTATTAAATATTGATCTTTTTAAGATAATTGTAAACAAACAAGTCATATATTATTCAATAAATTGAGTGATACGTTTGCACTAATCTTATAATCAAATAAATGTACATGTTCAATATTAGATTTTTTAAAATAATTTTATCTTTAATTTTATTATGTAAATAAATAATAAAAAAATTTATCCATGAATTGCACGGATAATTGGACAATTATTTGTTTTAATTCAAGCAAGAAAACAAAAAAAAAATATAATCAATCCAACCAATTTTATTAATTGCGCTATATAATATTCAATGTTATAATTTATATAATTGTATATCAATCCAAATATTCTTAAAATGTTATAACAAATTCATTCCGTGCAACGCATGTATGAAAATACTAGTATTTTAAATATATTCCCCTTAAAATTGCTTCCATATTTGGAACCAAAAACTAAAATAGAAATTTTTTAAAATATTTCTTATTACCATATTTCTTTTTAAAAATGAAAAAAAAAATATTTTATTATATCAATCAAAAAAGTGAAAAAATCTTCTTACGACAATCAAATATAAAAAAGGTAGAGCTAGAAAGTAAAGAGGAAACGATAGTAGGTATAGTACAAACTACTCTCTAAATACACTATCTAAAAACGCTCCCTTCATGGCCAGTGACGGATGCAAGGGTGGTTCTAAAAAGTCTTTGCCCATTCTGACGAAGGCATCAACCAACTCAACCCCCCACAATCAACCACCTCAAAGCCCTTTCCCATACCCAGACCATTCTTCTAACATCCTCTACGACATACTAGCAATGAATAGGTACTACCATTCTTCTAACATCCTCTACCACATTTAAATATTTGGAACCAAAAACTAAAATAGAAATTTTTAAAAATATTTCTTATTACCATAGAGCCTGGAAGAATTCTTTTATATTGTGTCTTCTTGCTAGTCTCAAGCAACTATTTATTGTTTAATCGTTCTTTATTGAGTTGGACACTCTTTATATGTGATAAACATGATAAGAGAAATTTTGTGTGGTCTAAGGTCTCGTATAGTGATATTAAGTTGGAGTTACAATTGTTATGAGTTTTTACAATTATGTAAACTACTTATTTTGAATCTTATATTTTAAATTTGCTATAGTGGATTCTGCTATCATCGTTTGCCCCGCAGAGTAGAAGTTTCCAAATTACGATAAAATCTGGTTTTAATATGCTATCTCTTTATTCTTTGTGATATGATTTTTTGTATTCTTTATTCATCTTTGGGCGCCTATGTTTCTTTTCTTACTAAGCTATTTTTGTTGGTGTTAGAACATATGCTGAAACAACTATTGAAACATACAAAAATTTCTGAGTTCAAATTCTAATGTCAAAAGTTGTTTTTCTTGTCTAAATTAATTCAAGTCAGAAATCTTACATTTATGATGTTAATGAAAACATACATAAATTTTAAAAATATTTCGAAATTTAGACATTGTATTTTATTTTAAATTGACTTTGTGGTAATTGATATATACTATTTAACTATTAGTGATTTGGTGGACTATTCTCTTTTTTCTTTTTTTTTTGAAAAGATTTGGTCGACTACTCTAATTTTATTTATGAGTTTAATATTTTTCAATTATGAAATAATTAATATTTATTTATGCATATTAATAAAAAATTATTTACAAATATACCCCTATATATTTTTATTTATACGTTTTCTACACGTTTCATTTCCTATTTTGAATTTTACATTTCCCCATTTCTTTTTTCTTTTTTTTTCTTTTTTTTTGTTGCTACATAGGTACTGAATAAATATGGAGTATTGTAAACTTTCCTATACTTCATATTGTTTGAGATAATATTTATACAAAAATTTGATACCAATAACATACTTTGAATTTGATAGAGTTATAGAGACCAAAATATTTCACCATCTAAAATAGAAATAAATCTGTTTTCATTTATTGGTTTTCATAAATAATTAGCTCACCCAAACTGTGATATTAAAAAAATAGTAATCTAGTTATATTATATTGCACATCAGATATATAATAAATGATTTTGGTGATAAATCTTAACCCCTATAGCGTGATCATTTCAAATTCTAGAATGCTAAAAAATTTAGTAATTCAAATCTTTCTTTTTTTTTGGTAAATTCACCGGATCTTTCTCCATACGTTTAACTGTCCGGGTCCACCATGTTATTAATTCAATTCTAACGTACAAGGAATTTGACCCTGCTTGGTAACATAATTCAATTCTAACGTACAAGGATCTTTCTTCAATTTTAATTTCTCTTACCACTATTAGCTGTTTGACTTGGTTAAATAGGGTGGTTCTAAAAAGTCTTTGCCCATTCCGACAAAAGCACCGCCACAAGCTAATCAACTTCCCATGGTGGAGGGGGAAGATTGGTCTTCAGAGGGAGACTTTGAGGAGGAAGACAAAGTAGACGAGAATGGTGAATCAAGCAATGAGGATGAGGGAGAGTAGGGAAAAGGTGAAATTGAACAAAATGGGCTACCAGATGGGTTTTACCTAGTTGAGGCCGTGAGGAAGAAGCGAGTTCGACAGGTTGGGATTCCCTTTAATTAAATAAAAAAGTGTTTTTCTTTTTTTATTTTTACATTTTAAAGTTTTAAAATTTCATTTTTATTTAAAAAGTAAATATACATTAACAAAATGCTTAGTTTATGGTATTGAATTTTGCCTTCCGACACAACAGCTATATTTTATTAAGATTTCTTTCCTGAAATATTTTCGGCATGCATTCATCATCCGCAAATTATATCATGGACCGTGGTCCACAATGCATTGTGGACCGCGGTCCCAAAATGACGTCGTTTTGATTAATGAAATAGACGGATGAATTCGCGCCACTCACTTTCTTTTCATATATACTGCAGTTTCTTTTCATATGTACTGCAGTTTCTTTTCATATGTACTGCAGTTTCTTTTCATATATACTGCAGTTTCTTTTCATATAAAACTACAGTTGTATATTATCGAATGAAACTATAGTTATATCCAAAAGTAACTGCAGTTGTGTTGAAAGGAAACTGCAGTTATGTTGAAAAGAAAGTGCAGTATATATGAAAAGAAACTGCAGTATATATGAAAAGAAACTGCAGTATGTTTGAAAAGAAACTGCAGTATATTTGAAAAGAAAGTGAGTGGTATATATAGAAAAGAAACTGCAGTATATATGAAAAGAAACTGCAGTATATTTGAAAAGAAACTGCAGTATATTTGAAAAGAAAGTGAGTGGCGCGAATTCATCCGTATGTTTCATTAATCAAAACGACGTCGTTTTGGGGATCCGCGGTCCATAATGCATTGTGGACCGCGGTCCACGATATAAGAACCGTTCATCATCTGTTTGTACAAATTAAAGCTATTTTATTAAGATTTATTTCCTCAATCTGTCCATATATTAATATGCTTTTGGTGGCTACTTGACTTGGGTTTGCAAATTTTGGAACTCCGGGCAAACCAAACAGGGCGAACCCCAATACTTAATCAAATGGTATGTAAAGAATCGGATTTTAATTTGAAGAGAAAGAACAGTTCTCTTTTTTTTTACATTAATTTTGAAATTTATAATTTAACATTGATTTATGGTGGGTGTTTGAATTGTGCGAAGGATGGGTTGGCCGGAGAAGTCAAACACGTGGGAGCCAATGGAGAATTTGGAATCTATCACCGATATGATAGATGAATTCGAAGAAAGGTTGTCTTTTCTTTAAAAAGAAAAAAGGTTCATTAATGAATAGAAGCTGTAATTCTGACTTGTTTTTTTTTTTTAATTGTATATGAAGTTTGGCTAAAAAGAAACAACAGAAGAAACCTTTACCTCCCCCTTCCCCTGTGGTGATCAAGAAGAAGAATGTATGTTGTCCCAATGCTAGGAAGACAAAGGAGTGTTCAAAGACAATGGAATTCCCAACATATGGGCGACCTCAAGATCAATTTGGCACAAAGCTAATAATAAGTGAACCTAAAGAAGAATTAGCTGTGCCCAAAACCAATATGGCTAGTGAGGATAAATCCTTACAACGCTCTCAGGAAGCCCAATCTGTTGAAGGGGCTAAGAAGAAGAAGAGGGAGTCTGGTCCCTCGGCTAAGAAGTTTAAATTTCCTAAACGTGGTGAGTGTGTGGATCTGTGGAACCTTGGGGATGATCACTTTGCTGATAAAGACCATGACTGAGGTGGGATTTTTAGTTGGCTTAAACTTCATCAGTGTTCGCTGTTATTTCAAACGTTATTATTTTATGAATTTTCATTTGCTAAACGTTATTATTTTATGAATTTTCATTTGCTACTGCATATGATAAAAACCCTAAAGGGCATCTCATTGATATGGTTATTGAGTGGGTTTTTGTAGCCCAATTTTTTAAAAGATTAATCATTTTATGAATGACAAAATCCTAAGCATTAATTTTTTCATTTTTTTTAAACTTTACTAACGTTTACGATTTTTTGGGTGTTTGGTAATTTGGTAAATAGTTGTATAGAGAAAATTGGACTTTTGTGTTGATTATATGTGGACCAATATGTTGATTATTGGTTATTGTAGGATGTAGATTCGTATGTTTTAATTTCTGTGGGGATCATTTATGTCATGTGAATATTGTAGTGTGTTCTCTAGGGACCACTTAGTTTAAACTTTTGTGATAATATCATGTGCATATACTGGGATTAGGAAGCATTATTGTTTTTTGTTCTATGGGGACCACTATGTTGATTGTTGCATGTAAATGGTTGCTTTACAGGAGATGAAGTTGGTCCATGTTCATATATGCTTTTTCATAATGGGATAATAAATCGGGTTGGTGAAGTAAAATATTTGGGTGGTGATTATGAAATATATGAGAGAATGGAAGCTAGCTAAGGAAGTGTGTCTAGATGGGTTGAAAGATAGGCCTATTGAATGAGAATAACTCGGGTATTCTGAAGTGGGAGTTCAAATTTATTGTTTTTGGAATGAAAGATCGAAGTTACTACAATCAGACAATGATGTAATAACACTATTGAATGAGGATAACTCGGGAAAACATTTAGATATTTAGGTAGAAACACTAGATGTATTAGACTTGATTGATGCATAAATGGAAATACTTGAGCTAGATAGTGATTGGGAAAGGGAGGCTGAAGTTTACTTTATGGGCCGGGGGTAGATGATGAGGTTGGTGTAGAGGTTGGGGTTGAGTTGAGAGCAAACCAAGAAAGGGAGACTAAAGTACAAACATTAGCTCAAACAAAGAACATCCCAAAGAATTGTGATGAAATCAATTATTCTGATGAGTAGTCACTAATGGATTCTGACAGTGATTGTGAGGGTAAGTGGCCTATATTTAGACCTGCAACAGACATGAAAGACCTCCATTTCACTTTAGGCATGACATTTGCATAAAAAAAACTAGTTTGGAGAAGCTGTGAAGAATTATACCTTCAATAATGGCAAAGAAATTAAAACACTAAAAAATGACAAGGCTAGGGTCATTGTTAAGTGTACATAGGAGGGTTGCCCATGGAGAATAGGACTAAGGAAAGTAGTTAACTCATTGTCATGGAGGATTTTAAACATGACAGATGAACATGAAGGGTGTCCTTGGGTTTGGGAGAATAGAATGGTGAAATCTACTGTTGTTGCTAAGAGGTGTGCAATTGAATTAAAAGACCACCAAGATTGGATGATG
This sequence comes from Ipomoea trifida, assembly GCA_003576665.1. NCBI lineage: Eukaryota > Viridiplantae > Streptophyta > Magnoliopsida > Solanales > Convolvulaceae > Ipomoea > Ipomoea trifida. The sequence continues at coordinate 24,188,781 of CP025659.1, read as the reverse complement.
AAGAAGTTCAAAAATAAGGCGTGCAGTAAGGAGGGATTTTATGTCAGTGATCAACAAGCTTATAGGGCAATTTGGAAGGCAAGGAAGCTAAGAGTTTGCAATGAGGAAACTATCCTTGTTTAATATTAACTTATTCATATAAAATAAGTTTTAAGGGAATGTGTGTATTGTGTTATTCTGTGTTCTAAATATATTAGGAGGTATGAACATTTTTTTTTTTTTGAGAAAAGGAGGTATGAACTTTTAATCGTTGATAAATAATTCTAAAATTTAAGTCATCAATTATACATTTCTTAGAAGATAGGCAACCATAACAATGGTTCTTTTCTGATTTTTGCAGAGAAAAAAAACTTAGGGTAGATTTTTACAAATTCGGGGGGGGGAGGGGGGAGGGGGGAGGGGGTTCCCTCCTCTCTCATCCATAGACCGGAAAAAATACTAACAAAAAAAACACACTAATGAGTTTGCTCTGAGTGTGTTGTTTTTATTTATTTAACAATTATTGAATTATTTTAAATTTTAATATTTACAATATCAAATAATTTTATTGTAAAAATTATTATTACTATTATTATTATTATTATTATTATTATTATTATTATTATTATTATTGTTATTATTATTATAGGTCCACAACCCATTACATAACAATCATTATTGTATGGACCGTAATCCACACAGCTATGGAGACCATAGTCTAAAAAGACATAAAGTATAATTATTCTAACTCATAAATATATATTATTGTAACAGATAAAGTACATTATTTTAACTCATAAAATATATTATCTTACACAGAAATGTAATTATTCTAAAACTTAAATACATTATACATTAGTCTAACTCATAACATACATTATCTTAACCCATAAATTTCATTAATCAAACATAAAGTACATTATTCTAACACATAAATTGTATTATTAGAACTCATAAAATACATTATCTTAGGTCTTACCTAAAAAAATTTCATTCTTCTAACAAATGTACAGAACAAAGAAAATTTTTTTTAACATCAAAGCAAAATTGTTTTGGATCATGGTCCACACATTAATTTGCCATTAGATATCAAATAGCAAATCCCTACCGACAATATTTTCCTCTCAGCAAATCGAAGGCAAAGAAGACAGCGAGACTTAGAGGAGAAAAAAGGGCAAAGAAATTAGCAAAGGTGGTATTGATAGCATTGGTTAGGGATTGTGAGTTTAGAACTAGTCGACGGTGAGAATTGAAGATGAAGAACTGATGATTGGAGATGACGATTGTGGGTTAACTCATTTCTTGACTCGAGTTAGCCAGGTAGCATTCTCCATTGTTGTTGTTGTTATTTTATTTTATTTTAATTTGTGAATTAAAAAATATAGGTTTGTTTTGTGTTATGAGTTTTGACGATGAAGATGACCTCCTTGTTGGGTTAGCTTGTTTCTTGACTTGTGTTGATATTAATTTATGTCGTGTGTTTTGTGTTTTGGGGATGAAGATGAACACCTTGGTTTGTCAAATATGGAAAAACTTCAGGGGTAATCCATGAGATTGAAGATAGCAATAATTTTGGCTTTAAGAAAAAGTTGAAAAAAGCTAATTCTATTCCAATAAGCTCTTTTGATCCACTAAACACTAAGGGGTTCGTAGAGGTGGTCATGACAAACATATGTCACGCGACTCATCTTTTGTCTGCATTTAGAAACATCTTGCAACTGCCATGCCATCAATGCCCAATGTGATGGTGACTTCCCAGAATAATAGAAGTTGGGAAGAATGGGTCTCTGGCCGCCATCTCTCCACCATTGGAGTGATCAAAGATCAATCCAAATATATCATTTCCAATCTAGACAATTCATAAAAACCTGCTACCAGTACAATGTAAGACATAACCCTATCATCAAATTCTTGCACCTAAATCCTCAAATTTTCCCTCTCTCTAAAAAAAACTTTCATATTCTTTTAGGGAATCATCCATTGATGCACAAACTGCACCATCATTGCACAAATCTTGCACTAAAACGTTCCAAATCTTGCACCCATCTTGCACTGAAACCCTCCAAATCTTGCACTCCACTTTGAAATAAATTAGTATATATATATATATATATATATATATATATATATATATTGAATTACATTCCTGTAAAAACAGGTCTATTGTAGTCTTGATTTGTTTTAATTGTTTATATTTTATATTTGGAATTAAGCTTCTGTGCTTTGTTTGTATTTTGGTGGGGGGCAATTATGGTTTTTTTTTTACCATTATTCTCTCTCTCTTTCTTAATCACAGGCTAGTGTAGTTCTCATTGTTACACACTACCGGTATCCTCTCTTCAACCACACGGCCTTGGAGGCGAAGTAACCACCCTCGTTCCTTGCATATTGTGGGCGTTGGGGTCGCCAAAAATGGCAAAAGGCAGGGAGCACCGGGTATAGGTGTCAACCGAGGTGTGTTTTCTCTCGATTTGTCATTTTTTGTTGTTCTCATATTCAGATTGTCTCTTAGGTGTGTGCATTGTGTCGGTTTCTTATCTTGCCGGTTGGTACGCTAGCATTGGGGCACGGTGTGGTCGGGTGTTGTCTCAATTTTGCGGATGACGGGCATGTTAGGGTTCTGGGGCTAATGGGTTTGTTCAAATTTTGGGATTTTTCGCAGTTTAGGGTTTATTTTTTTCGTTTGGGGGTTGGTGTTGATGGAATTTGTTTCAATTTTGGTTACTTAGCTATTGGTGCAATGGATTTGTCTTAAACGTGATGTTAAAAATTAAATGTGATCATATTAGTGACTAATAATTTCACCTATCACTCTATCAGGAAGTAAAGACCAGTCCAAATATATCATTTCCAATGTAGATATCTACCAGTCCAATGTAAGCCATAACCCTATCATCAAATTTTTGCACCCAAATCCTCAAATTTTCCCTCTCTAGAAAAAAAAACTCATAATCTTTCAGGGAATCTTCCATTAATGCACAAACTGCACCATCCTTGTGCAGAGTGAGCAAAGATCTAGCCTCTGTGTTCAGTTGAGTTACCATGATTTACATCCTCACAGATGTTTTGTCGGGCTAGGGGTGGGGTCATTGGGGTTGGGGATTAAACCTTTTGGGAGAAGAGAAAACAACGGTTCTAATCATTTAATAATACTCATATTGTAATCTCGATTTTTAATTAACTATACTATTTTTTCTTCTTTAATTATATGCATTGTGGCGATTTTAATCCGATTACTTACTGAACAACGAATATTTTATAGAAAATATTATATTCCAGAAATTCATAACGGTAACATAGTATTTTCACAAATATTCTCTATTTCGTCCACACAAATCGCTACTTATTTTCCTCAAACTCAAAACCCTCTTGTCCTGCCCCATAGAATGTAGAGGGAAGCTGTTGAGGGTGACCTGTAATCCCGACCTGATTTATAAGCGTGTGGTGTGTATGCTAGCATGAGGCTGAGAATTGAATTCACCCGAATGGGAAGTACGTATAGAATGAGTTGTAGGTTGCTGAAGGACTGTGGAACCATACATTATGGAGGCATTTGAGAAGTGGTTCAATGTTTTGTGTGTTTTTTTTTAGTGCTTTTTCCTCTTGCAAATCAAAAAATTTTGTGTGGTCCACTAATTGAGGAAAGGAGAGAAAGCAACTAGGCCTCTCTGGCGTGTTGGAAAATCTGCAACCAAGTGGGGTGCGTGCAGTTCATGCATGGGCCAGTTGGGTGCATAAAGAAACTATTTTTTTTGTCAGAATTTGTTTTTTTTTTCTCAATTTTTCAATTATATTTTCCCTCCCCTCTTCTACATTGAACTTTATTCTTGATATCTCCCTGACCCTTAACTAGTACTTTGGTTACTTGGTTGTTGCTGCTACATTTGTGAGACTAGATTGGCATGCAACATAAAATGTAGACTGAAGCTGTTGAGAATGACCTGTAATCCCCGCCAGATCCAAAAGCCTATGCTGTGCATGCTAGCATAAGGCTAGGAATTGAATTCACCTGGCAAGTACATACAGTATGAGTTGTAGGTTTTTGAAGTACTGTGGAACTATACATTATGGAGGCACCTGTGAAGTGGTTCAATGTTTTGTGTTTTTTTTATAGTTGCATTTACACCTACAACAAATCCAAAATTTTGTTTGGTCTACTGAATGGGGAAACGAACGAAAGCAACTACGCCACTCTTACGTGTGGGAAAATCTGCCCCAACTGGGTGTGTGCAGGTCACGTGCTAGCTGGGTGCATAAAGAAACTATTTTTTGTCAGAATTTTTTTTTTTTTTTCGCAATTGTCCTCTTCTATCTTCCCTCCTCTCTTCTACCTGGAACTTTATTCTTGGTAGCTCCCTGACCCTTGACTAGTGCTTTGGCTACTTGGTTGTTGTTGCATGGCTTGCGGCTTGCAGCAAACAATTGTTAGTTGCTTGGCCTGATATGACTCATTCTTATTTTCTTCAGAGTCAAAACCCTTTGTCCTTCCCCATAGAATGTACAGTCAAGCGATTGAGGATGATCTGAAATTCGGGCCTGATCTAGAAGCTTGTGGTGTGCATGCTAATATGAGGCTGAGAATTCACCTGAATGAGAAATTGAAGTTGTACTTGTGTTTGTTGAATTTTAAGTTAAAATATTTTTTTAAAAAAATTTGGCAAACTCTCCAAAGCATATATAGTCTTCACCTGCATTTCCAACTTTCTCCAAAGCATCTCTAGCCATCCTACTTAATTATGCTATGCATAACCCTCACTTGCATTAATCAAACAAAACTTTCTTGAATTGGACTAATTAATAATGTTCAGAATCATAATAATGCTTCCATAATCAACCATATTTAATTTTTAATACAAGGTCTTGGATTAGTACAATCTCATATATGCAGCTCTAGGTCAATCTGATCTATTAGGTCCTAAGAGAGAATGCTCAAAGAGAATAAAGCAATACGTTCCAAAACTCACGATTGAATTAGTAGAATGAGGGCACCGCCAATTTGACAAGCATTACCCATGCATTGTTGCCTTGCACATGCTTCGATATAAGAAGGCAATTCATGAACAACACTGCCCCAGCACGAGCATTACCCACATAGTCGTTGGCACTCTACAAATCCCTTATGTGGACTAAGAAACATATATAGTCACACCATGTTGCATTGGTCAACATGTTAAGAAATAACATTCCACTTAGTAATTGTATGATAGGTACTCGAGCCATGCGTCGCATGTCTTCATGAGTTTGAATGCTCTGTCTGTAGTATCATATTCTGTAGACATGTCATGATAAAACGAGATGTGCCGAAAATTGAGTTAGGTGTTATCACTGCATTTTACAGAACGATTTGAAGCTCCAAACCCAACTGGAAAACACGCAGCCAGTGTAACCCTTTCATTTTATATTACACCGTGCATGCGCCATCTTTGCCCAAATTTTGCACCCAACTACTTCACCAATTTATTTCCAATCTATCATTCAACACGCAAATTAATCACAACTGAAACACAATCATTCACTCAACCTTTCAGAAATTAATTCTATTACAAATTTATTTGACAATATATGCATATTTGTAGCGGATCACCTTGATCCACCGCACGTATAACGATTGTGATAATCTCATTAGGCCTGGTCTAACCGACCCACTCAACGTCATCCTTTCCCCTGATGGTGAGGAATTAACAGTAACCAAATCTAAATTTTTGTGTGCAGTCCTATGAATTTACAGATCCAACAACCTTGTAAAATTAGATTGAGTGAATTGCATTACTCTTCTCACATCATTCTTTCCCCTGGTGGTGAAGAATTCAGTCAATTCACAGTGCAAAAATGTGAACACCAGAAACTGAGACATGAGTGTGTGTTTACATACAAAATAAATTCTCTACCAAATTCAAGCAAATTTCCTTAAACATTAAAATATTACATGGTGCAAAACTTACAAGTGAAAATTTCTCTCATTTTAAAAATGCTTCCTCTCTTTGATATGTTAAAGGTTTGAAAACCCTCAAATTGTCTGCTACAAAATGTAAGCAGAATCTCATTTTCCATGCTTTACAAAATTGAATCCTCATATTTTCATGCTATTTGAACAGATTACTTGTTGTGAATGAAGCATATTAGTTATAAGCTTATTGCCAAACACCTCTTATAACTGAATTATTTTTTGTTGTAACCAAGGTTAGTTGGTTTCACCAGTATTAATTGGACGGTTGTAGAAATGTATTTTTGTAAATTAGTTATTTACTATTAACTGATTACATATAAAATAACTTTTAAGGAATGAGTGTATTGTGTTATTTTAAGTTTTATATACTGTGGAACCAAACATTACGGAGGCATTTGATGCAAGAAATTGAGGGATGAAGAAGCCAATCAGATACGACGAAGAAGTGGACATGGTTTTGTTTGTCGGTGAAGAAGTCTGACTTGCAATATATTAATTAATTCTATGTAGTGGTTCAATGTTTTGGACTGAGTGATTGGACCGCAGCGCTCAACTACGATCTTATCTATGCACTGGGCTCTAAGCTCTAATTTTGTAATAAGTTTATATCACATCACCAACTTGGTTTATTGTAGTAGTTTTTACAAGCCTAAACTTTAATTCATAAAATTTTGATTTCAGTTTTCATAATATAATATCTCATTTTTGACAACAATCAGTGTTGTGTGTGTCCATAAAATGAAGATTCCCTAAAAGAATTTGAGGACATTTTTGTGTGTGTGTGTTTTTTTTTTTAAAAGAAAAAGTGTGAGAAGCTAGTTGCAAGAATGTGAAGAAAAAAAAACAGAACACATAATTAGCAGCAAGATTCCAAATTAACTTTCATAACTAGACATACTATATTTGCATTGTAATTACTGAAAGCGTAATCCCTTAATATGCATGTTGAACCATACTTTTAAGTTTTAATTAATTCTCAAGTCTCTATAGTTGCTGCTGCACTAAATATCATAGACTCCTGATTCAAAAACAACAAGCTAATAATAGAATATGGGATTTGGATTGAACTCTAATCAAATCCGATGTGATACGACTTTGAGGTTGAGTTTTGTGCTTGTGGCTTAAATGAGGTTGCAGACGCATTATCGCGATGTGACGAAGACTCACCGCTTCTGTTTGCATTATCATGTCCTTGATCGTCATTATTGAACTCAATTTTCGGTGAACTACGCGATTCGCCGGAGGGCAATTAAGACCTCTCTTGCTCGAATGGATGCCGGCACAAATGATGACCGTTGGTCTTTAGGTGACGGTATCCTCAAGTATAAGGACCTCATTTATCTCCTTCTGACTTCTTACTTAATTCCTATTATACTTTCAGGTATTCATGATACCACGCATGAAGGCCCCCAGAAAACTCTATTCCGAGTTTTCAGGGAATTTTATTGGGGCAGAATGAAGTTGTCTGTTCGGGGGTACGTGTGCTCGTGTGGTAGGTGCCAGCGCAACAAGTGGGAAAACTTACGACCGGTTGGCCTTTTACTAACCAACTTGGTTTATTGAGATTTCAGTTTTGAGATTAGTCTATCTAGGTCAATTGAGAGAAAGGGGCAACCATTGCTTCTACTTTTGATGAAAACAATTATTAATTCACCAAATAAATAAAAAGATTGTATAACTGTCACATTTAGCCAATCATTTCTCAAATAGAAACACATGGAACTGATGTAGCATTATTTGGAATATAATTTGTAAAATAAAATATTCTCTACATACATTTTCAATTATTGACTTGTCATCATTTGCTTACCTCTTCCCACTGAACAAAAAAACTAATGAAAAAAATTACTAATTCATCAAATACATTTTTTTTAACCGTCACATTTAGGCCATCATTTCCCATTAATTTTCCAATTAGAAACACATGGTAATAATGTAGCACGCTTTGGAAATTATAAAATAAAATATTAAATAATATAGAAGAAAAGTAGAAAATAAAAAAAAAATTTGGGCAATTAAAGACAACATTCTTCATCTCTAATGATGGGAAGTGAATACCAACAAAAATATCTTTTTCATCTCCCATCTATAGATTAAAAATAAAGAGTTCTTCGTCTTTAGTCATCTCTGATCTCGAGAAAAAGACTTTTCTCGAGATTGTAGATTACTTTCTTCATACCTTCTTGAAAGATACTTAAAGAATTACAATGTTTAGACGCTCTAGCTAATCATGTGCTAAACCTATACTTAAAATGTAGATTGAACAAGGGGAAAAAAAGAGAGATTTAGATGTATTGTCTTGGTCAACTGAGAAAAAGGGCAACCATTGCTTCATTACTAATGTTCGTTTTCCTCTTACAATAGCGGATTGCACAACTAACACAACCGACCTTGTGATCTTGCCTCCAACTGAACAAAGAACAAATAAAATAAAAATATGTTGCACAATTCACACACACGGATTGCACAATCCACAACAAGGGATTGCACAACTCACACCACTAGGTTGCAAAATCTCTAACCCATATTTTTTACCCTAAAATTTAATAATTACAATTTTACCCTAAAAACCCTACCTATATAAATAGCATTACTCATGTCATCCCCATTTTCCTTCTCATTTTGCAGCCCACAATTCCTCTCCTTCTCTCTTGTAAGCCTCTCTCTCCCTCTAAATTTTTCTTCTTCACTTGAGCTTCTCTTCTCCACTAGGCCCAAGACTTGGTAACTTTCTTCTTCCTTTTCCCCCATTCCATCCTCTAGTATAGGTTATTGCAATGATGTATTTATAGTGTATTATTACTCGTATTTCTCCTGTCCTATACGCTATATATATGAATATAATTTCAGTCTCAATACAAAGACCTAAGGCTATCATCGCTCATGCAATCTTTTCTCACAAAATTTGCATTTATTCACTATTCACTCTTCATCCATACAATTCTCTCTCATCTTTCAAAACTAACTCCATTGTACTATCACATCAACTTATTAAAAAAATTATTGTTTACCAATAAAGTATTAATAAAAATTAAAATAAATAAAAGTAATGCTTAAGAAATTTATAAAATAAAATTAAAAAAAAAAAGGACTTGCAGCCACATGGCAGTTATTATTATTTTTTCTTCCACATCATTTTGCAATATCCAAAATTTTATGGGTGTGGATGGCTTAACATGTGTCAAGATTATTTACTTGTTGAAGTTTATACTACTAAGCTATTAAATATTTGGAAAATGCCAATTTCACATTAAAATCACTTTGTGTTTGCTCAAACTTATCCGTACTACCTTACTCCTTTAAATATGTTGGGCATTGTTGGGAAAACATTTAAAGGTGAAAGGCCTCTTTTATCTTTATTTGTTGTCCTGCATTGCTTGTTTAACTCCCTTATGCCTTCCTTATAAGGCTTAGTCTTGTCTAAGAGGTTTGAAGAGTTATGGAGGGGAAATAAAGGGGAATCACGTGCGTTGCCACTGCCACCCTAGGCTGTTATATCTTATACTATATACGTAGCCCCTTTGAAAGTATGTGATACCCTGGTCATAAAATACTTTTAATGCAGTGTTTATATTAACATGTCACAGGATGTTTCTTTTCTCTTCTACTTTACCTCAAATCCAACCTACATAAACAACACTTTTGTCAGTTTTGTGCGATATTGTTGTCTTGAACATCCATTTTTACGACAGATATAAGGTCATCATTGATCAATACGTAACCTCATGTGATTTCGTGCTACTTATATGAACAAGATTCTAGGATTCCTTTCATTATGGGAGGCCATTTCTAGCAACCATCGGGGTTATAATTGATGTGAGAAAAAGAAAGCTAGTGATGTTGTTGCCAGAAGAAAAAGTAGAGTTTGATATTTTGGGTCATAGCTTGGAGGAATGCAATGTAGTTGGTATTGTGATGAGTAAACCTGAATATATCTCTTATTAGTCCTACACTTCTTATAAATAACTTTAATTTTCAACCCTTAATTAAATATTGCATTTTGATTCAAAAAGTATCATACTTTTCCTCATATTATATATTAGTCATATCACAATTTTCATTTATAATAACAATCAATTTATATCTTATCAATGTTACACTTTTAAACGTATGGATTACATTTTACATTACCATCCTACAATTTTTATTATAAGTAACAATCAATTTATATCTTATCAGATCAATGTTACACTTTTAAAAGTAAGTATTACATTTCCATCAAGATGGTCTTATAGGAGAGTTCTGTTGGTTAATAATATGGTTGTCATATGTAATTCTTATGCATAGAGTTTAGTATTGATTTTCTACACACTGTTAATTTTACCACTCACAAGCCATTACTCCATGATGTTGCAAAATCATAGATATTACTAAAATTTAAATTTAAATTTAAAAAGAAAAACTTATGGCTATGATTATATTTTGTCACATCATAAAATAATTAATTTGCGAGTGAAAAAATTAAGAGTGATAAGCATTTTACTTTTACATTAATGACAATGTATGATTCAACGGTGCAATACGTCTTCCCTTGATGCCTGATGGTGTTTGAAATTTGTTGGCCAACACCAGTAGGTTGTAAACAAATAGAAACTATTTCATATTGTATCTATCTAGTATTATTGAAAAGCATTTCAGATGATACTATTGAAATCATTTCACTATTTTACAAAAATGTATCTTATTTAATGGTCATGAGTCTCAATCGACAAGATAAACTTTTCATATATACCGTACCTTTATAGGTTCGAAAGGAGAAGAACTACCCTAAAACTATGCATGTCACTCTTTGTTATAAGATGTCCTACGTTCCATCATTACTAGAAAGTCTATATTCTCAACCACCTAAAATGTGAATGAAATTTTTTGAAGTTTTTAAAATTTTGACTACTTATGACAAAAACTGAAAAAAATCTAAATCATAAAATACGTACTTCGTATGGATTTGCATGCAATAATAACCCTTGAATTTGGTGGTAGAAAATTTTTTACCAACCAATTATATATTGACATATATAGTTAAATATTACGGAGTATTATTATTAATATTCATATGATATACTCTATTTGTTTTTACATCTAACTAATTTATAAGAGTCATCAATGCATGTTACACCACTAAATTATATTCTTATTCTTTGTGCTCGTGAAATTGTACATCATGTTAAAAATGTTGTACTTTATTTTTTTCAGACAAAAAATGTCCTTACACTGTTAAATGTACGTTAATTAAACATTAAATAGTAAATGAATTAAGACTTAATTTCATTTTTTGTCCTAGATTTATAAGTGTCAATCAACTTTTAGTTCTTTTTTATTAGAACATCCACTTTTCTTATAGTATTATTATAACATAACCATTTTTTGTCCTTCATCAACAAATCATTTTAAATATCGTTAAATACAATGACATTTTGGTCTTCAATTATGAAGGTTTAAAAAAAATAAGCATAAAGAATATAGCGGTTCAATCTAATTTGTATAAAAAAGATTGAAATATCTTTTTATTTAACGATATTTCAACAATTTTGTTTGTAGATGACTAAAAATAATCACGTCACAATAATACTAGGACCAAATGAAAATCTTCAACAATTTGTATTCAGTTCTTATATCGTGGACCGTGGTCCACAATGCATTGTGGACCGCGGTCCCAAAACGACGTCGTTTTAGTAAGTGGGAGACGGAGCCCCGTAATTGACACTACAGTTCATTTCAAAAGATACTGCCTTACATTTGTTTTGATATTATCGAATGAAACTGTAGTTATATCAAAAAGTAACTGTAGTTGTGTTGAAAACAAAGTGAAGTGTATATGAAAAGATACTGAATAACAGTTTCACATTTGTGTTTGATATTATCGAATGAAACTGTACGTAGTTATATCAAAATGTAACTGTAGTTGTGTTGAAATGTAACTGCAGTGTATATGAACAGATACTGAATAACAATTTCACTTTTGTGTTTTTATATTATCGAATGAAATTGTACTTATATCAAAAAGTAACTGCAGTTGTGTTGAAAGATAACTGCAGTTGTGTTGAAATGTAACTGCAGTATATATGAAAAGAAAGTGCAGTATATATGAAAAGAAAGTGAGTGGCGCGAATTCATCTGTCTGTTTTCATTAATCAAAACGACGTCGTTTTGGAACCGCAGTCCACAATTGTGGACCACGGTCCACGATATAATTTGCGATTTGTATTTAAAGATATTTCAGCAATTTGCATTAATGATTGCGTCGAATTTTGTACTCCCAATTTAGAAATATAATAATTACTTAAAAAGTTTCTAAAATAAAAATAAAAATTACTTAATCGGGAGACCATATCTATTTATAAAGGGAAAATTACCCTGTTTCCCCCTGAATTATAAGTTTATAACACATTTTCTCCCTAAGTTATTAATGTACTAACAATTGCCCCCTCAATTATTTTCAAAGTGACCGTTTTTCCTCTTTATTGTTAAATGGACATTTTCTCCAACAAATTATCATTTATTTTAAGAGTAAAAATGTCCATTTAACATTAAATGGAGAAAAACTGAAACTTTAAAAATAATTTAGGGGTAAATATGAGTACATAAATAACTCAGAGGAAAAAGTGCTATATGCCTATAATTCCGGGAGAAAAGTGCAATTTTACCTTTTATAAATACCTTGAAAAAATTGGTTTTGATATTTCATTTTATTTTTGTTTGAAAGAAACTGAAGTTTGATACGAAGCAATTAATTAAGCATGCGTGGAATACAAGTTGGTCGTCATTTTACGTTAATGATGATGAATGAAAGTGAGAGAAAACGGAGGATTGAAAGGAGGAAGGAGACGTTGTTCAAGCAAGCTAAAGAGCTTTCTGTGTTGTGCGAAGTGGAGGTTGGGATTGCAATGTTTAGTCCCAGTGAGGGAGGAGGTCCGATTGTTTGGCCTTCTCTGGAAGAAGCGAGGAAGAGATTGTTGGAGTTTTGGGCGCTTCCGGAGGTGGAGAGAGTGAAAAAGATGGTGACCCATGAGAGGGTTTTGACGGATTGGGTTAATGATGAGATGAGGAAGATTCAGAAGAGGGAGAATGAAGTGGAGAGGAAGGAGATGAATGTGGTGATGAATCAGGTCATCCAGGGACAAAGGAGATTGGAGGAGATGGATGCAAGGGAGCTTTTAGGTTTGTGTACTTTGGCTAATGAGAAGATGCAGGAGCTGGAGAAGAGGAAGCAAGATCTGCTGAAGCTGCAGCAGAATGTCGACCACGGTGCCTCTTACTGCGCTCCTCCGCCGGCACCGGCGCTGGATTCTGCATCTTGGTTCGTTCCGGCCATGGCGGCCCCGCCGGCTCTCCACGGCGGCGGTGAGGGTAGCCATCATGTAGGCTCATCCTCGACTAACAATGGCGGTGGTGGTGGTAATAATTATGGTCATCAACTTCCTGGTTTCGATCAAGTTTGGCCTTTCAACTTCCCACCATATATCTTTCTAAACTCATCACTGTAATGATTTATCATTGCAATTTGTCTTTAATTGTTGTCAATTGTCATGCATGTTTCTTTGAACTTGTTTGAATTGAAGTTTGCTGTTGCAGTATTGTTACTTTAATTTTGTGTGTTGTTTGTTTTTTAGTATTAATGAATGAAGTATTTATAATTGTCATGCATGTTTCTTAGAACTTGTTTGAATTGAAGTATATGCTGTTACAGTGGTGTTACTTTTGTGTGTTGTTTTTTTTTAGTATTAATGAATGAAGTGTTTATAATTGGAAAAAAAGTTATTATGATTTTGATTGGGTGCAAGATATATATTCAGGAACAACTATGTGCAAAGTGAAATGATAAACCAATTACCTAAGTGATTTAACAAGCAATACTAAAGCTAATTAAGGGCTTGAATTAGGACATTTAAGTGTAGATGATATAGTGTATCATTGGTTAGAGCTCATATAATACATTGACAATGGAACTAGGGAGATGCTACTAGGTGTCAACGCTTCTCTAGTGGTCACTGGACTCTCAATTAGCTTCAAGCCCGACCTACTCTCATGGTGACTAAAGACCATTGAAGCATTTTATGAAACATGTGATGTTCACATCTCCTTCCAACCCCTTTTTCTCTAAGGTGAGTTGGATTAGTGAGAGGTGTGGCTATGATGCTGCTCTATTTTCATAAGGGCAACACCTATCCATATACCTCTTGCATAATTTGGTCACAACCATACAAGAGTCAATTCAAACTACCGAACTCACAATTTGATTATTCATAACAAGTCAGTACATGCACTAGCTCATAGCTCAATTCAATCACATATATAGCATCAATCACAAAAGATCAATTCGCTTAATCAATTCCCTAATTGAATCTAGCTATTCATCTTTGGAATGTAAATGAAAGCATTAATATAATTGAGATAAGAAACATTGTAATCACAATTGGAAGAAATAAAATGCAAAAGAAAAAAGAGAGACTTAGCTAAGATTAACTATGAGAAATGAAATTTGAAAATTGCAAGATGAAATCTGTAAATATTGTTCTTCAAATTTGTAGTATTAAATAATTTATAATTATTAGTCTTAAAAATTTTAAAAGTTTAAATTTTTAAAATTTAACAAAAAAATAAAATAAAAAATACATTGACGCCTAACAATTTTTTCAACCATAACCCATATAGCGTGATCATTTCAATTTTAGGATGCTAAAAAATTTAGTAATTCAATTCTAGCGTACAAGGAATTTGTTAGATTTTTTTTTGAAAGCAGGAATTTGTCATATTTTTTTTGAAAGCAGGAATTTGTCAGATTTTTTTTGAAAGTAGGAATTTGTCAGATTATTTTTTGAAAACAGGAAATTTTCATATTAGATTACACAAATTTAACAATGCAAGAGCTCAAAAACAAACTGTTGCAACCTAATATTTTAAATATATTCCCCTTAAAATTGTTTCCATATTAGGAACCAAAAACTAAAATAGAATTTTTTTAAAAAATATTTCTTATTACCATATTTCATTTTAAAAATGAAAAAAATAATTTATTATATCAATCAAAAAAGTGAAAAAATGTTCAAATATTTTCTTTTCTTCGATAGAAAAATCATATAGGTAAAAAGTGTTGAGACTCAAACCCGTGAGACATTCTTTATGAAAAGAAACAATGATGCCATCAAACCAAAAGGTATTTGATATAAAATTACTCAATTGGTTATTTTTATTGTACTAGTATTATACCCGTGCGATGCACGGAATAGAAAGTATAAACATCAATGTTATAATTAAATTAATTTTCGATATGTATATGTATTAAATGTTATATTAAGCATGATAAAACATATAATGATATAAATATTATTATATTGTGACTAATTTGATAAGCAGAAATACAGTATTTGAATAATTATTTTAAAATAAGAATTGTTGTTTATTATTAAGTTTGTACATAAACAATTAGATTACAAATTATTGAAAACTTCTTTGTAAACAACATTAGTTGTTTGATTAGAACAACTTCCTAACTCAATATATCGTTAGATTTTGTATAGAATTTTGTGATAAGACATAACTCAAAATAAATTAAAACTAACCGTTGGTTAAGACAGATAAAGGAGTGACCAACGATTTTTGAAATACACCATATATTAGTAAAGGACTTTCTAAATCATTCTTCGGTGAACCCGAAAAATTGTCTACAAAATATAAACAAAAAAAAAAGAAATTATTAAAAACATATTTCATGAGGTGTTTTATATTGTAGGTTTAATATATGCAAGTAAAGCGAATTTTTTTTTAACCGTAATATTAAAATAATTTATTTCCTCATTTACTACATAACAACTTTCGGTACAATACAATAAATATTAAAATAATTTATTTTCTCATTTAGTACATAACAACCTATATAGGAGAATTGGAAAACAAATTGGTATTTTAAAAAAGGAAATATTAAAAAGGAATTTTATATCTTATTTAATAAATAACAATTAACAACACAATTAAGTATGTAATTTATTTTTCGAACAAAAAAAAGACAAACACATTAACTGGAATTAGTTGTCAAAAAATGATTATTAAATCTATATATACTCACGTTAAAATTAATAATAATAATAATAATAATACTAATAATAATTATGGAGTATAATTGTAATAATAATAATAATAATTTAATATATATATATTGAAAATGTCTGAACGTGAGATGAGCTATCATTTACAGCACTACAGCACCACTGCGAGCCGATTTCTTTGCTCCTCCCTCTCCTTCTCCGACCACATTTTTGTCCGAGAAATTGGTCCATTCCGATTGTCGACCAATCGGAGTTACAATCCTTCTATTTTTATTGAATGAAAATCGTTGTTGATGTATGATGAAGTGCGAAATTTGGGGGTTTTTGTCGATTTGTTCAGAAACCGAACTCCACTTTCGTACTTAGGGTTTCGTCGGATTAATGAATATTCTGAAATTTGCGGTCTAAGAAGCAAGATCGAATATCGAATTGAATAGATACAGCGAGCTAAGTTTTCATTCCGTATTTCCAATTTCTAGTTTGAATCTTTAATGTTTTCGTGTTTTAGATGGGGTTTAAAGTAAGTCCTATTAATGATTGTTAGTTTTCCTTTTAATTGATTTCTGTGTATTATATCCATGAGCTAACAATGATATACTTGCCCTATATCGCAGGAATTATACGGACTAAGCAATGCATGGAAGACCCTTTCACAGATCTGTTAAATTGGGGGCATCTCTAACTCTAATCAGGCTATCTGAACAAAGGCTCAGCATTATAATGAAAGCTAAGTGTTTTTGAATTTTGTGTTCTGCTAATATTGAATACAGTGACAATAGTTTACACATAACATCATGTTTGAATTTTATTGTAGGAGTCTTCTATGAAACTCAAAGTTTAGGATTTATCTTTTACCTCTCCCTAAATTCATGGATTTCAGGAATGTCTTCATTGATAAATATTTGAGTTGCATCATAGGAGCTTGAGATTTTAGTTTCACCAGCTTTTAAAATAAACTGATTTAGCATTCAGTAAACAGTAAGTGATAAACACAAGCTTTTCTGGGTACTTACTGTTGTAACCACTTTTTACCCTACAGAATTGCATTAAAACAATCACATGAAGATTCACACTTTTTTTATACCAAGAGTCGACCTTATTAACATGGTCGTCCCAAACGGTGCACTTCATTTCATCACCACTGTAATTGCAAAAAGAAAACAGTGTGAAAAAAACAAAAAACTTTAGGAAAAAAAAACCAAAAAAATATAAGGTGTATAACTTACTTGGCATCCTCTATTAGGAAATCAATTAACCTAGAAGGTCTTCCAGCAATCACCTTTTCTATAGGTGAATAGATTTCAACAATCCTTCCAATGACATCTTCAAAGATTGTATGTTAGCATAGCATTTAGATAAATGTATCTTGTAGAAATTATTAGTATAGAAATCAGATTCCATTACTTACCAATGAGTTCTTTTTCATCAACCTGGTCAGCAGCTTTCAAATCTTTAAAGCTTTTGAGACGAAACATATGCCTAGGAAAATTTATATTCTTGTATTGTTTGACAATCGTAGAGTAGTTAAATTTCACCATAAATTTGTTGTTACTTGTCTTATAAGTATAGAAATTAGTGACCACAAGAAAATTTTTAAGACAATAAACTTTTCCTTCCACGAACTGGTTTTGAAATTTAACCACATGCTCGCGTGGTATGTGAGCATGTAACACATTACCCTACAATGAGAAAAATAAAAAAATTCAACTACTATCCTATATATTTTTGCTGTATATCAAAGCTAACATATTTAGAACTGCATTTTACAGGTTAAATCTTTACCTCAATATCATGGAAGACACACTCACGGCACTTCACAACTTCACTGACCTTCGTTCCCTAACCTCGTAAGTGCGTATGCATCTCAACTTCAATGCGCAAGTCGTTCTCATTGGAGAAATCTGAGTTGCCAAGATGTACATAGGTGCCATTCTGGTAGTCTAATTTGCAGTGAAGTGTTTCGATTGATTTATAATTCAAGTGCCGTGAATCCACTGAGATTAGAGTCCTTTTATAGCCAAGGATTTAGAGTCCTATTAATGATTGTAATTGGATTAAACCCATAAATGCAAACTTTCCGATAACTAAGAAGTCGCATATAACAGTCGAATGAGTTTATGCCCATTAATGAATACGATCGGAAACGTAATAGACACAATCTTTTATACAAATAAATGATAGAATCGAAGAGTCTCCATTTCAAATAAACCGTGTAAACATAAATAAGCTTTAACAGATGACCTTTAACCAATCGAATTGTATGAAACGACGTCGGATGTTTTGAGCGGGAATTGGAGCCAAAATTTTTTGGCCAAAAACATCTTGCTTTTTTATATATAGGATTTGGTAATTATATGAAAAAATTTAACTTAGTGAAAATTAATAAAAAAAAAAACCAATAAGATTATAAATATAATGTGTTTAATGTCTAAAATAAATATTATGATGTAAATCTAGAAGAGGAAAATAACCTTTTACAATATTGGCAATAGAATTAATTATGCTTGACACTTTGTACTTTAATATAAATCGTAATTTTCTTGTAATTATTATCTTACCCTACTTATACATCATGTTATAACTACTGTATAAAACTTTTATAGTAATGTTATAATAGCCAAAGAATGTGGTCGAATAAAAATGTAAGAAGCACAAAATACGATCATGATACAAGATCATGGATGAGGTTTTATATATTTAGAAAATTTTTAAAAATTAATTAGAGTAATCAATTAAATTTTGATAATTTTAATAATTAACTTTAAATGTTCACAAATTACGTACAACTTTTTCTCCCTTTAAAAGTGTAACACCCCCAATTTTCACATCTTAAATTTGATACAAAATCCCAATAATATATTGCGGAAGCTTACACATCTAACCAGCAGAAAATGGGTGTTACCGTCACACCTAGAGTGAATTCTATCACCTCTTTGACAACTCCACTCTAAGTGCACATGCTAAACTTACAACATCAAAATACATCCAAAGTCCAACTTAATACAAGGAAGTAATTATACAACCAAAATTTCCTCCAAATAATAAAATCCTCCAAATGCCTACTCCTCAAATGGACTAATCTCAACCTCACTTCCATCCTATTCATGTTCACCTGCAAAAATCATTTTAACACAAAAACGAAGGGGTGTATATCCCAAAATTAGCATAAACTAAGTAAGTTCCATTTCACCCCGAAAAATATAGGCTTGGGTTTTATTATTTATCTCATAATATACTTTTCCAAAATAATGTGGAGATATACTTTTCCCAAAATAACATATTTGTCAAGGAGGATTAAATACCAAATTGGGGATACAACCCACACCAATACTCAATCAATAGGACCGCAGCCCTAGGTTCTCATATCAATAGCAAATAGAACCGCAACCCTAAGTGCTCATAATAATCTGGACTGCAGCCCATTTCCGGCTCAGACCGGCAGCAAGTATTCTTATCCTCCAAGACTAAATATGTACATATAATTTCAAAAATATATCATTTCTTTATAATAAATATTTTCTTCAAAAATATATAATTTCTCAAGACGTATTTTTCTCCACAATAATTCATTCCATAAGAATATATCATCCTTAGTACATATATGTACATAACACCAAAATTCCAAGTCAAGCATTTACTCAACACACGGGTTTGACCCGTAAAAATCAATTCTCGGTAATTCGAGAATCATACACATATTATGCAATACACTTGTGATCACATAGACATCATAATGCACATAATTTTGCAAAACACATAATTTTGATATCATATCATATCATATATCAATATACATATATATGGGGTAAATAATAATTTTAGTGAACATGAAATCTTACCCTCGAAGACCAAAACTCTCATCAACACTTAATGGGATTCTAGCCACTTGA
This sequence comes from Ipomoea trifida, assembly GCA_003576665.1. Taxonomy (NCBI): domain Eukaryota; kingdom Viridiplantae; phylum Streptophyta; class Magnoliopsida; order Solanales; family Convolvulaceae; genus Ipomoea; species Ipomoea trifida. Next base: position 24,168,922 of record CP025659.1, on the reverse strand, counting down.
TAAGAAACTTGAGAGGCTAGATTTTCCTTCGAACCCTTTAAACATCAATAGCTAAATCCTCTCCTTTACTCAATTCCTTCACCAAAATCCCTAGGCAAAACATACCACCATAACAATAATTTTAAGAAATCTTAACCTATAGCTAGGTTCTAGGGAAGAAAACAAAGCTTTTAACCGAATAAAAATGGAATTTTACCGAATAGATGATGATCTTGTGAAGAAATTGGCTATGAAGCTTCTTGAACTCAAGGAAGAAGATGAAGAATTTTCCTCTCCTTTTTCCTCTCTAAATTTCGGCCGAATGGGTATGGAATGAAGAAAATGGGAGATCAAGTCTCCTTTTATAGCAACACTTTAGGGATGAAGAAACTTGTAGACCAAGCTACATTGTTTCTTATAAGGTAAGAAATAAGAAACTTGGAGATCAAGTTTCCATTTTGATCATCTTCAAAAATATTTAAATAATAACATGTGGTGTAAAAGTGACACTTGTCACATTTTTGTGGTGGGTAAGGGAAAATATCTTCGATTAGACTGTTCGGGATTAAAACAGATATAGTTACGGTGAAAAATAATTTTAATAGGAAGAATTTTGAAACCAAAATTATTTTGAAAATAATCCCGTCACTAATTTGAAAAATCGGATAATTTTTGGTATATCGCGAAATACTGCGATACAAGGGTCAGAATAAATTTTCTCTCTTACGGGCTAATTTAATCACGTAGGAAGTTCAAGCTTAATAGTATAGTGCCTACTAATCCATTCCCTAGGACAATCGGGACCGAACACATACTTTAAAAATCCTTACGGTTCGTGACCGGTACGTAGGTTCGCAGCTTATTAGAATGAGTGACGGGTTACAAAAAGGCCCATCTTCTTAAGAAAAGTGCAAAAAAAGGTAGATCTAGAAAGTAGAGAGGAAACAATCGTAGGTGTAGTACAAACTACTCTCTATATTCACCATCTAAAAACGCTCCCTTCATGGCCAGTGACGGATGCAAGTGTGGTTTGAAAATGTCTTTGCCCATTCCCACGAAAGCACCGCCACAAGCTAATCAACTTCCGATGGTGGAGGGGGCAAGATTGGTCTTCAGAGGGAGACTTTGAGGATGAAGACAAAGTAGACGATGAGAATGGTGAATCAAGCAATGATGATGATGGAGAGCAAGGAAAAGGTGAAACTGAACAAAACGGGCTACCAGATGGGTTTTACCTAGTTGAGGCCGTGAGGAAGAAGCATGTTCAACAGGTTGGGCTTTCGTTTAATTAAAAAAAAAGTATTTTTCTTTTTTAATTTTACATTTTAACGTTTTAAAATTTCATTTTTATTTAAAAAGTAAATAGTTATTAACAGAATGCTTAGTTTATGGAATTGAATTTTGCCTTAGACACAACAGCTATATTTTATTGAGATTTCTTTCCTCAATCTGTCCATATATTCATGTGCTTTTGGTGGCTACTTGACTTGGGTTTGCAAATTTTTGGAACTCCGGGCAAACAAAACAGCGCGAACCCCAATACTTAATCAAATGGTATGTAAAGAATTGGATTTAATTTTGAAGAGAAAGAACAATTTTCTATTTTCCTTCAATTTTGAAATTTATAATTTAACATTGATTTATGGTGGGTGTTTGAATTGTGCGAAGGGTGGGTTGGCCGGAGAAGTCAAACACGTGGGAGCCAATGGAGAATTTGGCATCTACCACTGATATGATAGATGAATTCGAAGAAAGGTTGTCTTTTACTTACAAAGAAAAAAGGTTCATTACTGAATAGAAGCTGTAATTTATGACTTTTTTTTTTTAATTGTATATGAAGTTTTGCTAAAAAGAAACAACAGAAGAAACCTTTACCTGCCCCTTCCCCTGTGGTGACCAAGAAGAAGAATGTATGTTGTGTCAATGCTGGGAGGACAAAGGAGTGTTCAAAGACAATGGAATCCCCAACAAATGGGCAACCACTACAAAAAAAAAAAACGCGAAAATAGCGACGGACTAGCGACGGACAATTTCCGTCGCTAACAGGAAAAATCCGTCGCTAAACTGTGTAGCGACGGATTAGCGACGGATATCGTCCGTCGCTAAAATGAGCGTCGCTAGATCTTAGCGACGCAATATTTGTCCGTCGCTAAGTTTTAGCGACGGATATTTCCGTCGCTACTTGAAACCGTCCGTTCAAATAATCATAAGCCTCTGTTACCCACGGGCGGTTTAGCCGGAGATAACACAAGTGCCGGTACCCACAGGCGGTTTAGCCAGCAAAATTATTCAAGAGTTGAATACCAAATTAAATCAGAATGATGTATGAATGCTTGCACACAGAATCATATATTCATATTGGGTAGAAAAAGATAAAAATATCTTGATGAACACAAAAGGCATCCCTACTTGTACCTTTTTTTCGTAGGCAGAAAGATGCTCTTCCTATATCTCTTCCAAAAGATTGTGCTACAATTTATGTCTCGTGCCACCAACCTGACAACCCATTAATTATTACTTTAATCATTTCTTCTTTTTAAAAATAGAATACCCTATTGGGTTTTCAAAAAAAAAAATACCCTCTCTATTGCAAAGTGAATATTTAAAAATAGAATAAAGGAAAAAATGAAGCTACATACTGCCCTACTCTACACAGGATAACATATTGCAGAATGTCTTTTCAACTTTTTTATTTTAATTTGTATGAAGGGCATGGAGAGGAAAATAAGCTCTCTCTCTTGTCTCCATGCCATTTTGGATTTTTGTCACTTCTTCTTAATTTACAATAATCAACCTAAGAAGGATTAATAATAAAAAGTGTTGTTTTTGTTGAGCAAAGCAGTCACAATATAATGCCACTACTACAAAAATACCTTTTAACGTCGGTTATTTTAGACATACGACGTCGGTTTTTTTTCGACGTAGTTCCAGCAGACGTTATAAATAAATTATACGACGTCGGTTTAAAAAAATCGACGTCGTATATTATTTTTAATTTTTTAAATAAGTACCTACGACGTCGGTTTTGTCACAAAACCGACGTCGTATGTTGTTTTATAAAAAAGAAAATTGAGATACGGCGTCGGTTTTTTTTTTTTAAAAACCGACGCTGTATCTCATTTTATTTTTTAAAATAGAGATACCGTGTCGGTTTTTTTTAAACAACCGACGCTGTATCTAATTTATTTTTTTTAATATAGAGATACGGCATCGGTTTTTTGAAAAATCAGACGCCGTATCTCTTTTTAATTAAAAAAATTGTAAAAATCAGACGCCGTATCTCTTTTTCACTCATTGTCGCGCTCCGATCCAAATTCATTAAGCGGTTCCTCAGACTTGGATTGCTGTTGCGGCGGCGGTGCTAGTAACGACCATTAAAGCATCCTTCGTCCGCTGCTTCAATGGAGAACTCCCTCAAGCTGCCGTCCACGTCGTCCGCCTCCGGCAGTAGTGATCGAAGCCTCCAGCAGCGACGGAGAAGCCTGTGTTTGCGATGAAACCAGTTTGCGGAGGTCGTATAGTTTGCGATCTGTGTTTGCGACGGTTGTAGCGATCGAAGCCGCCCGCCTCCCTCCGGTTCTCTTCAGATCTGTGTTACCATGGCGGTTGCGATGAGTCCAGATCTGTCATTCGTCCGCCTCCCTCCGATCTGTCGTCCGTCTTCCATCTCTTCTGCACGGGAGGATGTACAACACTTGGACTTCCCAAATGAAGTCTAAGTGTTGTATTTATAATTTATTTATTTTTTTCTAAATGTGAGCATATAATTTTATTTTTTTTTGTAAAGGATAGTTACTTATGTTATATGTATAATTTATGTTAAAAAAATATTTTTTTAATAAAAAATTAAACATACAACTTCGGTTAATTTGGGAACCGATGTTGTATGTATAATTATTTTTTAAATAATCATATACGACGTCGGTTTGATATGAACCGACGTCGTATGTTATTATTATTTTTAATTTTTTTTTGCGTAAGACATACGACGTCGGTTAATTAAAAAACCGACGTCGTATGTTTTTTTTATTTTTTTATTCGTGATTTACAACGTCGATTTTTCAAAAAACCGACGTTATATGTTATTTCTGTAGTAGTGTTCAAAAGAAGCACACCACACAGTACAAAAACATTATGTATACACAAAATGCTCCCTTTGAGAATACAAATATACAGTAGTGCAGGTGTGCAACTCTCAACTCATAAAACATGATCTCAGTAAAATGAAAGCTCAGAAAATATAGAAAGAGAAGTGATTACGGGATCAAAACCTAAAAGATCGAAAAGTAATGCATAATACCAGATATTAATTAATTATAACAAAATTAAAAATTAAAGAAGCTAGATTACTAGCAGTTTAGCACCACATTTTTTCAGAAATCACACTGATAGAAAAAAATAGGTCCAAATGCGGCATCCTTGCCTAAATTCCAAGCCTATATATGTCTTGTCATACCAAACTATAGACAGTTTATTACAAAGATCATCTCAAACTTGATAAAGCACACAAAAAAAAAACAAGAATATGCTGTTACAATTCTCCATATAAATTTTTTTTTTTGAAGATCTCCATATAAAATTTTAATTCAAGTTGAATTAAAAACCTTAGGCATGTCAATGTGAAACATTACGAAATAAGAAACATTCAAATGTCAAATGGCAAATACAGCAAATAAAAAACATATCGCAGAGAATAATAAATAGCAGTGTTCAATAATAAATAGCAGTGTTCAAGTTGTATTCTCAAATTTCAAATACAAACAGTAGTGTTCTATTAAGGAATAATATTGCATACCTTTTATTATATTGATTTAGTTTAGGTAGTTATATTTTCTCTCCTAGAATTAGTCTAGTACTGTTACTAGCATCTCCCTATTTATACCATGTATTCTTCTGTGAGTTGTCAATATAAAATACACTCTGTATTCTCTTCTCATATGGTATTAGAGCCTAACTCCTACGAGAAATTTTTTTTTTCTTCTCTTTTTCTTCTCAAATTTCAAATGGCAAATATAGCAAATAATAAATAAATTTCAAAGAATAAATTTCAATGTTATAGGCAGAGAATAAGTTTCAATGTTAGATAATACAATTCAAAACAAAACATAAAATGCAAAGAATAAATAAAACAAATGGCAGAGAATAAAATGCAAATAATAAATATAACAAATGGCAGAGAATGAATACCGCAAATACGAACAGCAAATTTGAGGAATTTCATGGGTTAGGGCGTCGGCAACAAACTATCGCAGCAATGGGTTAGGGCGTGGGCGTGGGCGTCGGCAGCAAACTATGCGGTGGGCGTGGGCGGTGGGCGCTGGCCGGTGGGCGGTGGGCGGCGGGCAGTGGTCTCTTGCGTAATATGTTAGGGCAGTGGTAATATGTCTCTTGCGTTATTATGTTAGGCCTAGCGACGGCCCATAATTCCACCGCTAGACCTAGCCAAAAGCCCAAAACCGGCATCCTAAATGTAAATTCTAGCCTTAACGCAAATCGGCAACTAACCCTAGCGACGGATTTAAATCCGAGATTGTATTCCAAAAACGCAACCATGGTGTAACAATAATGACAGATATGAAATCCGTCGCTAGATTGCTTTTAATAAAAACATATTTTCTTGCATTTAGTATGTTAAGTGTAGCGACGGATATATATCCGTCGCTAAATGTTTTTTTTTTAATGTTCATTAGTTTAGCGACGGATATCATATTCCGTCGCTAGGATCTTTAATAAATTATGCAAAATGTTAGCGACGGAAGGCAAAGCCGTCGCTAGAATGATCTTTAAAATAACATTGCCTAATTGTAGCGACGGAATTGAGTATCCGTCGCTAAAATGTGAAAACAAACGTAACCCGATTGAAAATCTAGCGACGGAAAAATATATCCGTCGCTAATTTGTAGCAACTAAAATTCCCGCAAAAATTCCGTCACTAATCCGTCGCTACTTTGTCACTAATATTTGCGCCAAAGTTCACCGCCAAAATTAGCTACGTATTTAGTGACGGAAAATATCCCTCGTAAAATCCGTCACAAATCCGTCCCTAATCCGTTGCTAAATGTCCATTTAACAAAAATATGAAAACACCGCTAAGTTGTCGCTAATCCGTCGTTAGCTTAGCAACGGAACCAATCCGTCGCTAAATCCGTCGTTATTTTCGCGTTTTTTTGTAGTGAACCTCAAGATCAATTTGGCACAAAGCTAATAATAAGTGAACCTAAAGAAGAATTAGTTTTGCCCAAAACCAAGATGGCTAGTGAGGATAAATCCTTACAACGTTCTCAGGAAGCCCAATCTGTTGGAGGGGCTAAGAAGAAGAAGAGTGAGTCTGGTCCCTCGGCTAAGAAGTTTTAATTTCCTAAACGTGGTGAGTCTGTGGATCTGTGGAACCTTGGGGATGATCACTTTGCTGATAAAGACCTTGACTGAGGTGGGATTTTTAGTTGGCTTGAACTTCATCAGTGTTCGCTGTTATTTCAAACGTTATTATTTTATGAATTTTCATTTGCTACTGCATATGATAAAAACCCTAAATGGCATCTTGTAACACCCCGGCTCGGCTATACCGTACATCCGGAGTGGTTACCGCCACACCTAGACTGAACCCAATCAAATCCAGAAAGAGTTCACTCTAGATGCACAGGCTAATGAAGGAAAACTGTTTCACACGCTTTCTACTTGACAAAAGTTTTACGTATATATTGCAGCGGGAAGAAAGGAAGGTAGCTAGGTTAGCTACTACTATATATATATACAAGGATCGACCCATTGGGTCCAAAACATGAAAGTTTAAGTTGTTCACAACTTGTTAGCCATACTAGGCTACAAAAGATATTCACACAACAAAAAGGAAGGAGTTGTTCTAAACGGTATACTTCGGAGAGGGCGGAGCAGGAGGAGCAGGTGCGTAACCGGGAGCGTAGGGGTCGCAGTCAAACAGGAACTGCACGTAGTCATTATAACGCAACACGTGAAACACAACTCAGATGAGCTCTCAGCGCTCATCGGGCTACAAGAGCCCACACTAGACAACATATGTTAAAAGAAAAACACATTGAAGTGTAGTTAGCGCGACGGCTAAGTAAGGATATCCATGGGTTATTCAAAACTAAATAAAGGTTTTGTAAAACATTGTTACATAGAAAACCCTATACCTTACACATCGGCAAAGATTCTACCTGCACAGTTATAAATAGCAACTTGCATACACTATGAGCAAAATTCAATGACGTCTCATGGCATTTTCCCTCTTGACAAGGTCATTTGGTAATCATTTTCATACCCAATAATATATTGTTAAACAATTAAGCATACTAGTAAGTAGTAGAAAACATAAATCACACATCTTGCTTGTAATCACTTTAGTAGAAAAACCTTTCCCTCATAATGAAATTCTCATCACTTTTCACTTTTCAAAAGGGGGCTCACCCACAACCTTTGGGTACTTAAATACTTGTCACATTTCCCTTTCCCGTAGTTACGGAGTAACTACATTCATATTTCAAAATTCCACTTAGTCCTAGATAGAAAGTGTGAGGCCTTTGGAGTCCTTTCTCCACTTTTGACCACTTGGATCGTTGAACTCGGGTTCAGTGGTCATCGCCCGGTCTAATACTGATCCCCTGGACTTATAGGAGCGTTGGAATGATTCCTAGCTAGCCTCACTAGGTTCCTAAGAACGACACCTACCCGAACATAGAGTGACTATACTTAAGTGTGCACACCCCCGTAGGAGTCCTTTTCCTTCCGGGTGATATAGTACTCGGCGAATAGACTTCGCCCACAGTATGATTGATCATACACATAATTACCATGCGGAATAGGCACTTTAAGCTCATCTTTATTCCGTGGTTAACAAGATCCTTCACCACTTTTACTAGAACTAAGGTTTGAAAACATTTTCCTTCCTTTTCCATTTCCTTGAGTCAAAATCACTTTTTGGACATTTTCCACAAAATCAAGTCCTCCTTTGAAATCAATCACGATTCTTAACTTAGTTCAAAAGTCTTGTCTCTCAAAACATTTTGCTCAAAACATTTTCGATCATCACACTACACATTTATCACATAAGTCTCATATTTGACACATACATCTCAATGCATATAACATATACATTTCCCAAGTTAAGAAATATAATGCACAAAGATAATATTCGAGCTTTCAAAAATTTACCCGGTTGCCCGTAGGCCACCCAAACATCATAACACTCGGGATTAAAACATCGGGGAAACGTTTGGTCAAAAACAAGTCGAAAACGAGTCCGCGTCGCGCGGACTCGCGGCTGGCCGCACCAGCGGACGCACGGCGGACGTAGGCGTCCGGACCGCGTCCGCTGGTTCAGCGCTGCTCGCCGAAACTAGGCGCCCACGGACGCGCAGCGGACGCGCGTCCGTGCCGCGTCCAGCCTCTCGGCCGAGGCGCCGTAATAGCGTTTCGCACAGGGCGCGCGGTGGACGCGTGGTGGACGCGCGTCCACTGTCGCGTCCATCCGTTTCTGCCCACTTCGGGCCGCAAGATCGGGGTTGTAATGGCCCGATCTTCCACCATTTTCACAAATATAAGCATATATGGGCCTAACAAAACATATACATGCATAAAATAACTATGAACATGCATATTAAAATTTACCAAAAATCAAAGTAGAGTCTTTTGAGCCAACTTGTAGATCCATAAACTTAACACATAATTTTCATGTAAAAATTCCTAGTCACATAATTTACTAGCATTTGATCACCTTCAAGTGACTAAGCCTACTTAAGGGATTCCTTACTATATTTATTCTTCTCACTAACCACATACATAATTACGGGTTATACATACCATATACCTTACACAAAAATTCCACCAAGAACCCATCACATTTCAACCAAACTATCAATTATCTAGTTTCAAACAACCTCAACCAATTAAAGGGATTCCTTACCTCCTTGAGAGTATATTAACACCGTAGGATGAATTTTGGATCTTTTCCCCCAATTTACTCAAAACCCTAAGATCAAAATCAACACCATAACAACAAATATTAAGAACTTAAGCTTAGATTCATGCTCTAGGAGGAAAAACAAAGCTTTCTACCGAATAAAATTGGAGTTTTACCGAATATTTTGGAGACTTGTGTAGGAACTTGGCTATGGAAGCAAGCTTTAATGGAGGAAAAATGGTGAAGAAGATGAAGATGATCACACTTTCTCTCTCTCTCTTTGATTTCGGCAATTTGAAGGGGAAATGGGAAAAAAAATTAAAGACAAAGCTTATATATTATATGAGGGAGCTTGTAGGATAAGCCACATTATTTGGATCATCTTCAAGAATTAATTAAATAATAACATGTGGCTGGAAATGGTGACAAGTGTCAAAATCTTATGGTAACTCAAGAAAAATATCTTCAATTGGACCGGTAAGGGTCAAAACAGATATAATTTCGGTAGGAAATAATTTAAATAGGAACAATTTCGAAACTAAAAATCTATCTCAGACTGAAACTCAAAATTGAGCTAGGTTCGGTACACCGCGAAATTTCGCGATGTACGATCGCAAATAAATTTTTGGCTGCTATGGGCTAATCTAATTAAATAGGAAATTCCAGAATAATAGTATGGTGCCTAAAAATCCATTCCCTAGGACAAACGGGTCCGAATACTAGCTCTTAAAATTTTTACGGTTCGTGACTGGTACGTAGATCGCAGCTTATCAATAACTAGTCTCACCTATAAAAATCCTTCTGAAGTACCGAGAGATCGTCTCATAAATGTCATAGCCTAAAAAAAAATATTTTTCGAACCCTAAACTTGTCGAAATAGACGAGGGGTTACACATCTCATTGATATGGTTTTTGATGAGTGGGTTTTTTGTAGCCCAATTTTTTAAAAGATTAATCATTTTATGATTGACAAAATCCTAAGCATTAATTTTTTCATTTTTTTTTAAAAATTTACTAACGTTTACGATTTTTGGGCGTTTGGTAATTTGGTAAATAGTTGTATAGAGAAAATTGGACTTTTGTGTTGATTATATGTGGACCAATATGTTGATTATTGTTTATTGTAGGATGTAGATTCGTATGTTTTAATTTCTGTGTGGACCATTTATGTCATGTGAATATTGTAGTGTGTTCTCTGGGGACCACTTAGTTTAAACTTTTGTGATAATATCATGTGCATATACTGGGATTAGGAAGCATTATTGTTTTTTGTTCTATGGGGACCACTATGTTGACTGTTGCATGTAAATGGTTGCTTTACAGGAGATGGAGTTGGTCCATTTTCATATATGCTTTTTCATAATGGGATAATAAATAGGGTTGGTGAAGTAAAATATTTGGGTGGTGATTATGAAATATATGAGAGAATGGAAGCTAGCTAAGGAAGTGTGTCTAGATGGGTTGAAAGATAGGATAAAGCAGTTAGGGTATTCTGAAGTAGGAGTTCAAATTTATTGTTTTTGGGATGAAAGATTGAAGTTACTACAATCAGACAATGATGTAATAGCACTATTGAATGAGGATAACTCGAGAAAGCATTTGGAGATTATTTAGGTAGAAACACTAGATGAATTAGACTTGATTGATGCATAAATGGAAATACTTGAGCTAGATAGTGACTGGGAAAGGGAGGTTGAAGTTTACTTTATGTGGGTAGATGATGAGGTTGGTGTAGAGGTGGGGGATGAGTTGAGAGCAATCCTCTCACCAACTTTAGATGTCGTTGATCAAATTAATTAGTACACGTGTGACATGAACACTGCAGAAGGTCAAACATATTTAATATATAATAATAATAATAATTTTTGTATATACAAATTGATATTCCTGTTAACGAAAAAGAATTAATTTTGTGTAATTGACTAATAATAATTGCATAATAATTATTATGGTAATTAAGCTATATATTGGTCGTTCAATTTATTTTTATACTCCGTAATAATTAAAGTTAAATTATTTCTCATTTTTCAATATTTATTTTTGTAATAATATAATTACTTAATTTATACGGAGTATTAAATATTGATCTTTTAAAGATAATTGTAAACAAACAAGTCATATATTATTCAATTAATTGAGTGATATTTTTGCACAAATCTTATAATCAAATAAATGTACATGTTCAATATTAGATTTTTTAAAATAATTTTATCTTTAATTTTATTATGTAAATAAATAATAAAAAAATTTATCCGTGAATTGCACGGATAATTGGACAATTATTTGTTTTAATTCAAGCAAGAAAACATAAAAAAAATGCATATAATCAATCCAACCAATTTCATCATTTGCGCTATATAATATTCAATGTTATAATTTATATAATTGTATATCAATCCAAATATTCTTAAAATATTATAACAAATTCATTCNGTCATATATTATTCAATTAATTGAGTAATATTTTTGTACTAATCTTATAATTAAATAAATGTACATGTTCAATATTAGAATTTTTTATAATTTCATCTTTATTTTTATTATCTCAATATATAATAAAAAAAATTTATCCACGTCCGGGTAATTGGACAATTATTTGTTCTAATTCAAAGGAAAACATCAGAAAACATAATCGATCCAATCAATTTCATCAATTGCGCTATATAATATTCGATGTTATAATATATATAATTGTATATTGATCCAAATATTCTTTAAATAGTATAACAAATCCATTCCGTGCAAAGCACGCGTGAAAATACTAGTAACAATAATAATAAGTATGACCGTACCGTTACAACGGTTATAAAATAATGGCCACATTAAGTATAATATTTATAACACTTCCCCTTTGTCATTATTTGTCCACGATCTTGCTTTGTTAAAAACTTGTTAGGAAAACCCTGTGGGAAAAACCTAGACAATAAAAGAGAGTACAGGGTATATGAATTGTATATTCAAATACTTTCATACCAAGTTAAAAACATCACTAGGAAAACCGCGTGGAAAAAACCTAGTTGAAGAAAAGAGTACATGATATTTATAAACTCATATAAGGTATTCCTTCCATTTGACTTTCATCTTCTACAAGTTGTTCTATGAAGGTGGTCTCCTGCACATAACCATAATGAATAACTGCCTTGCATCCTGAGCTAATGAATGCCAAGCAAAAGAGAGACAAAGAATAAGGCATATGTACGATGCATACCTGAAAACCTTCTTTCACAGTGTCTAATTGCCGAATTGGACTGGCAGTAGGCCGATGCCAAATTTTTTGGATCCCATAGCATAGTACTATTAAAGGCAGAGCCAGACATATCAACATGAAATCTTCTAAGTTGTTTACTCTTCTCATTTGTGTGCCATCCGATAACCCCACTTCCATTACAGACAAGACCTTCCAGTATTGCTTTGTTTTTGCTTTGTGCCAGCATAGCTACAGGCCAAGTGCCAAAACGACTGGAAAAAAAAAAAAAAAAAAAAAAATCTGACGGAAGGGAGGGGAATTCCTGTTTGCTTAAGCATGGAAGGGAGGGGAATTGGGAAAATCAGTGGAGATGAAGAAGAGGGAGGGAAAATAACAAAGAAGGAGTCTGACCAAAAGGATGAGAGATGAGAAATTACCATGTTAACCCTTATTCTAATAGTTAACAAACGGATTGTTAACAGATGACTAAATTAAGTAAGACCAACATAGTCGAGGACTCAATTAAGAAAAAAGTCACTTAGAACTAAATTGAGTAAAATCTAGATGACTATAATGGATATTAACTCGTTTATAGATTGAGCTTGAATAACTTCATGATTTTTGGAGCAGAGGTCTACAAAGCAACAGTAGAGATGGAGGAAATAACGAACGTAATGGAGTATGAGACTATTGCCAAGAAGAAGTTGCCAAAGATGGTGTTTGACTACTATGTATCAGGTGCTGAGGATCAGTGGACACTATACACTCTCTGATGAAGTAACGACTAGCACGTGGCTTTCAAAAGGACACGTGGGTCTTCTTCCTTGTTAGTTAGTAACAGTATAGCATATATAATAAAGAGCTGAGGCTCTCTCTTCCCTGTAACAGAATACAACAGCAATACCAGAGTTAACAGAATGATTTTTTCCTCTCAATCTTTCTCTTTGCTTTGCCCAGTTTGATATGCATTGACGTAATTCATCACTCTCTTGTGAGTTCTTTTTAATTGTTTCAATTACAATAATTTATATAGCTAAATGCATCTGTTGATACATTTTGATCGTAGTTCATGTTAAACTTTCGTGTTTATCTTCATTTATTTCAGCATTTTGAATAATCATTAATTCTTCCCAAACTTAGCACGTGTCACTTTTAAAATATTTTTTTATTTTTATTCTTTAAAAAAACTTTTTATGTATTTATTAAATTTATAAATAAATAAAATAAAATAAAATAAAAAGAGTTTCAGCCGGTGGATGTCTGGCGAGTACAGCCACGATTGTCAAACATGAGGTCTTGGACAATTTGGAACGAGGGCGATGGCCATGGTCACCGCCCTCGTTCCAAATAGTCATAAACGGCCACGGTTGTCCTTGTCGTATGGTTGTCCGTGAAGGAGGCGGCACCGGTTGTCCGGCTAACAGCCGGTGGGTGATTTTTTTTCTTTTATAATTTAATAAATAAATAATTTTTTTAAAGAATAAAAAGGCTAAAGTGTCATCCTGCACCATGAACTGTATCCGATTATTCATGTCGCACCCTGAACTATCTTAATGTATATATCGAGCCACAAACCAAAAAAAAAAATTCGCCTACAATATTTTACAGGTTTTTCAGTTTTAGTGATGACATGGCACGGTAATAAGCTGATGTGGCCTTATTTCTCAGTCCATGTAAGCGATTTTAATTATTAAAAAAAAAAAAAAACTAAACGGTTTCCCATTTTCTCCCAATTAAACTCAAATTCCCAAGTTGAAGTACGACAGAGAGAAGCACAGAGTTTCGAGCTCCTATTCCCTCACAATGTTGTCTATCTCTCGTCTTTCTCTCTTCGGTTTCTACTTTCACAAAGGAGGTAGCATAAGATATAGCGAAGGGATCGGAGAGGACATTCAGCCAACCGTCTGTGACAATGGTACAGGAATGTGACAATGGTACAGGAATGGCCAAGGCTGGGTTTGCTAGATATGATGTTCCACGGGCTGTGTTCCCTAGCATTTTTTTCCGCCCCCGTCACACAGGTGTTATGGTGGGTATGGGTCAAAAAGATGGATATGTAGGAGATGAAGCCCAGTCAAAACGTGGAATTTTAACTTTGAAATATCCCATTGAGCATGGAATTTTTAACAATTGGGATGATATGGAGAAAAACGGCATCACACATTTTATAATGAACTTTCTGTATGTTGCTCCTGTGGAGCATCCAGTACGTACTCTTGCCTGAAGCACCTCTAAATCCTAAGGCTAATCGCGAAAAGATGACCCAAATTATGTTTGAGACATTCAATGTTGGAAAAATAGCACTAAAATGGCATTTTAAGTGGCCATTTTGTGGTATAAATATATGTAGGGTCCACATCCGATTTGGGTCGGGTCAAAGTGGATTCGGATTCTTCGTAGTGAGACGAAGAGATCGATATATTATACGCTCAAAATGGATAATGGGTGAATGAGAAATTGGCTCTCAAAGTAGACCCATTTGAGATGGAATTTTAAGTGAGGAAAAGCTTATTAGCTTTGTCCCACATTGGTTGGGAATGAAGATTTGCCCCACTATAAATACAAGGGTTTTTTTAAGGCTAATTAACTTGTATAGCATAGATGCTCTCTCTCGAGGTTACTAAGGGATGATCAATGCCATAATTAATGCTATGATCCATTCTCCTCTACTATAATTGGATCGTAGTACGTTTTATCCTGGGAAACCTAGACCGCAACGCTCCAGCACCCCGGGAGGCCTTAAATAAGGTTTTAAGGAGAGTGGCAACACGACTCGTGCTTCCAACTACCGTAGTTCAGGTTTTCAACCTTTTGTAGGTTGTTTTAATTTCCTGTAATATTATCCTTCGTGGATATTTTCTGTTGTATTTCCATTATTTTCCTGTATTTTCGAGATCAACCCTGTAACAATTATGTTTGAGACATTCAACGCCAACAGATGTGGATTGACAAGGCGGAGTATGATGAGTCTGGTCCATCAATTGTGCACAGAAAGTGCTTATAATTTTTAAAGTACAATGATTTTGATGATGATGATGTGTTTTATGACTTTTATCCTATCAAGTCAATGATGCATATTACTACCTTATATAGTTATATTCTACCTTTCTTTCTGTATTTGTTGTTTATATGGGCAAAGAGTTGTTTTGGATTTTCAATGTTATGATTCTTTTAATTTTGTCAGCATAGAAGTTTTAAACTGTTATATGATTCTCCCTTTTATTTTATTTTATTAAAAAAAAAAAAAAAAAAAAAAAAAAAAA
>CP025659.1:24111875-24131105 GCA_003576665.1 Ipomoea trifida | reverse complement strand
GTCGCTAGAGCATTATTCCCGGGTTTATTTGCTTCGAAACAAATCGCGTCAAATTTTTTACAAAAATCCGTTGCTAATCCGTCGTTAAGTCGTCGAAAATTTATGCGCGAAAATTTACCGCTAAAATTAGCTACGGATTTACGACAAAAATTTTTCCGTCACAATATTCTGTCGCTAATCCGTCGCTAATTTTCAATTTTTTTAAAATAAGTAAATTTGTCCCTAAACCGTCGCTATTCCGTCGTTAAATTAGTAACGGAATGAATCCGTCGCTAAATCCGTCGTTATTTCCGCGTTTTTTTGTAGTGTATGGATTTGGAGCTTATTCAAATTCGATAACTTATTTAATTGTTATCCCTCAAATATATAGTTCAGTGGCTTATCTATACTTTTTCTAAAATAAAATAATGCCTCTTTTATTGAAGTTATTGAGAGTTAGTTGTAATAATGTTGAAAATTTTCAGGAAGTTGCCTTTTTCAACAAATTTCAATTTTTGCGGCACTACGGTACGTAATTTACACATTGAACATGAACTATAATATTCCGTAATAAATTAATAATGGCAGGGAGTTATGTATGCGTACTTGCGTAGGTGGTGACGCGCTAGGAAGATGATCTGACGTAACGGATGAGGTCGTAGGATCAGGACTTGGGACGAGCTAAGGTACTATATTTATGTCTGGAACAAATTAACGTTATCCAATCGCCATCAAATTCAAACATCAGAGACTACTCCAGCCTGCAGATCGAGAATAATCTTGCTGTTCATTTGGTATTGAAACAGAATCCAATCCTCTTTCAAAGCTTCAATCATTCAATTACATTTAAATAACTTATTGCATTGTAAGATTACTGGATCGGATGATACTATATATTGTACATATATTGTACTGTGATTCTTTTTCCCAGAATCTCTGCTCTGTGAAACAACAAGCTATCTAGCAGCTAGCATGGCTTCTTCAACACACAACAGCTGCCTTGGATGGGCTGCCAGAGATTCATCCGGACTTCTCTCTCCTTATAATTTCAGCCGCAGGTACCCCTACAACTAATTATACTATGATATACTCCCCTCAAACTCTGTCTTCATGTCTTTTAACTCATTACTCATCACAATTCGTTTCTGCAATGATTAATGTCAATATTAGGGTTGTTGGGAGCGATGATGTTTCGCTAGATATTGCTTATTGTGGCATCTGTTATGCTGACGTTCACTGGACAAGGAATGAAGGAGGAACATCCAAGTATCCTTTAGTGCCTGGGTATTATATTATATATATAATAGATGCTCATTTCTATATATGTTCATCTTCTTTTGTTTTTATACTTATATTTCATTTTTCTGCATGCATACCAGACATGAGATTGTAGGAATTGTGAAAGCCGTTGGATCCAACGTTCAGCGGTTCAAAGTTGGAGACCCTGTGGGAGTTGGAACTTATGTTAACTCTTGCAGGGAGTGTGAATATTGTGATGAAGGATTAGAAATTCAGTGCTCAAAGGGATCTGTCTATACTTTTGATGGCGTAGATGTGGATGGTACAATCACTAAGGGAGGATACTCAAGTTACATTGTTGTTCATCAAAGGTGAATACCTATCATAATATAATATTCATTCCCACAAAATTTCCATAGATTTTACTAGATTGCTAGCTGATTATCATTCATTTGTGCAGGTATTGCTATAAAATTCCTGAAAATTACCCTCTCGCCTCAGCAGCGCCATTGTTATGCGCTGGAATTACTGTGTACACTCCGATGATGCGACATAACATGAATCAACCTGGTAAGTCTTTGGGAGTGATTGGACTAGGTGGTCTTGGTCACTTGGCTGTGAAGTTTGGCAAAGCTTTTGGATTGAAAGTGACAGTTTTCAGCACCAGTATATCAAAGAAAGAAGAAGCTCTTAATCTTCTCGGGGCCAATAACTTTGTAATCTCATCTGATGAACAACAGATGATGGTAAGATACCATACATACACTTGTCTGGTAAAGTTGTGCAGGGTAATGATTTGGTTGCTGAAAAACATGACTGTCTTTTGTTATAGGCACTGTCGAAATCATTCGACTTCCTGATTAACACTGCATCCGGAGATATCTTGTTTGATCTGTACTTGTCGCTGTTGAAGACGGGTGGTGTTCTTGCTTTGGTGGGGTTTCCAAAAGAAGTGAAATTTAGCCCTGGAAGCCTAAGTTTGGGTATAATTATCTAAAAGCTCTGCATTTTTTTTTTCTCCTTTTTCCATGTTCATCATCAGTTCCTTATGATGCTGTGTCTCATGTTTCACAGGTATGAGAAGCATTGCCGGAAGCATAACTGGGGGAACAAAGCTAACACAAGAAATGCTGGAATTCTGTGCTTCCCACAAAATTTACCCAGAAATTGAAATAGTTCCAATTCAGTATGTGAATGAGGCTCTTGAGAGATTAATAAACAAGGATGTTAAATACCGTTTCGTGATTGATATTGGTAGCTCCCTCAAATAGGATGGATGAAGAGGGGCATCTTTATTGTTTTTTTTTCAGCATTGCAGTTAATGATATGTTAGGGGCATCCCACTTTGTAGATTTATTTCTTTGTGTTGAAAGTTCAATAAAAGTTCATCTTGATGAATGCCTGTTTAAATATGATACAGAGTAATGTTTTGTTTGCAATCAGTATAGCAGTTTGGCAAATGTTGGGTTTACTGTGGTAGCAAAAGCTAAAGTAGTTGAAGCACCAAATGCTGGTGTTCTGCAGTGGCGGATCCAGCATGGGGGCAGTGGGGGCAGCTGCCCCCACTCACCCCACCCCCACCCTTATATAGCCCTTGTATGTATATGTGTATGTATATTACAGTTTTAGATATAAGTATATGAAAACAGACAAAAATAAACAATTGTTCAGTCAGTCGAGTTGGTTGGGGCGCGTCTTTACCCAGGGAATGGCTAGAGTTTGATTCTTCCACGTAGCAGGCGAGGTTACATTTTGAGCCTCCTTCAACACTTTCCCTTTCCCTTCTAAAGCTTTGTATATATTCCTTTCTTCAAAACTTTTTTATTCCCTTTATACTAAGATGTGTAATTTATAATGTATTTTTTATTTGAATTATTTTATCAAATTAATTATGTTTTATATATTGTTATTAATATTTTTATAAAGTTTTAGTGTGTTTTATTTTTTGTCTATATCCAACAATATTTATGACTATATTCCTTTTACGTGATTCAATTTATAATGTGTTTTCTATTTGAATTATTTAATCAAATTAATTATGTTTCATATATTACTAATATTTTTATAAAGTTTTATTGTGTTTTATTTTTCGTGTACATCCAACAATATTTGTGACTATATTCTTTTTAAGTGATTATCTTTTAAACTATAGCTTTTATATTTCGCCCCCACTGAGAAATTTTTCTGGGTCCGCCACTGGTGTTCTGGGAGCACCAGAGGCAGGAGTCCTTGATGAAGCAACTATTTTTTGGGGTATGGTAGGAGTGTCAAATACAGGTGGACTTGAAATTTTCAAATGATGTAGATGAACTTAATAAGTTACTTTCAAACATTGTTTGAGAATGTTAACATGGGCATGTATTAAATTTGGCATAAAGTATTCGATCTAACTATATAATTTTAAGGCTAGTAAGTAATTAGCTTATTAGACAATTTTAGCCTATTTGACCATTATTCAATCATTATTGCATGGACCAAAAATATAAGGTACATTATTTTTATATTGAAGTTACATTATTTTTGTACTGAAGATACATTATTTTAGGGTACATTATTTTTGTACTGAAAGTACATTATTTTATAGCACTATAAAATAATGTACCTTCAATACAAAAATATTGTACCTCCAGTATAAAAATAATGTACTTTATATTCATGGTCCACACAATAATTTGTCACCATTAGTAATTATTTGACTTGGTTAAAAAATCAATATAAGTGTTTGGTTAATAAGCTTTTTGTAACTCCAAAGTACTAAATTTCAAAAGGCTATTCAAAGTAACCTTTTCAATTAGCCTTTTGAGAAAATAAATTATACCAAACAACTATCAGCTAACAACTAATTTATCAAACACTTTTCTAACAATAAGCTAATATTATCAATTAATTATACCTCAGCTAATTTACCAAATACTTTTCTAACAATAAGCTAATATTATCAATTAATTATACATTCTAACTCAATCAGCCAACAACATCAGTTAACAACCATTTACCAAACATGGCCAATATCAATTTAGACATTTAGTTAAATCAGAATGCATATAATCCAATACTATGTATTTATTCATGGGTCAAAAACTGAAATGAGAACAAACCAAAAGAAGTTGATAAAAATATGAAACTTTTGAAAACTAGACAGAAATAAGAAAATCTTATTTGGCAAATTTTATTTTTTCGCGGTCAAATAGCAATGTGATTTAAAAAAGGAAAATTGGTCGCCCAACTTTTTTTTTTTTAAATCATAAGCAAGCACACACAAGTCTCACTTGCGTGTCTACTTGACTGCGAAAAAAAATAAAAACAAAATAAAATTATCTAACAAGACTCATTTGTCACATGATTTTTCTAGTTTTGTCTAGTTTTCAAAAGTATCTTATTTTTGTCAACTTCTTTTTAATTTGTTCTCATTCCCGTCTTTGGCCCTATATTCACACTCTACCACAATGATAAGGATAAGATACCAATACTTACCGGCATTTGGTTCAAGTTATATAAGATAACTAAGGTTATATTTGTTTGGTAATGTAAGATTCCCATGTTTGGTTCAAGTTATGTAAGATTCTCAGGGAATGTAACATAACCTCCGGATAAAGTTTTTAGCTATTGGAAGGAAATGTGAGATACACCCCGATTTCTTAGGTAATCTCACATTCCCTTATCTTATTCCTAATATTGAGCTTTTGGCATTTTAATCAATTTATCTTATTTCCGTTGTCTTATTTACCTACTTCAATTTTAAACCAAACGCAGGAATCTAACATTCCCAGTTATCTAATATTCCCCGCAATCTAACATTCTCTAAGGTAATCTAACATTCCGTGAACCAAACGCCCCCTTAAGTGATGATGATGAACTACTCCCTAAATCAGAGAGGAAGTGGTAGCAAAGGCTGAATTTGAACCAAAAGGTGAAGAAGAAGAAGACTAGGTTGTTTTCAAAAAAAAAAAAAGAAGAAGAAGAAATGGGCTAGTAGATGACTGCCAAAAAACAGAGCTTCCTGTTTGGGAACCGAAAGGCGTAGCTGCAAAGGGATTTCTACTTTTGTGCCCAAAAGCTGATTGTGAACGAAATGGGCTAGTAGATGACTGCCAAAATGCTGCCAACAAACAAACTAGTGATAAAAGCACCTACTATCAACAACTCAACATCATATGAATATACATCAGAAAAAATGCATTAAAGAATTCAAATTTTGTTGTTGAACAACTTCCCCCTTAATTCCCTCCACTCAACCAAACGCCTCGTTAAGCACGGATATAAGTCAACAAAGATGTATTTGTTAAGAAGAAAAAAATGGCAGTGGACACTTACGGCTGGTTGACCTAGACATGGTTCCTGGGAGTACCTCTACAAAGAGATAAATCATGCAATGAGTTTCCACTATCTTTCAAATTCACCTATAATAAGAATATTATAAAAAAAAAAACCTATAATAAGAATAGAACCTTGCCGAGTTGCCGTTACCTATCAAATCAAATTATAAACAAGAAATGCATCTTGAGCTATGATAATTGCATTTTGGGCTAGTCACCAATTCACCATGCTGTTGAGTAGTCCGTTCCTTTTCACTTGGCCGGAAACTTGACATGCAATTCAATTGTTATACCATGGACAAGCTCTACATTACAGGGTAGATTCTCGTCTAAAAATTATATACATATAATTAATTTATTATGTGTATTCATTTATTAAATTATGTGTCTGTAAATAAATTGAAGAAACGCAATATGTTAACCACATATTATGTGCCTATAGTTAACCTCATACACATAATTTATTTAAATCTATACATAATATGTTAACTACATACACAATCTAAATGTCATTTTGGATTATAGTCTATAATGTAAGGTGGGCATGGCCCATGGTATAATTTGTCAATTTGGGCAATTAGAATTTTAGATTAACTTAATGCAATCCTTATGCCATGGACCAGGGGTCCAGGGTTCACAGTGCACTGTGGACCTTGGTGCATGTGTATGTATCTTGTGTGGTAAGTTTTTGTGTCTTGTGTTATGAAATGATGTATCTTAAGAGTATGAATTATGTACTTGAAACAAATTAGTAATTGTGTCTTTTGTTATAAATTTTTGTGTTTTTTGTTGTGAAATTCTATGCTACAAACACAAATTATGTACCTAAATCAGATTTGGAAAATAAGTAAATATATAACATGTGTATGTGCCGTTGTGTTGTGATTTTTTGTCTTTTGTTATGAAATTTTGTACCTTCCAAGTATGAATTCTGTATTTTAGTGTTCGATCCAGAGTTCATAATGCTTTTGTTATGAAATTTTGTTATATGTAGTATAACAATATAACTACCATGGACCCGTGTCCATTTACATACTGAATGTTCGCAACTCAAATTGTGAACATTCTATATGTAAATTGTGAAAAATCACTGTGTAAAATAATTTGCCATGATATAAATTGCCAACTTAATTACCTTAATACTAAATCAGTTTAATTTAGTAGTTATGCCCAACTTATTATAATTAATGGCAAATTATTGTGTGCACTATGCTCCACATAGTTGTGTGGACCATAATTAATATACTAAAAATACATTATTTTTGTATTAAAGGTACATTATTTGATAGTATATATTAAATAATGTACTTTACGTACAAAAATAATGTACTTTTTGTATATTAAAATTATACTCTGATAAGCTTAATTTCTAGACATTTTTATAGTAATTTTAGTAAGTGTTTTGCATTAATAAATTAAGTTTTAGTGTTGATCTTATTATAAATATTATATTTATTTATAAGTTACTAGTTTAGATTGGTTTTAATAAATATTAGACTAATGTTGCATTTTTATTAATATGAATAGGAGTTTTAGTTTAAGTATAATATTAAATTTGTTTGGTACATTTAGTTTTTAATTAAGTGTTTTAATAATTAGGTTTAATTTAGTTATGTCATTAGGTTATAATTGCCTTTACTTTAATTAGTTTATTTGATTTGTTTTGGTCTTTGATAGACTTGCGCAGCACAGCAAACAAAAGAGAAAAAGAGGAAATTAATTTGGTTTTCCTTGGTTCACTGGGAACTGACGCAGGACGGAAGAAAAAGAAAAAAAGAAAAGGGATTTATTTTGTTGGGTCCGTGCGAAGAGGAAACAGAACAGGGAAAGTGAAGGAGCAGACGAAGGCTAGGGTGCGCATCAGCGGCTTTGGTGAGGAAGCGAAGACTCCATCACAGTTCGCAAGGAATTTTCGAGTTCTAATCGCGGCTACCGTCTTCTTAGGCTTGAATTATCTCCTTTCTTCTTCACTTTATTATTGTTTATTAAATTTCCAGAATAATAATTCTTGAACAGTTCATATATTTAATTATGATTATTGGCTAGAAAGTTTAATTAGGGATTTGGATTAGCCTTAGATTAGATTAATTGATTATTTTCCATGTGCTGATTCTTCTAATTTCGATTGAATAATTGGATGTGATTATATTTATCTTATGTATTTTAGTTGTGAATTGTTACTGATTCCTTGGACTTTATTTGCTATCACTTATACCCTTTCTTTCTTAAACCACATACCCTTTGGCCCCGTTACAACCAAGAAATAAAGACCTTTTGACTCGTGTTCTTCATATAATTTTAGTAGTGGAGTTTTGGTGGACAAGCAAGCCTATGGCAAGTGCACTCTCAATAGAGGATGGTGTGTACCCTTCTTACATAGTTACATAGTTATGTATATATGAGGGATTGAGTGAACAACCGTGAGAACTACTATTCTCTATTGTCTTGTGTGCATATGACTTTGAACTCTCATGAAGTATTATGTGTTCACCAATTCCTTGAATTGAATGCCAGTTGACATGGTTATGGTTGGTAGTTTTATTTCATTGCATAATAAATTTGCTTGGGGACAAGCAAAACCTTGAGTGTGGGGAAGTTGCTGCTCTTTAGGAGATGTGCTGATGGGATTGTCAGGCGATGTGTACCTGAAGAGGAGATGGTCCAAATACTTCATCATTGTCACTCTTCTCCATATGGTGGGCATCACGGAGGTAACAAAACTGCTAATGGTTTTTATTGGCCAACTTTATTCAAGGATGCACATAGTTATGTCATGGCATGCGATAGATGCCAGCGCACAGGTACAATTGGGAGGAGACATGAAATGCCTCAACATGGAATCTTTGAGGTAGAACTTTTTGATGTTTGGGGTTTAGATTTTATGGGACCTTTTCCACCTTCTCATGGTAAGTCTTATATCTTGGTAGCTGTTGATTACGTCTCGAAATGGGTAGAGGCAATTGCATTACCTAATAACACCGCTAGTAGTGTAGTTAAATTTGTTAAATATCTTTTCTCACACTACGGTGTTCCTAGAGCTTTTATATGTGACAATGGAGTGCATTTTAAGAACTCTCAATTTAAAGCTTTGTTGTTTAAATACGGCTGTCATCTCAAGCACGGGACCACATACCATCCTCAATCAAGTGGTCAAGTAGAGGTTTATAACCGTGAACTTAAAAGAATCTTGGAAAAAACAATTACTTCATCTAGGAAGGATTGGTCTTTGAAATTACTTGATGCATTATGGGCATATAGAACAGCTTATAAGACACCCTTAGGGATGTCACCTTATAGGCTAGTTTATGGTAAATCATGTCATCTTCCTGTTGAATTAGAGCATCGTTCTTATTGGGCAGTTAAAACTTTAAATTTTGATTTGAAAGCTGCAGGTGAGAGACGATTACTACAGTTGAATGAGTTAGATGAGATTCGACGTGAATCCTATGAGAATGCACGCATTTATAAGGAACGAACCAAGGCTTGGCATGATAAAAGAATCTTGAGAAGAGAGTTTGAAGTTGGGCAAAAAGTTTTATTATTTAACTCACGGTTTAAACTTTTTCCAGGGAAATTGAAGTCTAGATGGTCAGGTCCTTTTGTGATCACTAAAGTTCATCCATATGGGGCCATAGAGATTGAAGGAGATGAGAAGAGACCGTTCATAGTCAATGGACAACGACTCAAGCATTACAAATAAGGGGAAACTGTGGCTTGTCTTGACACGATCACTCTCGACTCCATTTGACATGCAACTAACAGGGGAGTTTTCTATTTACTCCTTTTTCTCGTACCTGTTTCCTAATTAACATTGAGGACAATGTTGAGTTTGAGTGTGGGGAAGGGAAATTTTAAGAGATGTTTTCTGTTTTGCAGCAGCAAAATATTCAAAAAAAAAAATCTGCATTTTTATGAATTTTCTGCATTTTTCTCTGTTTTTCTGCAATTTTCTGCATTTTGTTTGCAACATTTTCAACACTTTTTTGAGATTTTCAGCAGCATTTCATTCATTTTTCTGCAATTTTTCAGCAAAATAAAGTTTTAAAAAATGCCATCTAATGACTATGTTGATTGGGAGATAAGTTCTAGTGTCTTGGGGATGCATAATATCAATGAATGTGTTTGGGTATATGTATGCTTGCATAGAGTTGGTAGTCAAATTCTGTCACACCGTGAGCTTTTGAGCCTAGAGGTTGCCCACTGCAGCTTATTTTCATTTTTGAGTGTTTATTTTCCCTCTTTGATTGGGTTACTTCTAGAACTTGCTTCACACCATTGCAGAGCTACATGTTATGTGATGACACGAGAATGATTAAGGCATTAGGATTTAAAAGCCTTACAAATGACCACATCCTTATACATGCTATTTTTCCCCTAGCGAACCATTTTGAGCTTTAAACTGAATAAGACATTTTTCTTCGTTAGCCAATCCCAAAGAACCTTAGCTTATAAAAAGAAGCCTCTTAACCCGTCCTTGGGTCAGTGGATGTCATTATTTCATTTATCTGTGCAAGATGATCAAAAGTGATGAAGTATTGGTGAGGTTGGAGTTGAAAGGTGATTGTATAGCTGGTTTGCTTTGGGTGAGGAATTGTTTGTGATCAAAGGGGGTGAAAAATGGAAGAAAAAAAACAAAATGAGATCTATTATAATTTTGTGGGATATAAACTCTTGTTGGCTAGAACTTTTATGCTCATTTTACTCTTAAAATGATTTATTACTTATGAGCAATGAGGGCATGATAGAAAGTTGATAATTATGGGGATTTGAGGATGATTGAAATTTTTGGATGAATTGTTTAGTTTTTTTCCTATGAATACACAAAAAAAAAAAGGGAAGAGTACCATTGAGGGTTGTGTGGCAATGAGTAGCGCAACTATTTATTCGGTTTCATAAAAAAAAATAGAAAAAAAAAGTAAAAGAAAAAAACAAAGAAAGAAATGAAAAAAAGATGAAAATTTTGGAAGTGTTTTGAGAATTCATAAGTGGAAGGAAAGAGGGAGAATGATGTAGTGTCGTAGTGATGACTTGTTTTGGTGGGAAAGTGTTTGTTGGTAGAATACAAGTTCTTGCTCTTGATATGGTGGAATTGTGGCTCTACTATTCCTTGGACTTTATTTGCTATCACTTATACCCTTTCTTTCTTAAACCACATACCTTTGGCCCCGTTACAACCAAGAAATAAAGACCTTTTGACTCGTGTTCTTCATATAATTTTAGTAGTGGAGTTTTGGTGGACAAGCAAGCCTATGGCAAGTGCACTCTCAATAGAGGATGGTGTGTACCCTTTCTTACATAGTTACATAGTTATGTATATATGAGGGATTGAGTGAACAACCGTGAGAACTACTATTCTCTATTGTCTTGTGTGCATATGGCTTTGAACTCTCATGAAGTATTATGTGTTCACCAATTCCCTTGAATTGAATGCCCAGTTGACATGGTTATGGTTGGTAGTTTTATTTCATTGCATAATAAATTTGTTTGGGGACAAGCAAAACCTTGAGTGTGGGGAAGTTTGATAAGCTTAATTTCTAGACATTTTTATAGTAATTTTAGTAAGTGTTTTGCATTAATAAATTAAGTTTTAGTGTTGATCTTATTATAAATATTATATTTATTTATAAGTTACTAGTTTAGATTGGTTTTAATAAATATTAGACTAATGTTGCATTTTTATTAATATAAATAGGAGTTTTAGTTTAAGTATAATATTAAATTTGTTTGGTACATTTAGTTTTTAATTAAGTGTTTTAATAATTAGGTTTAATTTAATTATGTCATTAGGTTATAATTGCCTTTACTTTAATTAGTTTATTTGATTTGTTTTGGTCTTTGATAGACTTGCGCAGCACAGCAAACAAAAGAGAAAAAAAGGAAATTAATTTGGTTTTCCTTGGTTCACTGGGAACTGACGCAGGACGGAAGAAAAAGAAAAAAAGAAAAGGGATTTATTTTGTTGGGTCCGTGCGGAGAGGAAACAGAACAGGGAAAGTGAAGGAGCAGACGAAGGCTAGGGTGCGCAGCAGCGGCTTTGGTGAGGAAGCGAAGACTCCATCACAGTTCGCAAGGAATTTTCGAGTTCTAATCCCGGCTACCGTCTTCTTAGGCTTGAATTATCTCCTTTCTTCTTCACTTTTATTATTGTTTATTAAATTTCCAGAATAATAATTCTTGAACAGTTCATATATTTAATTATGATTATTGGCTAGAAACTTTAATTAGGGATTTGGATTAGCCTTAGATTAGATTAATTGATTATTTTCCATGTGCTGATTCTTCTAATTTCGATTGAATAATTGGATGTGATTATATTTATCTTATGTATTTTAGTTGTGAATTGTGTGACTGGCCATTGCATATTTCTATCATTAGGGTTTATAAGAAGAACTGACAGGTGAATTATGAACCTGGATCTCGTAAGATAGACATAACTGACCTAAACTAGACATAGCTTTAGGTATTTGTGGTGATGAGTTTTGGTTGTTGCTTAATGGGTTCAATTAATGTTGGTGAGATATCGACGGATGATCACAGTTAATTGGATACAACCTAGTAGCTCGACGGAGTATTAAGATATAAATGGAGAATTCATCACTATAATCAACCGAATCAGTACTTAGGATAGTTAGTTAATTATCTATCTAATAGGTGAACCCAAATCCCTAGTCTTTTATCAATTGGAAATTTCCTTAGATTTAAATTCACAAATATTTATTTTAATACATGAATTTCTTTATTTGCGTTTTCCCTATCTACAAGATTAGTTATTAAGAATAGCAGTTAATTGTGTTCTTCGTGGAATCGACCCTGGAATACTCCAGGAATTTATACTGTGATTGACTCTGTGCGCTTGCAGAAAATATCAATCATACTCCTCGGTCTCATTTTATGTGTCTGGTTCAGTTAACGAGGCTTGACTTTAATCAAATTTTTTATAATATTAAGTTTAGTATTAATATACAAAATTTATATATTTAGAAACTACACTAAAAGTACTATTAAACACAAAAAAAAAATCAAATTTCAAAATAAATAAAAAAATACTAAAGAAAATAAACAAAGAAGAAAGATATGGTTTGACCAATGAATAATAAATATGACAGATATAATGAGACAGAGAGAGTACTTTTTTATTTATAGTTCATACAATTGTGTGGATCATGGTCCATGTAATAATGATTGATAATTAATTCATTTGGCCCAGTTACACACTTACACTTATTACACTTATTATAATTATAATGACATTAAGATGCGTCAATGCGGTCCAATTAAAGATGTAGCCCAACTGCATATGCAGCCCAAATGATAAGTCATCGCAAATTATACCATGCACCGTGGTGGACGTAGCAGTGTGCACCAAGAATCAAAACGACGTCGTTTTGTCCATTAGCCAGTAAGTGGGCGTTATTTTGGGATTGACGTCCGTTTCCTCCGTTAACTTCCTAATATATATATATATATATATATATATATATATAAACAGTGAATTTGAATTGTTTGTAGTTTGGCGGTTATCGCGATCTTCTTCTCCGATCATAGCTATTGGATTCTCAAGCATTAGGATATGGAAGGCGTCAATTCGCAGAAGAAGGTGGCTGCGACTGAAGAACTCGATGATGCGGTTGGATTGGATATTTCAGGCGATTGTAATCCAGGTTTTTTATGTTTGATTTTGCGATTTTGTTTGTGTTTATTAAAATCATTGAATTCGCATGCTTTGATTCGTGTGTTTTGATTATTTGATTCTGGTTTTAAGATTGTTCTATGATATAACTATGCGATTGGAAGGGTAGAATATGAGTTTTCTGTATTATGTGTATTCTTTTAATGAACTGTGAGTATTTCAGGCAATGTTTCTGTGTATTCATTGTAGTTGTATGTAAAAACAGAGGGTGTATTGTGTTTTGTTTATCGAATGTAATTGTGGTGTGTTTTTGTGAATATTTTGTGTATTCTTTGAATTCAATATGTGTATTGTGGTCAGAGAGTTTGTGTATTCATGTTAGCTGTAATGTAAACACAAGGTGATGTGTGTTTTGTATTTTGGGGTTCCAATATTCTGTGTATTCTAGTTATACACTATGTGTATTATAGGCATGTATTCTGTGTATTGACTGTAGGGGTACTTAAACATTGTATTTTTGCAGCTGATCAGGACTTGTTAGGGGTGTCAGTGAGTTCTATTGATGAAGCATATGAGGTTTATAATGATTATGCTTTCAGGCTAGGTTTTAGTGTGAGGAAGGGTAAGCAAAGATATAGTGCTGGTACAAAACAATTGAAGATGAAGGAGTTTAAATTGTTCAAAGTCTGGGTTTAAAAGGGTTTTAAGAAATGGAAGTTATTTAAAAGTTGATGTACGGACAGGTTGTCGTGCATCTGTTCAATTTGATTTAGATGGGAATGGGATGTGGACTGTGACAAAGCACCAGAAGCTTCATAATCATGAGTTTGTTCCAACGACCAAGAGTTATCTTCTACGGTCACATAGATCAGTGTCTAGAAATCATCTTTCCTACCTAAAGGATTTGAAGAAGAGCGGTGTTTGTGTGGCTGATGGTTTACGGTTTCTTAAAACACAATCAGGGGGGTCACCACTGGTTGGTTTTACAAGTAGGGACGCATATAACTCGCTGTGCACTGATGTATTGAACAATTTGGATGGAACCGACTCAAACACATTAATTGAAATATTTAGACAAAGGCAGTCAAGTGAAAAGGATTTTTACTTTGATTTCGAAGTGGATGATGAGTCAAGGTTGTGCAGCTTTTTTTGGAGAGATGGGAAAATGATGAGAGACTATGAATTGTTTGGAGATTTGTTAGTTCAAGATACGACGTATCGTACTAACAAATATGATATGATTTGTGGTCCATTCGTTGGTATGAACCATCACTGTATGAACGTCATGTTTGGATGTGGTTTTTGTTGAACGAGAGGATTGAGTCGTTCGTATGGTTGTTTAGGTCATTTTTAAGATCAATGAATGGGAAAAGTCCCCAAAGTATAATGACCGATCAATGCGCTGCCATGGCTGCTGCTATTTGCCAAGTTTTTCCAATCTCAAGACATCGCCTATATATATGGCATATCGGTGAAAATTCAAAGAAGCACATCAAGGTACTAAGAAATCAAAAAGATTTTCTAGACATATTCAATTGTCTGTTGAAACATACAGATACGGAGGCAGAGTTTGAGCTTTACTGGACAAGGTATGCTTTCATTAAAAATTCTGTGTATTGGTGATGGTATTTATGTTTATTTAGTTATAGTATTCTGTGTATTATATGTTTCCCAATTGTTTGCATTAGTATACAGAGTTGGCAATTCTCACCCAGATTATGTGTATTTACTTGATATATTCTGAGTATTGTAGTGTTAGAGTATCACTACAAGAAAATTGTCCATTCGTGAGAGGTAAAACCGTCACTAAAAGTTCAAAAACCATCATAAAAGACTTTTAATGACGGGAAATTTACCGTCGCGACCCGTCGTTATATCTTCCGTAGATAAAAACAATTAGTGACGGGATATGATACCGTCATTAGTGATCATATAGTGATAGTATATTTACCGTCACTAAAATGTTCTTTTTGTGACAATCAATCCCGTCACTAATACAACTATTCACTAACATATTCATTCTTTTAATGATGGAAAATCCCGTCATTAATATTACTATATTTTATTGCCAAATTTTTTTTTAATTTTAATTTGTATATATTGTTGTTGTTCATTAAATATTAATTTTTGTAATACATTTTTTATCATCAACATTATACTGTAACTATAGATATTGTATTAGTACATTTATAATTTTAACAATAATGCAATCAAAGTAAACTCATCAATATATTAAAAGACTTTATCATTACTACAAAAATGAAATGTTTCACACAACTTTGTAAAGACTAAAGACAAAGAAACTAATTATAACAAATAGCCATAGTAATCTATCTATTGGCCATTTTGCCTCTAAGTTTTTTTGCATTCAAACTAATTTTGCCTCAAGTCTTGCAAGAGCAATGCTGTGCTCAAACCCCTGCTTATCATCTCACTTCCAGCTTTGAAATCACAAGTCTCTATATGTTAACTGCCAATAAAACCACGGTAGACAATTTACATTAATTACGATATGCAGTGAATATAAGCAAGCATTTATTATCATAATCCAGTGAAGAATGAGGCAAACTGAGAAGTCGCTTGAAAACCAAAGCACCAAAAAATAGATTAGGCAATACATATCATGAGAACATAATTCATCAATTATAGCAAATTGAATAGGGTCACTGGCACTAATTTAAAACACCCATTTTAAGACTTTCCACTAGTTTTTGTTTCAATTTTTAGTTAGGATAAGAGCTTCAGGCTGTCAACTGAATAGCTTCGAACAAGAACATAGCATAAATATAAAACTGAAATTCTTAATTGGCATCAATAGAGATCTTCACAAAGACTTACCGCTAGAATGATTTAATGAATTCGTTACTGTGTCAACTCTCATATTGTCTGCCCTGAAGAAACCCAAAATGTACTTTATCAAATGCGCATCCCAAATCTCATATGCTTAGTCACCATAGACAACGTCTTTAGGAGGATAAACAAGTAAAATCTCTGCAATAACAAAATCTCATCACAATTTAAGAAATCACAAATTATATTCTTTTGAGGATCGAAACTCAAAAGACCGATCAGTTGTTTCTATTGTTTAACTGTATTAGGCATTACATTGCAACATATTTACATCAACACTAGCAAGTAGCAACATATTCTCATAGCTAAGTTTCAAGAGAGAACAAAACTATTTCTAAGTTTCTAACTACTTCATAAAATTATATAAAAGTTTCAAATTGCAAACTAACCTTGCCAGTAGCCATCGAACAACAGACGCCTAAATTCAGGACTGTTAGCGTTTTTTTCATAGGCACCTATTGTAAAACAGACGTGACCATTTTTGTACTAGTGACAAAAGGATCAATATCAAATGGATTTGAACTTAGCAGTAACTCAATTGAGGTGCTGAATGACTTAAATTGGCATTGATATATGGCAATGGGGACTTATAGTAGTCCAGAAGTGCAATCATAATAGTTCAAGTGCATAATTGCACCTTGCATAATTATCACCACTTACCAGTAACTCCTAAGAAGTCTAAGCTTTCCATAGAAATCCATCTAAATTCTAACATGATTGTAAAATATTATGCTTTCAAGCAATAGCAATTCCTTTGTACATGAAGCAGAAAACACAACCTAGTTGGACTAATATTATTTATAAAAAATAAAAATAAAAATAAAAATAAAAGGGAGGGAGAAGGAAAAAATACACTCCAAAGACCAACTATGGGAGGCAAATTTGCAAACTTGGCATAACTTATACCCTGCAGAGAGAGACATTGCAAAGTTGTCACTGAGTAGATTAAATGAAGGTTAAAGAAGAAGGGAAAAGAAAATACGTCGCACTGGTTTGCTCATGCCCCTGGGATAATGGATATTAATTAATTACCTTGAATAATGGCTCCCCATTGATACTCAATAGAAAATGTTAAAATTCTATAGAATAAATTCATAGGTCCTAAGTAGAAGCAAAATATGTTCATTTGTGGAACTTGGGTGCATTTCTTACCTTGAAAAGATTAAGATGACCTTTTCTTATCTACAAAAGAGTTATCTCCATGAATGTATGCATCTGCTAGAAGATCAGCCTGAGTTGCAACCTATCGAATCATTTCTAGTGAAATTACTAATTTACTAACTTGTCCAAGAAAATGGAAAAGCATTACAAATTAAAATTTACCTTCCAGTAAAACTGAAGACTATGAACTCTAACCAAAACTTTGAGCAAGTGTTTCTTGTCTGTTCCCTTAAAGGTGAAAACTGTGCCTCCTTCCAATAAATAGCTCAACACAGTAGCACATAGAAACCTTTAGTCTTAGCAGACAAAATGAGATGTAGAAAATGGAATGGAATCAAACATATTTCAGAAGAAAAATTTAATTTCGTTGTCAACTCACATCATGCTGCTCACAGTGACCTACGCAGACGACCGGAGATAGAGAGGCAGAGCCGCAGAAGCCGGCGTCGATACAGAAGCCACCGCAAAAGCCGACCAGAGAGACGACCAGAGGCGGATGGAGATGGAGTGAGGCCAGCGACCGGCGTCGATGCAGAGGCGGAGTGGCGGCCGGCGTCGATGCAGAGGCGAAGTGGTGGGCGGCATCGATGGGAGAACGAGAGACAGGGAGCCTGAGAGGGAAATTGGGAATAGAATGCTAGGGTTAAGCTTAAGCGTGGGAAATACCGAGTAAATTTTAGTGAGATGGAAGCGGGAAAATTTGGCTAAGTATTTGGTGGGAAATAGATTTGAGTGAGATAATTTTCAGACATTAATAGCGAGAGTAATAATATCTGTTGTATCAATAGCGAGAGTATATCCTTAAAATAAATATAAAATTAAAATTTCGTCATTAAATGATAAACTTTTAGCGAGAGTATTTTTTAACCCTCACAAAAACTATGCAAATAATACCTTTAGTGAGGGGTTTTTCTACCCGTCACTAATTTTTTGTCACTAAAAACTGTTTTTCTTGTAGTGTATGTGTATTCTATTGATTATGTTCTTTAATCCCCATGCCTTCATATCTGATAATACTCCCCTTATATTCTGTGTATTCAACTGAATGATCATGTGTATTTGTATATGAGAGTCTGTGTACGCCTGATAGTATATGAATATGTGTAGTTAATATATATGTTATGGTATTCCAGGATGGTCACAACATACAAACGCCATAATAATTCTTGGATTGAAAAGCTGTATCAATGTAGAGAAAAATGGTGCCCTACATTTAACAAAGATTATTTTTCTGGTGGTATTATATCTTCACAAAGGAGTGAAACCACAAATCACTCTATTTCTAGAAGGTTATCGATGACTGCTGGGCTATGTGATTTCTATAGCTCATTTGTTGGTGTTGTTTCAGAGTGGAGGAGTAGAGAGAACGGGGAAGATGTGAGGTGTTCCCGAGGTGTTCCCGAGGTGTACCCACAATGGCTATGGATCACATTAAGATTCTTTCACACGCTAGGGATATCTATACGATTGAGATATATTACTTGTTCGAAGAGCAGTTTTTGAAAGGGGCATCCTACTATCAAGAGTGTGTTCAATTTGAAGGTTGTGTGTATAAGTATCACGTCTGGAGGCCGGAGGTTGATATTATTAGGCATGAAGTGATTTTTAACGTTAGAGAGTTAGATATTTGGTGCAGTTGCAAGCTTTTCACTAAAACCGGGATCTTATGCTGTCACTGTTTACGCATTTTAAACGTGCATTGTGTGTCTGAAGTTCCAAATAAATATATTATGAAGAGATGGACTAAAACAGTTTTGGAAGAGGAGAATGTTGGTGTTATCCCCCCATCTCAGTGCTTTAATGTTCCCTCTTCTATTTGGACTTTAGAGATCACTAGGAGATTTCAGAAGTTGGTTGTTTATTGTCAAGAAAACAGCGAAGCACGCAAAATTTTTGAGCAAGCAGTGTTAGATGCTAAGAGAAAAGCTGAACATGAGTATGACCCTATTTTCTTCGAAGGTGAAGACTGTGATGCGGAATCGTCGAGCGGTGTTATAAAAGATCCATCAAACAGGCGGTTGAAAGGGGTACGCAATAGGAGGGTGACTAGTGTGA
>CP025659.1:24081054-24092773 GCA_003576665.1 Ipomoea trifida | reverse complement strand
AAATTTTGAGAGCTTTGAACGATTTGAAGGAAGCAATCAACTCAACCAATAAAGCTATAAATTATCAAGCTTTTCTTGATAATTTTGCAAAGTTGGAAGCACAAATTGGTGAGGTAAATCCATTTGCCAAATCTTATCTTAACAAATTCATTAATGAATTGTTAGAAGCACTTGCCAAGGAAAGAGAAGCAGCCGAGGAACTTGCTAGATCACATCATCGTGAGAACATTCAACACAAGATTCAAACGGAGAGAATTGTGTGCCACATGACAAATGAAGTTCTCAAACTCAAAGAGGCCGTGCACACCAACGTAGTAGAAACTGCAGCAATTAAGGAAGAGCTAGCTTTGGTGAAAGCTATGAATGTTGCCTTGACCAAGAACATGGAAGAATTGATGGTGGTGAACAAGGAAATTCGTTCGGCGCAACGTGGTGAACACGTCATCATCAAGAACATTTGGGATGCTACCAAATAGGGGGAAGAGTTGTACCCTCTCATTTTGGTATTTATTTTGAAAGAAAAATGTTTGGAGAAAGGTGGCAGCGATATGGACTCACGAAGGCAGTAGCAAAGGTGTTGGTGTATAAACATGGTATGAAATGCTACTTTAAATTTTGTGAATTAAGATATTATGTACGTATGGGCTTACTTTTTACTTTGACCGTAACTATGCTACCTTATGTTATATGATATTTTGGAGATTATTATATTTCATTGTATTTTGTTTAGAAGTCATAATTTTTTAGACACACTTGAGTTTAGTTGTAAAATGCAATTTGAGGAAGAAAAATTAAAATTGATAAAGTTAGAAAAATTGAACCTCAAATAAAATTGCATGATGTCTAGAAAGTGTCTAAAAATAAAAATTGAGTCCGTAGGTCCAATTTTTGTCAAACTCGTCAAATTGGCTAGTCAAATAAAATAAGAAAATAAAAATATCATTTTTTGATAGACTAAGCCAAAATGTTCGGGTATAGGATTTGGTATCATCAAAAAGGGGGAAATTGTTAGGAATAAAATGTAATAATTTTGATGATACAAATTGTAATTTTTATTAGTCCCCTTATTTTATTTTGAGTCTAGTGTACAATCTCCAAAGGTCCAAGTCTAAAGTCAAAGTCATACGAAATTGAGGAGAATTAGACTTAGTCAGCATATTGCTACTTATTAATTATATGCTGTGAAAGTCATCAAAAGATGATATGGAAGATTGGACAAGAAGTGCACAGCACAAGCTAAAGGTCTCTGGTTCAAAACCCATGATCAACATTTAATTTCGAGAATATGAGGATGACTCAACAAGGAAGAAGGACGACTTTCAGATAAGTAAAGCTGGTTTGAATTTATTTATGCAAGAAGGAGAAAATGCTACCAAGGCCATTCTGAGAATAAAGATTATTTGAGAAGAATATTAACCAAGGAGTTAATATGGAGCAATGGTTAGAGTACATAGCATGAACTAGAATGTCCAGTGTTCGAATCCTATTGTGTGGAATTTATTTTAAGCAGGGAGGATGACACTCTGTTTCCAGAATACACACTTGGAATAGCTGCTGGAAGTTGACGTCCCTGGAAGCGAAAAATACAAAGAGAAATTCAAATCTTGGAGATAAAAATCCTAAGTGAAAATTTAATTTTTGGTAACATAAATTCTATCCAAAAGTAAATTTTTGGACTGAGATTGGAGCCAAAATTAAATATAACTTTGGGATAATAATTCGAAAATTCAAAATTAATTTTTGGAGGCATATTTCGAATTAATCTGATGAAGATTAACTTGGAGGTGTCGGTGAATTTTCGGTGATATAATTTATGCTCAAGCAAGAGTCACCGGAGAAAAATATTTTGGAGAGATCAACTTGACATTTCAGAAGGAGAAATTGCAAAGTCAAGTATTCACACTTGAAAAGTCAAAATTGGAGGCCATCTTGATAAGGAAATTAAATTCAAGATCTGAAGAGTGCAATTGGACGAATGGGCTTCTTACAAGAGGAGTAATGACATAGGCCAATTTTCAAATTCATCTGACAAAGGCCATGAAGAGCTTCAGAACAAGTTGGCAAATTATTTCAAGATTCAAAATGGACGATCAGGATTGATGGATCCACAACGGGTAGATAGCTTCTTCAAGCTATAAATACCCATGCAAGACTTGAAGACAAACACCTCTCCACATCATAACATCTGAGCAAAATATTGAGCTATCCAGAGATATTATTTTCGAGAAAAGGAGAGAAGAAAAAATTGGAGAGTGCAAGTATTGACCTAAATAGAAAAATTCAAGTCAGAGAGAGAAGAAGAAAAATATTTCTTTGTAACATCATATCTACTGTGAGTAGAGGAAAGGAGAGTAGCAGGTGCGGCTTGTGAAATCCGGAGTTGAGTGCGAGGCACTCGGAAGGAGCGTGGCTTTGTGCGAGACGCTCGGGAGCGTAGGGAGACGCTCGGGAGAAAAGCTCGAGAGTATAGCATTGTGCGGGATACTCGGAGGAGTGCGGCTTTGTGCAGAACACTCGTGAAGACTAAGTGTAGCTGGGTGCAAAACGCTTGGTTGAAGAGCGTAGCTGGGTGCAAGACGCTCGTGAACGTAGCTGGGTGCAAGACGTTCGGGTTTGAGTGTTGCTGTAGGCAAAGAGCATTCGGAGTAGCAGATGCTAGAAGGGCACTGATCCACTATTTGTATCTGGTTGATTGAAGATAGTGGAAATCTTCCTTGGAGTGAAGGAAGAAGTGGAGTAGGAGAATTACACCATCTCCGAACCACTATAAATCTCTCTGTCTCTTTACTTTGCTTGCACCATATTTATTCTTGCATGCATATCTCATACTAACCCACTAACTGATATATCCTTCTAGGTGTTGCAAGTCATACGTGTGCATGCATAGCTTTACATTGCATATTTTATTACAAGTCTTCATAGTCAAAGTGCATGTTCTGATCATTTCAATTTCCTAGAGCTTGTTTACTATTCATACACTATTCACACACTATTCCTTACTATTCACTCACTATTCACATTTATTTGTAAGGGATTCCTCCTGATTCATACAAACCCATTTACTATTCATTCTTTATTTATCATCTGGGTTTGCTTTTGCATGCGATATCTCTCTTCATATCTGATCAAGTTATTTATAGCACTTTACGTACTGATATTCCGCTGCGAACTCTAAGTTGTTTATTTGCTTTATGCTTGCTACCTAGAGTTGAAATTACCGAAGTGTTATAATTTTTTAATTTGTTGAAAAGTCTATTCACCCCCCCTCTAGACTTTTCCCACCCTATCGGGACCAACAGTGTCCACAGTTTCTTATTGTGTGTTGTAAGATAACGTTGAGATTGGTCCGATCATTCCTCACAGGAGTCTGCGACAGGGGGACCCCCTCTCCCCGTACCTATTCATATTGATGGCGGAAGGTCTAAGCGTGATGATCAGGAGGCTGGAGGATAGAAGAACCATTCATGGCATCGCTATTGCAAAAAACGCCCCCAGGATTTCCCACTTATTCTTCGCGGACGATAGCCTCATATTCATCAAAGCCAACATCCAGGAAAGCACTATCATCAAGGAGACCCTGGATTCTTATGAGAGGGCTTCTGGCCAGCTAATCAATTACAGTAAGTCAGCCATATCATTTAGTTCAAATGTTGGCAAGGAAACCAGAAACCAAGTGAAAAATATTCTTCAGATATTTAAGGAAGGGGCAGAAGGCAACTATTTGGGACTTCCGGCGATTGTAGGGAGGAATAAGAGGAGTATTCTTGGTTTCATAAAGGATTGAATTATGAAGAAAATGCATTGTTGAACCAACAGATTCCTTTCTAAGGCCGGGAGAGAGATCATATTGAAGAATGTGATTCAAGCAATCCCTCTACACACCATGAGCTTATTTCTGTTACCCAAAGGGATGGCCGAAGAGATTGAAAGAGCTATGAACTCATTCTGGTGGAGAGGCGATTCAAGAGGCAGGAGGGGCATTAACTGGAAAGCTTGGAACCACCGGACTAAGCCAAGAGTTGGAGGAGGACTCAACTTCAGAAACATTCGAGAGTTCAACTTAGCTTTAATTTCAAAGCAACTCTGGAGATTGCTACAAAATCCAACTTCTTTGGTGGCACGAATTTATAAAGCTAAGTACTTCCCAAGCTGCTCTATTCTTGATGCAAAAAAAGGTGGCAGCCCTTCATTTATCTGGAGTAGCTTATTGGAGGCCCAAGAGATTATCCGAAGGCATAGCAGATGGAGGATTGGAGACGGTTGTTCAGTGAAGATTTGGGGGGATAAATGGCTGCCTAGTCAGGATAATCCCATGGTAATCACTCCGCCTTTCCCATTCCTTGAGCATGATTCTGTCTCATCACTTATGAAGGTTGATAACTCGGGATGGGACGAGGAGATCATCCGGGAGATCTTTGTGGAAAGGGATGCAAAATTAATTTTGAGCATTCCCCTGAGTTCGACAAGGAGAGATGACAAGTTTATTTGGAATGGTGATGCGAACGGGACATTCTCTGTCAAGGGTTGCTACAAGTGCATTCCTAATCAACCTTCTCTGTCTCAACCGTAGCCCTGGACGTCTATGTGGAACCTTAAGATTCCCAAAAAGGTTAAAGTGTTCATTTGGCAGGCCTGCATCATATATTTACCAACAGCTGATAATCTGAGAGTCAAGCATGTGAATTGCCATATGGTGTGCCAACTATGCAAACTAAGGGACGAGTCCACATGCCACTTATTCACCGAATGTGACTTCGCAAAATCGGTCTGGGGATTGAGTGACCTCCCTATCTCTTCAGGGAGGTTCAGCCAGTTTGCTCTGTGGCTTGATCATTTGGTTAATCTGGACAAAGATACATGTTGTTTGCTTATGCTGATCTGCTGGAAAATCTGGCTTGCTCGTAATGAAATGGTATGGAACGGGAAAGGCACCAATCCCACAGTGTTGATCCATGGTACAACCCGCTATCTTGCAGACTGGAACAACATTATTCTTGGAGCAGACTCCATCCCAAGTCAAGGCAGACCCTCATAACAGAAATGGACTATGCCACCTAGAGGCTATCTAAAGTTGAACTCTGACGCAACTGTTAATCCCAGTACCAATAAAATGGGGTTTGGGTGGGTGTTAAGGGATGAGGATGGTCAGTTCGTCGCTGCAGCTTGCATACCAGGGAGGGGCCTATTCTCACCGAAGGAGGCTGAAGCTATAGCCATAAAGGAAGCTCTAAGTTGGCTCAAGAGCAATGACACCAACTATGTCCATGTGGAAACTGATGCTCTCCAAGTTTCTCAGAGTCTCATGCAGAGTGGAGATAATTCGTCTTTTGATATTATTATTGACGATATTAAGATTTGTTATGTTCTCTTTGTGGAGTAGCCAACTTTTATGTTAATCGTTCAACGAATAGTGTTGCCCATAGTCTAGCTAGGGAAGCATGTTCATTGTCTGTTCGTAAAGAGTGGTCGTCTAGCCCTCCGTCTTTCATTGTCAACGAGTTGTATTCCGATTTGAATTAATGAAGTTTGGTTGTTTTCTCAAAAAAAAAAAAAAAAAAACCTTATGAAGTCAAAATCTGTATATTGGGCCAGGGTCCACAGTGGACCTGGTCCACGATATAAATTGCCCTGAATTTCCTTTCAATGTGACTTTTAACATGTTGGTTTATTTGGGCCTAACATGAACTCAAAAATTAAATATATGTATAACTAAATTCAAAATGGGAATTTTTACGTGAAAATGTAAGGCGAAATAAATGGCTTTTTTTTTTAATGATGCCAATACATTTTGTATAGATGGCTCTCAAGTTTGAAAATAATAAAACATAAAAGGGTTCCCCGATCGTTATACCGTGGACCAGGGTGCACAATGCATAGTGCACCCCGTAAAAAGATGAGTTCTGTGTATTTTAGGCAATTGCTCTGTGTATTCTAGGCAATCATTCTGTGTATTATAGGCAACCGTTCTGTGTATTCATGTTAATAACACATGTTGTGATGTGTTTGTACATTCGAATGTTAGGATACACAGAATATTAACACAAAATACACAGAACTCATTCTCCTAACATTCGAATGCACAAACACATCACAACCTGCGTTACTAACATGAATACACAGAACGATTGCCTATAATACATAGAATATTGACACAAAATACACAGAACTCATCATCCTAAACATTCGAATGCACAAACACATCACAACCTGTGTTACTAACATAAATACACATAACGATTGCCTAGAATACACAGAATGATTGCCTAGAATACACGGAACGATTGCCTATAATACACATAACTCATTTCCTTACGGGGTGCACAATGCATTGTGCACCCTGATCCACAATATAAATTGCCCCAAATGAATATCATTACAAGTTAATAACACGTAACAATGCTAATAAAGTCATAGCATTAAAGGCAATCCAATTAATTACTCTTTATGTTCCATTTTATATGTCATATTTACTATTCATTGGTTAAATTAACTCGGTTTTTTTTATTTAGCAATTTTTACTCATTTTTAAATTTGATTTTTTGTGTGTTTAATAGTACTTTTAGTGTAGTTTTTAAATATATAAATTTTGTATACTAATACTAAATTTAATATTATGCAAAATTGGATTAAAAATAACTTCAGTCAAGTCTCGACCAAACTAAATACATAAAATGGAACGGAGAAAGTATTTGTTTATGAGGCTAAAACTAAAATTTTCTGACCAAAATGCAAATATTACTTGAATTCATAAGAAATATTCAAAGTCAAAATCAACTAAATTTTAGAAAAATATTCTCTTTCAATTTTACAACACGGGGTTTACCCCTTGTACATCTTCCGATGGATTTCCATTGTCACTTAAAAAATAGCACTTGAATTTAATTTTTTGTATCTTAATATTTATTTAATTTGGCATAGTTGTGCATAAAAAAAAAAGTTAAACATACTCCCGTGTCGTCCCGACTTAAAGGTAGGGGTAGTGTAGGTTCGTATAGGAAAAAGGTTCAAGAATGATGAAAGGTCTAGATTGGATCTCTTCTACGCATATAAAATTAGGATTTAATCAGTTGGTTGATTGCAAGACTTGTGATATTTCTCCACAGACCACAGTAACCTAGAGGTGTGGTACTCGATCTAGACTTTTGAAGACTACCGATTCATACTTTTAAATAATCTTTAAAAGTATACATGTATTCAAACTCTATCAAAAGAGAATTTCTATAGGCTT
Organism: Ipomoea trifida; assembly: GCA_003576665.1. NCBI lineage: Eukaryota > Viridiplantae > Streptophyta > Magnoliopsida > Solanales > Convolvulaceae > Ipomoea > Ipomoea trifida. The sequence goes on along the minus strand of CP025659.1, from coordinate 24,085,545 downwards.
TTCTTCACACATAATGATATAAATGGTTGAAATCTAACCTCCAACCCCAAACTTTTCAACTTTTTGTACAAACTTATTTTCTCTGTTTAAACCAGACAAACTTTTTATCTATTCTTGTCAAATTTTACGGTAAGTTTTAAAACTTTAATAAAATATTCATATACTTTTTATTTTTATCTTTTAATTTTAATCATAGTAAATTGTACTGTTCACAACAACATTTGTCAAAGGGACTGAGATGCAACATTATATAAGTACTAGACAATATTAGTCGTTTTATTAGTTTAAGAAATATTTTTTATTTATTATAAAGTATAAGTTAGTGAAAATTGATAGATATCTTTTTTTTAATGTATAATACACTTGATGTGGACATGGGACTCGAGATTCCATTTTATTGGGAAAGTTTTGACTTAAGCGGGGTGATAAGCGCTAAGAATAGTCGAATATAGAGTCAATTTTGAGGCGTTAATGTACAATTTTGACACACATTTGTAATTATTTTCATGCATAAAAGACTCTGATGAGATCAAATCAACAAACTCGACTTTAAGTTGTGTTTTAAGTAATTCCAGCAGGATATAACAGGACCCCAGGCCAAAAGAAGGAGCAAACAAAGAAACGAACTAAGCAGGGTCCAACCACGAGTGCTTCACGCGTGGAGGAGGCATGGATCCATTCCAGTACGCGTCCACGCCCCCATCTACGCGTGGATGGAACGTGGACCGACCATTAAGGGCAATTTCAGGATTTTGACTTTATGTTAGCTATTTAAACTCTTCTTCTGCATTTTAGAAGGGAGAGCCCCAATTTTCAAATCTGATTTCATTTGTTTCTCCCCTTTTGGGAAAAACCCCAATTTTCCTTAGCTTAGATTAGTTCTCCTATGGTAGATTCAAGGAGATAAATGAGAGTGAAGGTGTAATAGATCTATTGGATTCCTAGGTATATTATTCTTCTCTTGTTTTTAATAGATTATGACTTCGACTTATTTGCTTAGTTATTTTCCATTGCTTGATCTTTAATGTTAATGATGTTTGAGTAGATTAGTTGAGGGGTGTGTGTGCCCCATGTTAGATCTTATGTTTGATGTTTGAATTTTGCCATATGATTGTGAAAATGATGAAGTAGGGTTTAGTCTTGTGTGGTTGAAATCCTTCGTGCTTTGCTTCTATTTCCAGCCTGGATAGATAGTAGACTTTGTGAAAGTGAGGGTGTGTGCGATAGCGGCCTCTCACGAGTCCAACTCATCTACATCCCCGCCCTCTATCCAGAAGGATGAGGCCTGAGAGGAGTGGTAGGCAAGGTGTTCGATTAAATGCCTCAACCGACTAAGGATTGAGAGTCCGAGTGTGACGCCACTCGGTATTAACACCGTGGACTCCCATGATAATCCCCGAACCTCGTTTCTTCAATCCTCTTAGAGTGGTCAAACGCATAGACTAACCAACTCACACGCCCCCTTGTCCTATTAATTTGTTTTAGTATCGTTCAAACCTATGCCTTGCTGTCCTCTTGTTCCTAGCTAGTTCTTGTAACTCTTACTTCTAAACATCCTAAATGCCAACCCTAATTCAATTCAAATCTGCCCTCCTTGAGAGACCGACACTCGAGGACTTTCCCTCGTTTTACTTCATTCCACCTCACAGCTAAACTTACACTTTCAAAATGGCGCCGTTGCCGGGGATGTCAAACGATTTTGAATTGTGTTGACATTTTTGAAGTTAATTGTTAAGAGTTCTTGAATTGCTTTCTTTTTGTTTTATTTTCTTATTTTTGGATACTTGATTGAAGAAGTGAGCTTATTTGCCTTGCATATTTTGTTGCTCACTTGCAACCACTTTTAGTTGCAAAAGAATTGCTGTTAGCTAAGCTTTGTGCAGGAAATTTTTGTTGAAAATCACTTGAAAGCTTACCAATGAGTGCCTATATGAATCCCCATGGAGGACAATCTTGGAGAGATTTTCCACCTTAACCATATCCCTATAACCCCCATTCTACCTATGTTTACCTCTACCAACCTATCATTACCAACCTCCAAATCCTTATCCATTTCCACACCAGTACTTACCACTTTCATATCCTTATCCATCTCAAATGCATAATCATCACCCACCACCATATACACACCCAATTCCACCTTCTCACGAAGATGACTCGTTGAGCTCTAAAGCTTTATTCCAAAATATTGAGAGTAAGCTTGTCTAAATCATGAAAAAATCGACCCAAGCTACACTCGCGAGCTATATTCATTCCCCAATTCCTACCCAAACACCTACTGCCCACCTCCATCACAATTTAATGAAAGAAACAATGCTTCACATTTCTTTGAAACACCACCTTCCATTCAATATTTTACCCCACCTAACCCTTGTGATTATATCCCACCGGCCAAGGACGAGATTGAGATTCTAAAAGGAAAGATAAAAGCACTCACAAAGATGGCCAAGGAGGACACGGCTAATTTAAGAGCCGAAATCAAGAGCGAATTGAAAGAATATCTTGCTACCCTTCGAGAGGAAGGTCTTCCATTGGAAGAGGTCAAAACGAAAATGCTATCTATGGTGGAGGAGCTCATGAAAACAAGTTCATTACGGGTTAACTACCACATTGTAGAAGCTAATCCAAGGGTTGAGGATAAGGTTGAAAAAGAAAGTGCTAGGGATGAGGTGAGTGTTGAGGAGATAGAGATGGAGAGTGAAGAAGAGGATATTGAGATACTGTGGGAAGATGAAGAGCCGACATGTGGTAACATTCTTAATCCTTCTTGTGTTAATATTCTTGAAAATCCTTGTGCTCTCATTGAAAACACTCTTGACACTTGTTTGGATGACTCCCCTTTAAAATGCAATAATGATCTATATGCTTGTGATACTACCTGGCCACTCCTAGAGATAAGATTCGAGGTTAGCCATCTCGCTAGGATATGGGGTAACCATCGCACCGTCTTCAAATAAGCGTAGAGCTCTACATGAAGTCGATTGTCTCAAAGAGATCCTGAGATATGAGAAAATAGAGAGGAGGTGAACCACCCTGCTTGGATTCGAGCACCCATTGCGATGACCTTCGAAAAAGCATGGAGATCCATGTGAAGCCGGGTCGCCCGAGATGAAATCCGAGTGGGATGAGAAGAAAGAGTGACCGCCCAAGCCATAGCGGTGAGCGGTCCATGTCCTTACCCTCGTTTATTTTGACATAAAGGGGCTTTTGCGTAAGGTGGGAAATTGATTAGGGTGTGCACATCGTTCCCACTAGTGGGATCGGCTTTTAGGCCCTTACAAAATAGAAGGTGAACCCCTTATTATTTGCATGATTGAAAGGTGTGAAAATGATTTTTCTTATTGTGAAATCTATCTTATGAGATCTTCGCTTCCTTAGCATATTCCTAATTTAACTGACATGAGCTTAGCATTCTTGGTAGATAGTATAGGGAATTTCACATTTTCTATTCAGTGGCACCCGCAAACCACTTGGTCAATCGATCGATGAGAGTACTTAACTATTCTAGACACTTAAGCGATGAGAGTTTAGATAATGTACTTGCTTGAGGACAATCAAGGTTTAAGTGTGGAAATTTGATAAGCGCCAAGAATAGTCAAATATAGGGTCAATTTTGGGGCGTTAATGTACAGTTTTGACACCCATTTGTAATCATTTTCATGCATAAAAGACTCTGATGAGATCAAATCAACAAACTCGACTTTAAGTTGTGTTTTAAGTCATTCCCCGCAGGATATACCAGGACCCCGGGCCAAAAGAAGGAGCAAACGAAGAAACGAACCAAGTAGGGTCCAACCACGAGTGCTTCATGCGTGGAGGAGGCATGGATCCATTCCAGTACGCGTCCACACCCCCATCCACGCATAGATGGAACATGGATCGGCCATTAAGGGAAATTTCAGGATTTTGACTTTATGTTGGCTATTTAAACCCCGATTTCTAGATCAGATTTCAATTATTTCTCCCGTTTGGGGGAAAACCCCATTTTCCTTAGCTTAGATTAGTTCTCTCATGGTAGATTCAAGGAGATAAATGAGAGTGAAGTGTAATAGATCTATTGGATTCCTACGTATATTACTCTACTCTTGTTTTTAATAGATTGTGACTTCGACTTATTTGCTTAGTTATTTTCCATTGCTTGATCTTTAATGTTAATGATGTTTGAGTAGATTAGTTGAGGGGTGTGTATGCCCCATGTTAGATCTTACGTTTGATGTTTGAATTTTGTCATATGATTGTGAAAATGATGAAGTAGGGTTTAGTCTTGTGTGGTTGAAGTCCTTCGTGCTTTGCTTCTATTTCTGGCCGGGATAGATAGTAAACATTGTGAAAGTGAGGGTGTGCGCTGTAACACCCCGACTCAGCTATACCGTACAACCGGAGTAGTTACCGCCACACCTAGGCTAAACCCGATCTTATTCAGATAGGATTTATTCTAGATGCACAGGCTAACTGACTAAAGACAAGGATCGTGTTTCTTATCGTCAAAAT
>CP025659.1:23915608-23990398 GCA_003576665.1 Ipomoea trifida | reverse complement strand
ACTTACTATTGTAATGTCTAATTCACATAGGTTGGGAGATTTTTGAAGCAACTTCAAAACATCCATGACCTGTTTTTCATTGGCAAACTCTACACCATCTAGTTTGATTAATTGCAGATTTATTGCAGTTGGGAAGGAGGCTTCTTCAATATCTTCCCACTTATTAAAAAAAAAAAAGAATATAAGATTTAAAAAGAACTCTATCAAACCAGAATGCAAAGAATATTTAATCGGTCAATACTAGATATAGTCCATATATGAAGGAAGAGAGATACTCACGAACATGCATCTATGATTCAAGCAAAGAACCTTAATTGTTTCCAAATGAGATGCAAGCCATCTGGATTCAGATGCAGGTCTAAAACCAATAATAGACAAGCTTTCAAGTTTTGGAGCTCTGAACTCAAAATTCCTGATCCCGTAACAATGTTTGAATTCCAGCTTCTCAAGATTAGGAATGCTAGGCACAACTCCATCAACATTGTGAATAAAAACAACTTCAGAGAAAATCAATGAAGTGAGACGGGGAAAAATAGAAGGAGCATTTATTGGGAAATCAAAACCATGGAGTCTTAGGTGCTTGATTGTGGGGCACGAGACTATACAAAATGGCAGCTTATATGGACGGTTGTTGTGGTGGTTATAATCGATGTCAAGTTCCTCGATGCCATTTGTTGACAGAGAAAGACACCACTCATCCAAATACGACTGCTGCTTCAACGTAGGATCAGTTGAGGAACTGAGGTAAACCCTAAATTTCTTAACGGGTTCAACACGATGCAAGAGAATGTCAGTTATTATTTTATGAGGCACGATACTTTTACCACTGTATCTTTGGATATAACAGAAGAAGTCAATATCGAAAGAGAGCCGGCCAAGCTGCGACCAAACATCATTCCAGTGTGTTGAGAGCACAGCAGTTCTGGCGGCGTCTCGGGTGGGCAAACACTCCAAAATTCCCAACTTTAATTCGAACGGCAGCTCACTTATTAAATCCCTACTTGCCTCCGCTACCATTTTGAGTCGTAGACGACGTTGAGCTATAAAATTGAAAGAACAATGAGCTATAATCATAATAATACAGTAGTACATCGCTTCGGTCGAAATCAAAACCTAAAACAGAGATGGAAAAAGTGACAGAAACCCTCACTTTAGGTTAGGATTTAGGGGTGGAAATAGGCCGAGCCCAGTAGAGTTTTAGAATATTAAGCTTAGGCCTGTTACAAAAGTCTAAAGCCTACGTTTGGAGCTTGTATGTATGCTTTTTGTTAGGCTAAACCTAACCTACAATTGGCTTGACCTAGCCTACAAAAATTCTATCCCATACTTAGAGATAGAATTTAGTTTGTTGAGTTTTTTACTTCTTAGATTTAGTTCTTATCATAAGATCAGGCTAGTCATATATATATTTTTAGTTTTATATTAATTCTCCTTGGCTAGTCATATATATTTTTTAGTTTTATATTAATTCCCCTTCTATTACTAATCATGAACTTTCAGGTGTCTAATCTCAATGTTTTCCACATGATTGTTTCGGTATGCGGTATGCCGTATTGTAAATTCACATTTGTTTTAGTATGCCGTATTATCATAATAAGCCTATAAATACATGTTTTTCGTTATATGATCAGATTAGTCATAAGATTTAAAGTTTGTTGTCATAATCTTTAAATGCTACTGACTCTATTAGAGTGTAGTATCTGTTCATAAACTACTTTCTCAACCTACCGCCTCCACTGAGGCTCGAACCCACCACCTCCCGTATACAGGGAAGGATTTGATGCCACTGGACCACAAGGCCCTTGGAAAAGAGTATCATTATTTGTTACTAAATGTCTAAATGCAATTAATGAGTGCCCTTCAAAGATGTATGTAGCATCATATGATTCTTGAATAACAGTTTTCAATTCTCCCAACATCACCAAAACAAAAACAAAAAAACATTTCGAGGGTGTATACCCTAAATTAATTAGTTCAATTTTCAATGTGCTAAGTATTTTTAGATCCTAATCAATAAGATCCTCCGAGAGTTTTATCTCATCATATAAAAATGTCTACAACTCAACATTAAATGAAATTAAGTACAATCATGAGAAAATTAAGAAAAAAAGAAAAGGAAGTGCTCAAGTGCATGGAGTAAATTTCTTAACACGACGACCGGCTGGCACAAAAGATCGAATGTCATTATTCATGTTCACAAAAGCTACTATACGCTTTTATCACCTTTGCATCTTTCAGCACATTCTATCAAATCTTGATTCACCACAATTTGCCCATGTACCAACCAAACATGGAGTCATAGTGTTCCATGCAAACAATTTGAGCTTTTGGAGATGCACGAGGAAAACGCAACAACTCCCTTATGCTTTTGACAGCTACAGATGTGTCAATGGCAAGAGATTCCATAATAACAACTTTCTCTAGTGCGGGAGATTTTGAGAATAGCATTTTTACAAAAAGCATTTCGATTGTTGATCCACTAAATGATTCAATCCTGATTGTGTTAAACATCTTTAGCTCCTGAACAATAAAGCAACCATCTGGATCCTCCAAAAGTCTTAAAGCAGCTTCTTTATTAGGTTTGGGTGTTGCCTATAACTCAAGAAGAAATGAAAGACATGCACAACTCTGAGCACATTTGAGAAAGAAAAAACAGATGAATATATATGCATGATTGTCAAATTAAATGTATACTCAACTCGATTAGCCATAATTCCCAGTTCACATAGGTTTGGGCATTTTTTAAGCAATTGCATAACAACGGTGAGCTGCTTCCCACAACCAACACATAAATTACACAACCCCAGTACTTGGAGAGATTTATTGCAGTTGCAAACAAAGGTGCATCCATATACTTGAAAGATGGTAATAAAGAAAGAAAAAAATTAACCAGAATAAAACTAATTAAATTAAATTAAATCCCATCCATTTGCATAAAGTAAAATGAGGCATATTAGATACTCACCGGCAAGAAATAACCACACAACCAAAGAGCCTTAATTGCTTTCAAATGTGGTGTCAACCATCTTGATTCAACCACATCATGCACTATAAGACAAACAGACAACATTTGAAGTTTTGAAGCTCTAATCTCAAATTTATTAATCCCTTGACAATCAAAGAAATTGAGCCTCTCAAGGTTAGGAATAGTAATACTAGAGGCAGTTCCATTAACCGTGCGTCTAAATTCAACAGCCGAGCAAAATAATGAAGTGAAATTAGAAAATATACCACCAACACTATTTACCGGCAAATCAACAATAAAGGGATGGCGGACACTCAATTGCTTAATTGTTCGGCACGATTATAAAAAATGGCAGCTTATATGATAAACCTTCTATGTTGAGCAGTTTGGAGGATTGGGTCTTGGTATGACATACATGTACAAACCATCTAAATTCTTCAAAACATTTCTTATATGTAAGATTAAGACCTAACTTACTTTTAATCAAATTGTTAAAACTTAGCTATTTGAGAAGGTTGCTAATATGGTTGACATATTAACCAAAATACAACAATAATACTTTAAACATCAACAAAAAAAATAGAACTACAATGCACCACACAATCCACAATTTGCATTATATTCCATAGGAAATAGGGCCATCAAAATGGAAACACTACTGCATTTTAGTCATAAGAAACACTTGGCTAAGCAGTAAGAACTCACATCATCACATTATCTGAAGTAAAATTTAGAACAATTAAGAGAAGCAAAAAACTAAAGAAGGATATTCTTGGAGTCTAATCAACACCTTAGAAACAAGCAAGGTATTATCCTCATCTTACAACTTCCACCACAACCGTCGCTTACATTTCTAAGTTGCATACAAATTGAACCCATGGAGTTTCACCATACAATTTGTGCTTTCGGAGATGCACGAGGGAACGAGCACAACAACTCCCTTTGGAATTTTGCCACGTCATTGTATTGCTGATGACAATAATAACTTTCCAAAAAAATAACATTCTCTAATGTAGGGGATTTTGAGAGCAACATTTTCATCACAAAAAGCATTACGGCGGTGGATCCACGAAACAGATAAATCTTGATTGTTTTAAACATTTTGAGATCTTGATTAATAATACAGCTGTCTGGATCCTTCAAAAGTCGTAAAACCTCATCATTTTCTATGCCATTTCCAGAACCTGTCTACAACTCAACAACAAATAAAAAATAAATAAATAAAAAACATGAACAACCATGAGCATGTTAAGAAAACAAAAATCATGATTGCCAAATATATACTCTATACAGGTTTCTGTCTCACAATACTTACTACTGTAATGTCTAGTTCACATAGGTTGGGAGATTTTTGAAGCAACTTCAAAACATCCATGACCTATTTTTCATTGGCAAACTCTACACCATCTAGTTTGATTACTTGCAGATTTATTGCAGTCGGGAAGGAGGCTTCTTCAACATCTTCCCACTTATTAAAAAAAAAAAAGAATATAAGATTTAAATAGAACAATAATAGATATATGAAGGAAGAGAGATACTCACAAACATGCATCTATGATTCAAGCAAAGAACCTTAATTGTATCCAAATGAGATGCAAGCCATCTGGATTCAGCTGCAGGTCTAAAACCAGAAATAGACAAGCTTTCAAGTTTTGGAGCTCTGAACTTAAAATTCCTGATCTCGTAACAACGATCGAATTCCAGCTTCTCAAGATTAGGAATGCTAGGCACAACTCCATCAACATTGTGAATAAAAACAACTTCAGAGAAAATTAATGAAGTGAGACAGGGAAAAATAGAAGGAGCATTTATTGGGAAATGAAAACCGCAGCTGCTTGATTGTGGGGCACGAGACTATACAAAATGGCAGCTTATATGGACGGTAGATGTAGGTATTATAAGAGATGTCAAGTTCCTCAATGCCATTTGTTGACAGATAAAGACACCACTCATCTAAATACGACTGCTGCTTCAGCGTAGGATCAGTTGAGGAACTGAGGTATACCCTAAATTTCTTAACGGGTTCAACACGATGCAAGAGAATGTAAGTTATTATTTTATGAGGCACGATACTTTTATCACTGCATCTTTCGATATGCCACAATAACAAATCAATATTGAAAGAGAGCCGGCCAAGCCGCAACCAAACATCATTCCACATCATTCCACTGTGTTGAGAGCACAGCAGTTCTGGCGGCGTCTCGGATGGGCAAACACTCCAAAATTCCCACCTTTAATTCTAAGGGCAGCTCACTTATCAAATCCCTATTTGCATCCGGTACAATTCTGAGTCGCAGACGTCGAGCCATTAAATTGAAAGAACAATGAGGCGTCAGTTGAAATCAAAAGCTAAAATTGTTATATTCTTCAACTGCAAGATTTTGTACTTGGTAAATAAAACGAAATTAGGAAGAGTTGGGAAGAAAAGGGGAAAAAGTGACAGAAACCCTCACCTCTGATGTTTGGTTTGGGCCTTTGCGGGGAGTTCACTAATCAAATCCTTTCTTGCATCCGGTACGATTTTGATTGAAGAACCAGCCATTAAATTGGGAGTGATTGCTTGCAAATTTCGGGAAGAAAAGGAAATTTGGGAGTATCTCGGAAGAAAACAGAGATTAGGTGAGAATAGGTTTCCAACACTTCTCACCTTTAAAAAAAAGGGAAAAGTGTCAAATTGGCCCCCTAAGTAGGGTGGATAGTGTAATTAGGCCCCTAACTAAAAAAAGCTTCATTCAAGCCCCTAAACCGGCAAAAAAGTGCAATTGAGTCCTAAATGACTTGTTTATCAGGTTACTACTCCTTGGACTGAAATTAAGTGCAAAACTTTGTAATTTGTATCACATTTGGTCATAATGTTAAATTAATTTGTATTCTATAAATAATTTTAATAATTTTTAATTTTTTAAACAAAAAAAAAACAAAAAACAAAAGTCGGCAATCCCAGCTGGGGACTGCCGACTTTTTTTTTTTTCCTTTTTTTTTCAAAAAAAAATTATTTAAATAATTGTTTTTATATTATTAAAAAAGTTTTGTAAAATTATTTTAAATAATTTAAAAATAATTATTTTAAATAATTTTTTTAAAAAAAAAAAAACAAAAAATAGAAAATTACATTTTTCGTCTCTAAAGGAGAAGTGAGCACAAAAGAACGAAAAATGCAATGCCAACATATTCGTCTGTAAGTTATACTAAAATTGTAAATTTCGTCCCTAATGTTTTATTAATAAAGGCACAAAAAGTGCAACATCAATTATAACTTAGGAACGAAAAATGCATATGGCCAACACTTGGGGACGAATTCTACAAATTAATTTGACAGTAGGACCAAATTATTAAACGGCCGGTGGTTGTTTTTTTAATTTTTTTTAATTTTTTTATTTATAATAAATAATATTTTTAATAAATAAAAATATTTTTTTTTGAACTGAAATAAATAAAAATATTTGTTTTGAAAAATAAAATAAAAAATGAAAAGTGTCAAATTAGCCCCCTAAACTGGGTGGATAGTGCAATTTGGCCCCCTAACTGAATTTGACTTGATAAACAAGTCATTTTGGACTCAATTGCACTTTTTTGCCGGTTTAGGGGACTTAAATGGAGCTTTTTTCAGTTATGGGGCCTAATTGCACTATCCATCCAACTTAGGGGGCCAATTTGACACTTTTCTCTTTTTTTTTTTTTAACCGGTTGTATTCATTGTAATTGGTTGTGATTTGCTTGTTGTTTGGGGTTGGTTCCTGTTTTTTTTTTCGTCGTTTCTGTGTTTGTCCGTGATGGAAGTAGTGTTAAATTTTATGTTCTGTGTGTCGTGACCACGACGCAATCATGTAGTAGTTGCAGTGTAATTTTTCAATAGTTCATTTCACAAGTTCACATGTTAAGGTTGTTTTGCACTTGATTACAAATCTATGTGTGCGTGCGTGCATGTGCAATGTATGCATAAAATCAAGATCAAATGAGAATTAGTAGTCTCATGAGAACGTGAAGACTAATCTCATACGTTATCTAAGATGATCAATAGTTGAAAATTAATTAAGGAAAAAACATGAAGATATTTATGTAATTACAATAATCATCAACCTGAAGACAATCAGTTTCAACCTGGACATTATCTACATTAAGATCCTTGAACCACTTTAAAGATTCCCTGTCTTCAATTGCTTCTGCTTCCCCAGGTTTGAAGAGTCCATGCCATGGTATTTTCTTAGCAGCAATAAAACAACCATTTGAATCCCTTATAACATAGCCAAACCCCATTTCTCAAGCTGACTATTATAGGGTATGGACTGGACTCACTGGAGTTCCCCAGAATTAACCAAGTAAACCAACATCCAGTTATGAAGAAAAACAGTAGCCTCCTCAATGACTGCTTATAGATTCAAAATATTTTACAACATAGGAAACAAGGTGCAGCATCCTTATCTTACAAGATTTCAACATCCACCACAACCAATACTTACATTTCTAGTTGCATCAAAATTGAACCCATGGAGCTTCATCATACTAAATTCCTACATGCTTAAAACCATCTGTAATCAAATAGTAAGGACTCATCAGAGTCGTCGCATTCCATACAAACAATCTGGGCTTTTGGAGATGCACGAGGAAAACGCAACAACTCCCTTAGGCTTTTGACAGCTTCAGAGGTATCAATATCATCATATTCCAGAATTAAAACTCTCTCCAGTGCAGGGGATTTCAAGAGCAGCATTTTCACAAAAAGCTTTTCAGGTGTAGATCCACAAAACCTATCAATCATGATTGTGTTAAGAATCTTCAGATCCCGTTTAACAATGCAACCATTTGGATCCTCCAAAAGTCTTGTAGCCATTGATATATCACATAAACATTGCTATCACACAACAAGAAATGAATAAGTGAATAACACATACAACCATGAGGAAGTTAACAAGGAAAAGAAACAATCATGATTCCAAATATATATATAGTCCATAGGTTTCGTGTCTTACATCATCTGTTACCCCAATCTTCAGCTCAAATAGGTTGGGGGAATGTTGAAGCAACTGCAAAACAAAGGTAAGCCGCTCTTGACATGAAACACTTAAATCATACAACTCAATCACTTGCAAATTTATTGCGGTTGGGAATGTCACTGTGGCTATTTCTGCATTTTTACACTTGAAAAAGAAAATCATAGAACACTGTCAATACTTATAATCAATCCATTTGCATAAAGGAAGAGAATACAAAAGTAAAGATTCTCACCAGCAACAAATTGGCACTCAAGCAAAGAGTCTTAATTGTTTTCAAATAAAGAGTAAGCCATCTGGATTCATCAAGCTTGTAAGACAGAGGACCAATAACCCTCAAGCTTTCAAGTTTTGGACTACTGATCTCAAAATTAGTGATCCCTTTACAACAACTGAAAGACAGCTCCTCAATATTAGGAATTGTGTACACAATTCCCTTAACATTATCACTAAATTCAACACTCTTGAAAGCTAATGAAGTGACACTGGGAAATATACAACTAGGGAACGGAAAATCAAAAATGAAATCGCCCAGATACAATTGCTTAATTGTTCGGCACGAGAATATACACGATGGCAGCGTAACTGGCAGGATATAGTTACGCGAAATAAACAAGGTAAGTTCCTGTAAACCATTTCTCGAAAGAAAACGACACCACCGATCTAAATCAGACTGCTGGGGATAATGATGCGATGCGTGGTTAAGGTATAGAGTAAATTTCTTAACCGGTCCAGCACGGAGCATTAGAATATCATTTATTGTGTTAATCTTAGCTATACCTTTCTCGAAGCCCCAATCAAACACAAGTCGCCCGTGCCGCAACCAAACATTGTTCCAGTGAGTTGAGAGCAGAGCAGTTCTGGCAGCTTCTCGAGTAGGCAAACACTCCAAAATCCTTTCTTTCACTTCTGCCGGCAGTTCACTTATCAAATCCCTTCCGGCATCCGCTTCGGATTTTCTCCGACGACGACTCGCCATTAAACTGGAAACAGAAGTTAAAATCGCTCGATTTGAATTCCAATTCAGCCTACAAGGTTTTGGAAACAAAAGAATTTGGGACGAAAAAAGAGATTAGGGGAAAAGTGTTAGAAACCCTCGCCTTTGCTATTGGAAGAAAATAATACTGCGAAGCTTGATTTGGACCCTTGGCGGGAGACCCCGGTCCAGGTGGACTCATGTCGTTCACAATTTTACCGCTTTATGTTCATAATTTTAGAATTTTATGTTTATAATTTTAGAACTCTATGTTTACCATTTTTAAACTCAATATTTATAATTTTGAACTCTATATTCACAATTAATGGACTCTATGTTCACAATTTCAGAATTCTCTGTTTACAATTTCAGAACTTTATGTTCATAATTTCAGAACTCTATAGAGTAAATTACACTTTTGGTCCTGTGACTATTGAGGTCCTATTAAATTGAGTATGCGACTTTAAAAAGCAACAATTTAATCCCTTGACTATCGGTTTTTTAACGGATTAGGTCCTTCCGGCCAAATTTGGCCGGAAAAATGTAAAATATTTTTAATTATTTAATTATAAGGGCAAATCGGTCAATCTACGTGATAAAAATTTACCTCATCCCGCCGTGAATGAACTCCTCCGTTTGACGCTGCATGCCTGAATGCACTCCTCTGTTTCAATCCAGTCCTCCATCTCTTGTTATTGGCTCTTCTTCTTGATGCAGAGAGCAGCTGAAATTAACAGGACCAAATCCTTAGTTAGCTCTGGGTTCCAGTGGAATTTTTTTTCGGCGATCGGCTCTGATTTTTCCGGTGGAGCTTCATCTCTTGTTTATTCGGCTCTTCTTCTCTATCCGCTCCCTTCGGTGGCCAGTCATGCACCTTGTCCCTATTGTTGAAACTGTCATCCACATTCAGGGTGAGCCTTCCATTTGGGGGGAGCATGCTAGCTCAAGCGACTGCTAAGATACTACCTTCCATTATTGGATCACCATCACCTATTAGTAATTGTGTCTTACGCTATAAATTCTTGTGTCTTTTATTGTGAAATTTTGTACATATAAACACAAATTATGTACCTAAATTATATTTGAAAAATAAGTAAATGTATAACATGTGTTTGTGTCTTGTGTTATAAATTTTTATATCTTGTATTGTGAAATTTCGTACCTTACGAATATGAATTATGTACATTATTTCAATCCAAGATCTATAATGTTATGTGTCTTGTGCATGGTTGCAGTAGGTGCTAGGCGCTAGTCGGGCGGTAGACTAGCGCCTAGCGCCTAGGCGGTACCTAGGCGGCGACATATAAAAACAAAAAATTAATTCATTTGTGTGGGTGTATGTCATATATTATATTATATATATCTTACTTCTCTTACGTATATAAATAAATAAATATAAATATATAAATATAATAATAAAATTAACAAGCCGACTCGCTCGAGTTAACTCGGCTAACTCTGTCGAGCTGAGCGAGTTAATTCGGCCGAATTCGGCCTAGTTAGGCGCTAGGCGGACGCTTAGGGAGCAATTCGCCTCGGTCTAGGAGCGCCTGGCGCCTAGGCGGGAAATTTGGCAACAATGGTCTTGTGTTGTGATTTTTGTGTTTTATGTTATGAAATTTTGTACCTTATGAGTATGAATTCTGTACCTAGTTGTTTCAATTCATGGTTCATAATGTTATGTGGACCCTGGTCTATGATATAAATTTCCCTCAACAATATTTTTGGCTTCATACATGTAAATAGGCAAATTACCTTCCACATAGCTGTGTGGACTATGGTCCAAAACAACGTCGTTGAATATTATGAGTTAGAATAATATACTTTGTGTTAGAATAATGTATTTTATGTGTTAAAATAATGTACTTTATATGTTAGCATAATGAAACTTATGAGGTAAGATAATGTATTTTATGAGTTAGAATATTGTACATTATACTTTAGAGTAATGTACATTATGAGTTACAAAAATGTATGTTAAAGCGGGTCGCGCGAAAAAATTATGTAAAACAACGTCTTTTTTAGCCTGTGGTCTACACAGCCTTGTATACCATGGTCCACGCAATAACTGTTGGTGTAAATATTTTTGCAATCATTATTGTGTGGACCATGGTCCATGCAACTATGCGGACCATACTACTAAATAATGTACATTCAGTATAAAAATAATGTACTTTTAGTATATTAAAAATGTACATTGTGTTCAGGGGATGTACATTATTTGTGTATTGAATGTACATTATATTGTATAATGTACGTTCAGTACACAAATAATGTACATTTAATATATTAACCAGGGTCGATCCAAACATTTTGGAGGCCCTGGACGAAATTAAAAAAAATAGGCCCTATATATATAAAAAATTAAAATTAAAATTTAATAATACTAAAAAAATAATAATCTCAAATAACATGAAATACATTTATTTTCTTTAGATTGTTTCAAATTTTCATTAGATTATTCTGTTTTTTTTTTTAAATTTATTTATATCTCCTCTTTGTGATTCTATTAGCTGCGTTAAAGAAAAAAAAAACACCTGAATATTTTTAAAAAGTTCTCCTCAGTCCGCCAACCTAAGAGAAATTGTCATTTGTGTGAATCGAACCCACATTCTCTCAAAATTCTTCCTCACAAAAAAAGCTCACTTACCACTTGAGCTACAATATTGGGTTGTTTTTTAATATAATTATAATTAACACTATAATATATACATATATATGGATGGGCCCCTTCTAGCATGGGGCCCTGGGCGGTCGCCCAGCCCGCCCGTGCTCAAGACCGGCCCTGTTCGGTGTTTGGGAGTCGGTTGTGTTTTGGGTTGAGGCTTACTTTGCTCAGTTTTAGATACCGAATTTGTTTTCCGGTCATCTTCCTCGCACAAGTGTGGTGAGCCTAGTACCAGACTGGATTTTCGGTGGCCCTCCCTATTCTTTCCGTCCTTGTAGTCAGATTGTTTTGTGAGTCCTTGTGTATTTATTTCTCTTAGCTCTTTGTTGCATTAGCCTCCAAAAACACAAACACCCACCAAATAAATTAACGTATTAAACAAATTGTTTCCTGTTACGTTCCCAGCCAAATTGTGTCCCCCTTGGCATCTTCTGCTCCTTAGATAGTTAGATACCCCTTTTCCTCTCTAACTCTCCCCCCTTTAAACCTCTTTCTTCACTCTTAATTCTCAATTTTTCATTTTATACACATACTCATATTGATAATTGTGTTTGTCTCTAAAGACGACATGGCTGATGTTGCTTCTTTAGATTCTATATGTTTTCCGGCGACCGGAAAGGGGACTGATTTCCGGTCTGGGTCTACTGGATTATTGCGCCGTAGTGGGTTCCGGGTATCAACCCGCTTGACATCCAGAAGTCTGTTATCCGCTGACTCCATGGTTTCTGCCATGAGTACCAACGACAGTGTCTCTTTGTGGTCGGATTGTTCTGGGTGTTCTGCCGGACTGGCTTTTCCCGAAGAAGGAAGAAGAAGAATGAAGAAGAAGGGTGGAGAAGGAAGAAGGGGAGCATGAAATGACCTATTTACCCTCATGAATAAATAATTTAAAAAGGTTTACATTTTTCCGGTCAAATTTGGCCTGTGATTTGGCCGGAAGGACCTAATCCGTTAAAAAATCGATAGTCAGGGGATTAAATTGTTGCTTTTTAAAGTCGCGTACTCAAATTAATAGGACCCCAATAGTCACAGGACCAAAAGTGCAATTTACTCGAACTCTATATTCAATAGTATACCACAACTTTTTAATCTATATAACAAAATTGTGAATATAGAGTTCAAAAATTGTGAATATTGAAAAATGTAATTTTGTATATTGAGATTTAAAATCGTGAATATAGAGTTCTAAAATTGTGAACATAGAGTTTTTAAATTGTGAACATAGACCTGGTCCATAGCATAATTTGCCATTGGCGGCAACAGTGGGCTAAATTGTTACTAGTCCACTAATAATCTGTTGCAAAAATCACGAAAATCGACACCTAGACGCTAGGCGATGGCCGGCCGCCTAGCGTATCATCATAATTAATGGTCTAGGTGTCTAGCCGACTAGACCGCCTAAGCACCACCTAAGCATCTTCAAATCTTGATTATTGATAAAGCAAGAATCCTTCATAAGTCTTGAAGCAGTATCTTTGTCATCCCTCCTACTTGATTATAACTCAACAAGAATTAAAAACATAGTAATGTACGGAAATAATCCTACGAAAAAGATTAATTTTCAAAAAATACAAGCACAAAAAACCGAAAGGCTAAGGGTTAGTAAGAGTTGAGCGAAATACTATTTCCTTAAAACCTTATTTGTTACTTCCAAAGGTGGGATAAACGATTCAATGTTTGAGCACTCGGGTTGAGCAAGTTTTGAGAGCAAAATATGTGTTTTTTTTTAAAGACAAGTGAGCCTGAATTAGAACAAGGGAAGTATAAGATGTGTTTTTTTTAAAAGAAGGCAACATATATGGTAAAACAACCTCTATGCTATTCAATTCAACATTCCTCTAAAAGGGTGTTGTATATATAGTGCTGCAAATCTCCTTCTTTTTCTAATGCGGGACAAATGCTTCTTTCAAGCCTTTCTACCTCCATTTTTCAATTCAGTTGGGTCTACTTTGAGAATCAATTTTTCATTAACTCATTATCTGTTTTGAGCATACAATATATCGACCTCTTCGTCTTACTACGAAGAACCCAAATATACTTTAACCCGATCCAAATTAGAAGTGGACCGCACATACATTTGTACAGAAAATAACCATTTCCAATGCCATTTTGTCATGCTATTTTTCCAATAGTGTAAATTTCTAAAAGGCTTAAACCAACCAATCCTTAGGATCAGTCTTCAACCATGCAGACAATTTGTGCTTTCAGAGACGCACGAGGAAAGCACGCACAACAACCCCGTTGGATTTTGATCACCAAGTTCAAAAATAACAAGTCTCTCTAGCACATTAGATTTTAAGAGCAACATTTTCGTAAAAAGTATTTTAATGGTGGATCCACCGAACCATTCAATCTTAATTGTTTTAAGTATTTTCATATCCTGATTAATAATGCAACAATCTAGATTCTTCAAATGTCTTGAATCAGCTCCTATGCCATAAGCTAAACTGCTATGCAACTCAACAACAAATAAAAGAACATATTAAGGAAACGAAAATCATGGTTGCCAAATATATAAGCTTTCGTCTTACAAGACTTATGCTCTTTTGTACAATTCAAAAATAGGTTGGGAGATTTTGAAGCAACTGCAGAACATCCATGAGCTGCTTTTCATTGACAAACTTGAAAGAGCGCAGTTTGATTACTTGCAGATTTATTGCAGTTGGGAAGGATGCTACTTCAACATCTCCCCAATACTTCAATAAAAACAAAAGATTATATGAGACTTGAAAAGAACTCTAACAAGCCAGCCAAAAGAATAATAATAATAACTGTCAATACTAGAGCCCATATATGAATGAAGAGATATTCTCACCAACAAGTTGGCATTCAAGCAAAGGACCTTAATTGCTTTCAAATGAAGTGCAAACCAGATAATAGACAAGCTTTCAAGTTTTTGGAGCATTCATCTTAAACTAGAGTTGAAGTGAGACCAGGAAATATACTACAAGCATTTATTGGCAAATCATCAAGATCTAAACAGCAGATAATCAGTTTCAGTCGCTAGTTACATCCACCCAAAACAATGAGTTGATCGAGCTTAATTAAGTTCTTGTGAATTGTTTCTTGATAGAAAATGACACCACTGATATAAATTTCTGTCACAACCTACAACACGGTTCTGGAGAATATTATTATGTTCGCTCGCAATGGCTGCCTCTTTATAACCATTGCACTTTGAGAGAAGTTGTTGTCAAACGCAAGCCATAATTATGGCTTGGTGAGCCCATGGTTAAAACAAAATCACTAGGTGTCTGTGTATTTTTTATTTTTAAAATTTTTTTAAAGACTTTGATTATTATAAATTATTTAATACTTTAATAGTTAATGATACCCAACATCGTAGTTGTGCGCATAGATGGCGTGATTTTGGAAGGTAATATTTTTTTTCTCTCTTTTTTAAAAATTATCTCTCATTATTACATTTCAATGAGAGCCAACCAAACACCAAGAATGAAATCAAGTTCATCAAGGTACCTAACATAAAATCCATATAGAAATCTAGATATTTGAGTTCTAAATATTAGACACATTATAATAAATTTTTGAACAAAAATGGTAGGACTTTTTTCCTCAACTGGAATTAAGGATCTCCAGTTCGAATAGGTTGGGGGATCTTTCAAGCAATTTCAAAGCAACAGTGATCTGACCAAAGTCTGAATCTGAATCCATCTCCCATATTACTTGCAGATTTGCTGTTTGGAATGCCTGTGCCACTACCGCAACATCGTCAAGCTTAAAAACAGTAAAGGAAACAAAAATTAGCCATGAGAAGAACTCTAATTTAACAAGCCAGAAAGCCAAAAAAAAAAAAAAATCTTTGCCCACATAAAGCGAAATTACACAATAGGATAAGATAGTGGAGAGGTAAACCACATTAACATACATACTGGTCTGAGGTGAGAACCTGTGCTTGGTGCACAGAAACATGCTCGTGCAGGCATACATACTAGCATTAAGATGAGGAAAAAGTAAAGAATCTCACCAATAACAAATCGCGGCCATATACACAAACAGTCTTCATTACTCTCAAATGAGGCGAAGACCAACTCTGTTGAACAGGATGAAAAATAAAAGCCAAATCCAAGCTTTTAAGTTTTGGAGCACATATCTTAAACTTTTTTATCCCAACACAAAAATGGAAAGAAAGCTTCTCAAGATTAAAGACAATTCCAATAATTCTACTCTTAAACTCAACCTCATAGAAAACTAATGAAGTGACGCCAGGAAATATACAACCAGCAGCATTTACCGAGCAACCAAAATGAAAAATGAAACCCCCGAGTTTCAATTGCTTAATTGTTGGGCATGAGATTATACAAGACGGAAACTTATATTGTTTTCCCAATATAGTGATACTAAGCTCCTCAACTCCATTTCTAGATAGATAAAGGCACCAACGTGCTGCGGATTGGGACCATC
The DNA here is from genome assembly GCA_003576665.1 of Ipomoea trifida. Classification (NCBI taxonomy): domain Eukaryota; kingdom Viridiplantae; phylum Streptophyta; class Magnoliopsida; order Solanales; family Convolvulaceae; genus Ipomoea; species Ipomoea trifida. The sequence continues at coordinate 23,974,376 of CP025659.1, read as the reverse complement.
CAATTCTGAACAAGAAATGCACAGAGTAAATTTCTTAACCGGACTAACACGGTGCAAAAGAATATGGTTTATAACGTTGACGAGCCCCACGGGTTTATCACCCTCGCATTTTCTGAGACATTCGAAGAAGTGGGTATCGAACACAAGCCGTCCATGGTGCAACCAAACATGTTTCCAGTGAGTCGAGAGTAGAGCAGTTCTGGCAGCGTCTCGAGTGGACAAACACTCTAAAATCTTGTCCTTTACATCGTATGGAAGCTCACTTATTATATCCATGGGATCCAAAACAACAACCTTAACTTGCAGCTTTCTAGTTCCAATTCAGCATATATATATGGGGTAATTCCTATTTCATATATTCCATCTTATGGGATCTATCTGATCTTGGATATGGCCATATGGGGAGTTCCATATAGCATTGAAATACATCCGTGTATGCGTATTTCTCTCTGATTTGAAATTTCCAATGGCCTATATAGCATTGTGATGAATGTGTGGATAATTAACAATGGCTTATTTTGATAAAATAAAATTAAGAAAAAAGTTATGTTGGTGACAAATATATCAATATTAAATTTTTATAATGTGTGGCAATTACATTAAACTGGCAATAGCCTGCGGCTTGTGAAAATGAGTGCTCAATGTATTTGTACCATGATTGGAAAAATCACTAGGCGCTCCTGAGAAGCTCGGGAGCGCCTAGGAGGGGATTAATATTTTTATTTTATTTTTATTTTTTTATTTTTTATTTTATTTTTAAGACTTCATAATTATAAACTATTTAATACTTTAATAATTAATTCTAAAATATTAAATGTTAACCTACAAAACATTTAGAGTTTGAGCAATTTAGGGTTATTTTACTCAAAACGATGTCGTTTTGAGTGAAATAACCAATTTAAAAAAGATGAGAACAATAGCTAATTGGCCGACTACGCAACCTAGTCGGTGCCTAGTCGGCATCTAGGAGGCCTAGGCGGCCAGCCGCCTAGACCACCAGTTATGGTGATCGCTAGGCGGCCAGCTAGCGCCTAGGCGCGGATCAGTCGGTGCTTAGGCGGGATTTTTGCAACACTGATTTGTACACGTCAAATCCACATAAGCATCCAGAGGTCATTTCTTAAGCACATCAGCAATAACACTTAGAGCATACTCATTAAGCGTAGATTTTGAAGGGGTTTTGTTACATTAAAAGGAAAGAGGAGGGAGAGAACAAAAAATTACCGCACAGAATGATAGAATCTCTAACGCCCAATTGAGCTAGTTGTGCAGGCATACATACTTGTATTAAGATGACGAGAGAGTAAAGATTCTCACCGATAACAAATTGACGCAAAGAGGAAACAACCCTCCCGGTTTAAACGCATGAAAAACAAAAGCCAAATCCAAGCTTTTCAGTTTTGGAGCACAGATCTCAAAATTAGTGATCCCAACACAAAAACGGAAAGAAAGCTTCTCAAGATTAGAGACTGTAAGTATGTAATGCAGAATACCCACGAATAAACACTATATATAACTAGGGAATTAGGCAAGAGACAATTACTCCTGATAATACTCCTAATAGATATAATGTAAAAAATGAACGCACCAATTTAATAACGCAGTTCGGAGAACACTCCTAATCTGCGGGGCCACGCCCAAAATTTTCCACTAGATCAACCCCCTGGTTTTTACAAGTACAAGGTTCAACCGATTTACAAAACTAGGCCTACCACCTATTTTAACGCCAACCTTATACAATAACTCAGTAAGAAAATTTTAAATACAATTTGAGCTAATCTATCAATTATACAAATTGTATGTCAACCTGGATTTCGACACAAGGTGTACTAGTACTGCGCGGAGCTGCTTCTCCAAATTTAGTACTCGTTTCTAGACCCGAATATTTGAAGTTTCTTTTGTGTAGTCACTGACTCTTGAATTGTTACTCATTGAAACTTCACTTTAATCTCATTACAAGGCTCCCCTTTTATAGTATTTGTAGAGCCTTGTTTTTAGGAATTTCCATCCCATGTTCAGACAGTTTGCATGAATGTGGGAGAGGGAAATAATCTGGTTCACACAAAGTTTTTTAGGAATAAATCCTTGATTGCCACTTGCCAGATTCATCAACCATTCTTCATATGCTCCACACATTTTCATATCCATGCATTGCATTTTCCTATTTCATTTCATTTTGTGCCACATATCCATCCTTGCATGTATATTTCTTCTTCTTTTCTTTTGTGCCACACATGTATGCATGCATGTTAATTACATCCAAACTTATTTCTTCCTTTCATGGATCAATATATGCCAATTTACATAAACACAATAATTTTTGTACCAACAGAGACAACTCCATTAATTCTACTCTTAAACTCAACATCCTTGAAAACTAATGAAGTGACGCCAGGAAATATACAACCAGCACCATTTACCGGGCAATCAATATCAAACTTGAAACCCCCAAGTTTCAATTGCTTAATTGTTCGGCACAAGATTATACAAGATGGCAGCTTATATTGTTCTCCAAATATAGTGATATTAAGCTCCTCAACTCCATTTCTTGATAGATAAAGGCACCAACGATCTATGTCTGACTGCTGCGGCTTAGGACCTTCCAATTCCGGGCAAGAAATGCACAAACTGAATTTCTTAACCGGACTAGCACGGTTCAAGAGAATGTGGTTTATAACGTTGATGAGCCCCACGAGTTTATCACCCTCGCATTTTCTGAGACATTCCAAGAAGTGGGTATCGAACACAAGCCGTCCATGGTGCAACCAAACATGCTTCCAGTGAGTCGAGAGTAGAGCAGTTCTGGCAGCGTCTCGAGTGGGTAAACACTCTAAAATCTTGTCCTTTACATTGTCTGGAAGCTCACTTATTATATCCTTTCTTGCAGTCATTGGATCCAAGCTTAACTGTACTATTAGCTTTCTAGTTCCAATTGATCATATATATGGGATGATTCCTGTTCATGTTCTCATGGGATCTGATCTTGGATATGGCCAAACCATTTGGATCCAAAAGAATAGCCGTTTATGCATATTTCTCTCTGATTTGGAATTCCCAACGGGACAATTGTGATGGATGTGTGTATAATTAGCAATGGCTTATTGATTAAAAAAAAAAAAAAAAAAACGTTTTATGTAGGTGACAAATTTATCAATATTAAAATTTTATAATTTGTGACAATTACATTAAAGTATCAATAGCTAATACATACATTGTTATAATTTTATAATTTGTGGACTTTGAGAGAGTTTGAGAGCCTTCCGTGGGAGATTTGGCATTTGCTCGAGGAAGACAAATTGGAATGTTTTTTCAGGTGTAGACCCACTAAATTAAACCTGTCAATCATGATTGTGTTAAGAATCTTCAGATCCTGATAACGGTTTGAATTCACCAAAAGTCTTGTGCCCGTTTTTATATCATATAAATATAGATATCAGACAATAATAAATGAACAACACATACAACCATGAGAAAAGTAATGATTACAGCCAGATATATAGTCAATAGGAAATAGGGTCATCAAAATGGAAACACCATTGCATTGAAGCCATAAGAAATACTTGGCTAAGCATAACCACCCACATCACACACACCATGTGAAGTAAGTTCCAAAAAGGCTAAAATCATGGTTTAACTAACTAGTTCTTACACATAGACTTCACCTTGATGACAATTTGTGCCTTTGGAGATGCATGAGGGAAGCACAACAAAAAAAGAAAAAGAGAAACAATTGATTTGCATAAATCGAAAATTTCGTGATACTTTAAAAAATATGTAAATATAAAACAGTTTTGAGTTGACGGGCAAAGCAAAGCGCACCAGCACCAGCACCAGCTGAGCATAGACATGTTACTAGACACAATTTTTTTTAATACTTCTTTATTCTTCCAAAAAATTCATCTTTTAAGGGAGAAAAATATTACAAAAAAGTATATCTCCAATTATTAAAAAAAACAAAAACAAAAACCTTACAATCAAACAGCCAAATTATGAGGAGCATTTGTTGTTGGGTAATCAAAACCCAAAGACACGAATTTCATATGCTTGATTGTCGGGCACAAGACTATACAAAATGGTAGCTTATAATGACATTCCAAATGAGCGGCATGAGAGATGTAAAGCTCCTCAAGGCCATTTCTCGATAGAAGAAGATACCACTGATCTAAACCGGACTGCTCAAGCTTATTACGGAAGAAGCTGAGGTCAATACGAAATTTCTTAACGGGTCGAACACGTTGCAAGAGAATGTATGTTATTATTTTAACGAAAGCTAGATCATCACTATAACGTACGTTTGATTTTCCAGACGCTATTAAAGAAGTTACCATCGAACACAAGCCGCCCAAGCCGCAACCAAGCATCCCTCCAGTGAGTTGAGAGCAGAGCAGTTGTTGCTGCGTCGTGAGTGGGCCCGGGCAAGCGCTCCAAAATCATGTCCTTCACATCTGCTGGCAGTTCACTAATTAAATCCCTTCTTGCATCTGCTTCCAAATTTCTTCCACGATTGCTCGCCATTAAACTGGAAACACAAGTTAAAATCGCTCGATTTTGATCCCAATTAAGCACACAAGGTTTTGGAAACGAATGAAATTTGGGAAGAAAAAAAGAGATTAGGGGAGAAGTGTCAAGAAACCCTTTGCCTTTTCTATTGTTTACCTCTACGGCTCTACTGCCTAAATGTTTTTGAGTTCGGAAGAATACTGTGGGAAAACTTGGTTTGGGCCTTTGGCGGCAACACTGGGCTAATATTGTATCTAGCCAACTAACCGGCCCAATATATATATAGATTCCTGTGCGGTTGGCCTTCACCCGTGCAGTTGTGCAGTTACTTAGGTAGTTAGGTGTGTGCGGTTTGTGTGGTTAAGGTGTGTACCTAATCATGCATATTTGTATTGTACATTTTTTAACATTGAGTAGTGTATTTTGTTAACACAAGTCGTGTAAACTGCATCGACCGCAGAGGAAGGCGCGGCCGCATTTGAGGTAATCTATATAGTTGAGGATGTATCATTAGGCGAGGTGCGAAGGAGGTTTGAGAACATGCGGTGAGATCTGAGCCGTTGATCTAGGGCTCAATCAATGAAAATTTAAAAAAAAATACCGTTTAAATATTTTCTTTTAATTTGATTTTTTGAAGTATGAAGATATAGTAGCCACACTGACGACGTTCCCAACTACTGCATCAAATCTGCAAGTTATGAAGCTGTATGAGTTTAGTTTTTCGCGTGCAGAGCTCTGTGTTACTACGCAGTTGTTGCAAAAATCCCCCCAGCTATGTGAACTGAGGATTATAATATCCAATGTTGTTGTAAGACAAAAAACCTATGGACTATATTTGACAATCATAATTTTATTTCTTAATTCCTCTTGACATAGAAGCTGCATATGCTTCAAGCTAAGACTTTTGGAGTATCCAATGGTTGCATCACTAATCAAAAACTGCTTAACACAATCAAGATTGAATCATTTGGTGGATGATATCCACACTCGAAATACTTTTTGTGAAAATGTTTGCTCTCAAGATCTCCTGCACTCGGAGAATGTTATTATTCAAAAACATTATGATAATGATGCCATGACAGTCAAAATCCATAGGGAGTTGTTATGCTTCCCTCGTGCATCTCCGGCACAAATTATTTGTATGGATTAGAAGCATATGTATAGCTTGGTGTGCTTTCCAGAGTTCTAGGAATTGAGTATGTGGATCGTCTCCTAAATTAAAGCACAAATAACTTGATGTCAACTCTAATCAAATTTGATTTAAAATTATTCTGTATGTCAAACTTTTCTATAAATTGAAATGCATGCTTTTTGTGAAAACGCTACTCGATCTCAAAGTCTCCTACACTAGATCAGAGAGACTTGTTATTCAAACATGTTGTAAGATGGATGCTAGCTTCCACGGCAATCAAAATTAAAGCCTGCCATGCAGGAGTTGTTGTGCTTGCAACGTGCATCTCCAGATTGACCAATATAATGTATATGTTTATTTAATTAATTTGCTTCAAAATAGCTACCAGTTTACATGATATGATATTATTAATATTTCTATTTCTATTGCTATTGCTTTCTTTAAATTAATTATTGAAATTTGTTGGAGACCCACCAAGCAAAATCGTATTGAATGCAAGAAATTAAAGGGGGATTTAATAAGTGAACTGCCAGCAGATGATAAGGAAAGGATTTTGGAGTGCTTAATTTGAATGCTAACTTGCTACTCATTTATTCGTTTTGAATTCATATTTTAGAAATTTAGTATTTAAGGATTATGTTTTAGTTTTTTTTTTTTTTTTTTTTTTTTTTTTTGAAATCATGTTTCAGTTTTAATCTATTTTCTCTTTATTAATTCGCATATTTAAAGTTATCTAGATTATGTAGGAGAGAGATATAATATAATCAATGAACTTTTGGTAAAGATTGTTGACAATATTTATTCTTTGTGATGGTTACGTGTGACTGGTATATGTAATCAACAAAATTGTTAAGTAGCACAATATAATGGACCTATTTGAAAATTTGAGTTTCTTGATGTCATGTCCGGTTATGGGTCCAACAATATGATGGACCTATTTGAAAAATTGAATTTCTTGATGATGATGGTGAGGCATGTCCGGCTGTATGGAGAGACATAGCCATAATTGTGTAGATTTGATATGATTTGGACAAAATTGTGTAGATTCAAAACACTAGACAATTTTATGCAAAGTACTAATGTCATTACCTTCTTTTCAAAACTCTATTTGAAAAGAAGGCAATTGGACTACCTTCTTTTAATTAATTAATTTTTTTTTTTTGTTTTGATTGGAAAGACCTTCTTTCCACTCTCAATTTTTTAAAAGTTGAGAAGAATGCAATAATAGGCATTTTTTATTACTTCGAATTTGTTTTTTTTTTAAATATTAATTAATAACATAAAGTTTTCAAAAAAAATCACATAAACAAATATTTTAAAATTTTAAATAGTCATTTGTAGTACGGTGAATTTATGTATTTATTTGTATTGCGGTGTACTTGATAATTAAAAAATGTGTAATTACTGAAACTATATTGTAAATTTTCATGGCATTCATATTAAGAAATGAGCAATGGATTACATAGAGGACATATCGTCATCAATGATGGTGACTACCAAAGTCCATTTCATTAGGAAACTGACTTCTACGTTGTTGACCTCTATGAGCTTTACGGTGGACACCTGGAGGTGGTAGGCACGTGAGTGTTGTGGTCACTGAACTTCGTCATCTCTCCTGCATAACTCATTATGTAATACTGTAACGAGAAAAGACTTGTGGCAGAAATGAGTTCAAGATAGTGCCTCTATAATGGCATGCGACAATGACATGAGCACAAGGTAAGCCATCTATAGCCCAACAACCGCATCTACATGTTCGGTCAGTCAAATTTACCTTAACACAGCGTGGCTGGCCCAGAGAACTGGAAGTTGATTCAAGTGATACCTCATATATCCCTCTTTTGTTGTTATATGAGCGAATTGATGCATTGTACTTGAACCGTTCCCGAGCGAACATATCCTTATCAACACTGGTTAGCCAACACAATCCAGCTTGATGCATTAACTCACTAGCGGAACGCCTATTTTGAAACATAACCACTAATTTGTGGAAAGTTAGTCGGGCGGTAGCAATAACATGTAACATTCGACAACCCTTTAATGTATTGTTGAAAGATTCAAAACTATTAGTTGTCAAAATGCCACCAAACTTGTGTCCACAATCATGAGGCAATGCCTAGTATTTCCATGGGATTTCTGCCAAGTACTAATATGCATCTAGAAACATCTCTTGTATAGTCTCCATTGCCAAGTCGAAGTCTCTTTAATTTATTATTATTAACATTATTAACCTAAATAATAATAATAATAATAATAATAATAATATTATTATTATTATTATTACAATGAGAAATTGCATACTAATTGTAATAATAATAATAAATAATAAATAAATTTCATACTAATAATTATCATGATGATAATACCAAATTTTGTGGATAATATCTTAATCTTAATAATAATAATGATAATAATATTAGTAATATTTAATATTCTAATCAATAGCGAATAAACCATAAACACTAGTTATGGTTAACAACAATAATAATAATAATAGAAAATTTGTATTTTGGAGACGCACCAATGGAGGAGTCCAGACAGTATGCTTCTTGAATAATAGCTTTCTCCCTAACAAGGGATTTAGAGAGCAAAAAAAACTTTTTGACTGTGGATACCTTAAATTAGTTCAATCTTCAATGTGTAAAGAACTTTTAAATCCTAATCAATAAGATCCTCCAAAAGTCTTATCTCATCATATAAAAATGTCTACAACTCAACATCCATGAGAAAATTAAGAAAAAAGATAAGCCTAATTGCCAAATACTCTATAGGATCGGTTTCTTAGTCCACAGGAAGTGCATATAGAGTAAATTTTTTCATACGGCGGCCGGCATGGCGCAAAAGATCGAATGTCATTTATCATGTTCAATTCACCAGAGCTACGCTTTTATCACCTTTGCATCTGTCGGCACACTCTAACAAATCCCCATTGACCACAATTCACCCATGGCCCAACCAAACATGGAGTCATCGTGTTCCATGCAAACAATTTGAGCTTTTGGAGATGCACGAGGAAAACGCAGCAACTCCCTTAGACTTTTGACAGCTATAGATGTGTCAATAAAAAAAGATTCCATAATAATAACTTTCTCTAGTGCAAGGGATTTTGAGAGCAGCATTTTTATAAAAAGCATTTCAACTGTTGATCCACTAAATGATTCAAACTTGATTGTGTTGAGCATCTTTAGATCCTGAACAATAAAGCAACCATCTGGATCTTCCAAAAGTCTTGAAGCAACTTCCTTATCACGTTTGCATACTTCCTATAACTCAAGAAGAAATGAAAGGCATGCGCACCTATGAGGACATTTGAGAAAGAAAAAACAGAATAATCATATATGCATGATTGCCAAATTAAATGTATACTCAACCTGATCTTCCATAATTCTCAGTTCACATAGGTTGGAGCATTTTTGAAGCAATTGCATAGCATCGGTGAGCTGCCTCCCACAACCAAAACTTAATTCATACAACCCCAGTACTTGGAGATTTATTGCAGTTGCAAACAAAGATGCGTCCATATACTTGAAAGATGGTAATAAACAAAGAAAAAAAATTAGGCAGTCAATTAAAAACTTTAACAAACCAGAAAGAAACTAATTAAATTAAATCTAGCGACCATCCATTTGCATAAAGTAAAATAGGGCAAATTAGATTCTCACCGTCAAGGAAGAGCCACACAAACAAAGAGCCTTAATTGCTTTCAGATATGGTGTCAACCATCTTGATTCAACCACATCATGCACAGAATAACGAACAGACAACATTTCAAGTTTTGAAGCACTGATCTCAAATTTATTAATCCCATCGCAATATAGGAAATCCAACCTCTCAAGGTTAGGAATCCTAATACTAGAACTAGAGGCAGTTCCAATTCCATTAACAGTGCGTCTAAATTCAACACCTGAGAAAAATAATGCAGTGACATTGAAAAATATACCACCAACATTATTTACCGGCAAATCAATAAAGAGACATCGGGCATTGAGTTGCTTAATTGTCTGGCATGAGAGTATACAAAATGGCAGCTTATATGAAAAAGCTCCTATGTTAAGCTCCTCCACACCATTTCTTGATAGAAAAAGACACCACCTATCTAAATCAGAATGCCGCAGCTCAGGATAATAATTTAAAGTCTGTAGAGTAAATTCCCTAACCGGTCTAGCACGGGAGAGGAGAATATTATTTATTATGTCAACCAGAGTCCTGCCTCCATCATCGTGACCCTGTTGGACACTATTTGAGAAGTCCCAATCGAACACAAGCCTCCCATACTGCAACCAAACATCATTCCAGTGGGTTGAGAGTAGAGAAGTTCTGGCAGCGTCTCGTATGGGCAAACACTCCAAAATTCTGTGCTTTACCTCTACCGGCAGAAGACTTATCAAATCCCTACATGCCTCCGCTATGGGTCGAGCCATTAAATCGATGCGTCACTCAAAATCAAAAGCTAAAATCCTTCTAATTCTTCAACTGTAAATTTAGTATTTCGTAAATAAAATGAAATTAGCAAGCTAAGAGTTGGGGAGAAAACAGAGATTGGGGGAAAAGTGACAGAAACACTCACATCTTATGTCTGGTTTGGTTTGGGCCTTTGAGGGTTAGAAAAGCAGAAGGGAAACGGAATGCTATTCCTCTTGAAGATTAGCCGTGGATCAGAGTAGCAGACCGGTTGGGTATTTAACCTTTTATTTAGAAACAACAAGAAGATTAAATCTTTGAGTCAAAATTAAGGAGGGTTTGAGAAAGTTGTATAGCTTTTCATATTCCAAGGGAGTGGTACGGTTGCGCTTCCAAGTGCTATCTCGGAAATTAAACTCAATTGTCTCATGGTATTAAGTTCGATCTCTATGTATATATATAGTCTCTCATGGTATTGAGTAGTATATTACTGTTTTTTTTTTTATGAAATGGCTACTTCTCCTCCAAGCAAAACCGAATTGTATCCAACAAAAAGAAAAAGAAAAACAGTTGTTGTTTTTCTTTTTCTTTTTTTTTCTAATGTTTTTATTTTTAAAATTTTAAATAATTATTTAATTTAATTTTATTAAATTATATTTCTAATTCCATTTTTTTTAAATCTAATTCCAATACCTAATTTTTTGTGTAATTAAATTACATTTGACCATGGTGGTGTAAATAGTTATATTTACACCCTAATTGTTATTTACACCACCTATGGAATTATTGAAATTTGTAACCTTTTTAGAATTTCAAGATTATTTACACCCAATATGGTACAAATAGCAACACCCATGTATATATATATAGTCTCATGGTATTGAGTAGTATATTATTGTTTTTTATCCAATCGCAATGGCTACTTCTCGTCAAAGCAAAACCGTAGTGTATGCAAGAAAAGGAGATTTAATAAGTGAACTGCCAACAGATGTACTTTCTCAAGTGAACGTTGGAGGCACATCATTCATGTGGGAGTGTAAATTGGGACACCGGGTGCCACTAGACCACATGCTATGTGAACTGGGGATTACAATATCGAATATTGTTGTACATAAGACATAAAACCTATGGAGTATATTTGGCAATCATAATTTTATTTCTTAATTCTTCGTGATTATTGTAAGTCTTTTTCGTTTCTTGTTGTGACGTAGAAATGTCCTGTTGACATAGAAGCTACTTCAAGACTTTTGGAGTATCCGAAGGGTTACTTCATCGCTAATCAAGATTTAACTGCTTAACACAATCAAGATTGAATCATTTGGTAGATCCATACTCGAAATGCTTTTTGTGAAAATGTTGCTCTCAAGATCTCCTGCACTCGAGAGTGTTATTATTCAAGAACATTACGATAACGATGCCATGGCGGTCAAAATCCATAGGGAGCTCTTACGCTTCCCTCGCGCATCTCCCAAGGCACAAATTATTTCTATGATCAGAAGCAAAATTATAACTTGATGTGTTTCCCAGAGTTCTAGGAATTGAGTATGTGCATGGTCTCCTGAAGCACAAATAACTTGGTGTCAAGCCTAATCAAATTTGATTTAAAATTATTACTTTGAACGTCAAACTTTTCTAGATAAATATTGAAACCTGTTGCCAGCCTGTGTGCATATGATAAATTTGACTTATGTGTAATAACTTGTAAAAAATTAAATTAAAATTTTGATTTTCAAGTATTTGGAGGAATGTAAGTCAGTTGAGGTTTATACTACGATTTATCTCTTCTATTCAAAACGTGTATATTTCATCAAATTAAAATACCCAAAATGCCGAAATGCGTTTGGATAAAAATCCAAAACCAAAAATGCATTTGAGGACTGGTTAAAAGTTTTTCAATTTTTTCATCACTTTCATATTTTCCCATTACTTTCAATTTCCCTAAGGTTTTATGTGGGAATTGTTACGTTTTTCTCATGCCTCCACAAAAGCATAAATTATTTACATCTAATGAGTATCCTTCAAAAGCAGACATTGTCACTAAGTGGATTTTATTGTACTTAGCTTTACATGAAAATGATTTAGTTAATAAGTAATCAGCCTCGATCTATTTTGCATGTTAATTATGGCAAACAATCTATGATATGCACAATAGTTTGAACTCAATGCTATATATGAAGTTCACTTATTGAAAACAAGAAAAGGCAGCATATATAAACGAAGTAATTTACTAAATCTTCAATAAAGTTACAATTTCATTGATATAAAAGCAGTGCATATCATACATACAAAACATCATATTAAGATTCCGAAATAATTTATTAAGGTGACAAGTCTAGTGCAAATTTCATGGTGGAATGTAAGTACAACGTAACTACCATAGTCAATAAAATTTTCAATAAAACCTATTAAGCAATTTAAAAATCTGAATTTGCATTTTACGATAGAAAAAGTGTGGTGTTAAAAATAATGATTATCCATATGTAAAGGCAATATTGAGCAGACATGACCAAATATCGGTGTGTCACTTTGGACATAATTCACACACTGTCGCCGCTGAGTTTCAGAATGCTGTTTGTATCATGATATAAGTGTTGTTTCAAGAATTTTTGAGGATCCAGATCAGACGGCTACATCATTAATCAAGATTTGGAAATATTGTTAGAAACGAAACCTATAGAGTATATATATATTTGGCAATCATACTTTTATTTCTTAATTTCCTCGTGATTGCACGTCGTTTTCATTTATTGTTGTGATGTAGATATGTTTTTCTCATGACATAGAAGCTTCTTCAAGAATTTTGAAAGATCCGGATAGTTACATCATTATTACTCAAGATTTGGAAATGCTTAATACAATTAAGGCTCCAAATACTTTTTGTGAAAATGCAAAAAGTTGAGAGTTTTACATAATTGGATTGAACGATATGGTTTATACAATTTGAATGCTAACTTCCTACTCAGATCATTTATTTGTTTTGAATTCATATTTTAGATATTTAGTATTTAAGCAATGTAATTTGAATCCCCATTTTGAACTATATATTGTTCTTATTTTTACTTTTGATTACCAAGTACACACCCGTTTAATTAAGGATTATGTTTTAATTTTTTTTTGTTTGAAATCATGTTTTAGTTTTAATTTATTTGCTCTTTAATTCGCATATTTAAAGTTATTAGGAATATGTAGGAGAGAGATATAATATAATCAATGAACTTTTGGTAAAGATTCTTGACAATATTTCTTCTTTGACTACACTTACGACTATGATGGTTACGTGTGGCGGGTTTTATGTAATCAACAAAGTTGTCATGTAGCACAATGCACCTATTTGAAAATTTGAGTTTCTTGATGATGAGGAGGCATGTCGGGTTATGGAGGATAGTAGTCCAACATAACAATGTACCTATTTGAAAATTTGAATTTCTTGATGATGATGAGGCTTGCCGGGTTATGGAGGATTGTAGTTTATTATATGACATTAGTAACTTGTAACATTTTGTCACACAAAAAGAAGCTAATGAAATGTGCATGCCTTCGTTTTTATTACATGATTCTGCCTTGCGTAGAAGAGATTATTGTGTTTTTATTGTGTTGATCTATTAATCCTTGCATACTTTCAAATGTCATTTCACTTTGTTTTGAATATGTTGATTTTGATCCTACAAGTATAAAAAAAATTTAAATGTCATTTCACTTTGTTTTGAATATGTTGATTTTGCTCCTACAAATGTAGTGAAATTTTATGTTGATGATCTTATGCTTGAGGGCCTCTCATTTGTATGAAATCGATTTAGTGACTAGTAATTGGCCTATTTATGGCTGGAATCTTTTTTACTATTAAACATTATTAGATGAACAAATTTACGCAAAAAAAGTAAAATAAAATAAAAAATAAAAATAAAAATAAAAGAAGAACAACTTAGAAAACATTTCAACTTCCTACACAACCATTGCTTACATTTCTAAGTTGCACCCAAATTGAATCCCCATAGAGATTCACCGAATTTGTGAAAGGCTAAACCAATGTTACCACTCCCTAAGCAAAGAAACTTTGTCAATGTGTGTGCATACAATATGTGCGTTTGAAGATGCATGAGGGATGTATTCCAACATCCTTTGGAATTTTCTCACCTCCGAGGCATTCATACACCAAAACTTCACAATAAATCTCTCTAGCGCAAGGGATTTTGAGAGCAACATTTTTATAATATCCAATGTTGTTGTAAGACATATATAAAACCTATAGAGTATATTTGGCAATCATAATTTTATTTCTTAATTCCTCATGATTATTGTAAGTCTTTTTCATTTCTTGTTGTGATGTAGAAATGTCCTCTTGAAATAGAAGTTGCTTCAAGACTTTTGGAGTATTCGAATGGTTACATCGCTAATCAAGACCTAGAACTGCGAATTTTGGAGTATCCGATTGGTTAAATCACTAATCAAGACCTGGAACTGCTTAACACGGTCAAAATCCATAGGGACCTCTAGTCAAATTTGATTTAAAATTATTTTGTATGTCAAACTTTTCTATATATTGAAAATGAAACCTGTTGCCATTATATGGGATGGCGTGCATGGGATAAATTTAGCTTATGTGTAATAACTTGTAAAAAATTAAATTAAAATTTTGATTTCCAAATATTTGGGGGAATTTATGCCAGTTGCGATTTATCTCTTCTACCATATTCAGGGATTGGAATGGTGATGAACTCTTAAATTTGGGGTTCAAACTCATAGTTGTTGAAAGACTTAAGAATTCATACATTACATACATCATTAATGTATGATAGAGTGTAAAAGATGGGTGACGCAAGCCCACTAAAGTTAAAGCATTAGCAACTCTATTGGCCTCCCGAAAAACGAGGCAAATAGAGCTCGATCAAGAGAAAAGTAATGTGTGAATATAAACAATAGCACTATGAACGAACCAAGGAACGGACAAAGAAACAATTTAAAGTAATTGGCAAGCAAGAGAGAGTACTTACTACTTATTTATAGCAATAAATAAAGTATTGAAATATAAATAATGCACATCACATATACAAAATTCATGTTAAGGATCAAAAATAATCTATTAACTTGACGAATCTTGCCAGTAATGCTAATTACAAATATATACCTCGTGCTGAACAACTTAGAAAGCATTTCAACTTCCACACAACCATTGCTTACCTTTAATTTCTAAGTTTCACCCAAATTGAACCCATGGAGATTAACCAAGTTTGTGAAAGGCTAAAAGTCTAAAATAATGTTGCCAGCCTGTCCATACGCATAGAATTTGAAGTTGAAGTTGTCCGTGCAGACAATATGTGCATTTGAAGATGCACGAGGGAAGCATTCTAACTTCCATTGGATTTTTCTCACCTCGGGGCCATTCATACCCCAAAACTTCACAATAAATCTCTCAAGCGCAGGGGATTTTGAGAGCAACATTTTTATAAAAAGCATTTTGACTGCGGATTCATGGTATGATTGGATCTTGATTGTGTTAAGCATCTTCAGCTCCTGAATAATATCTGGATCCTCCAAAAGCCTTGAAGCGGCTTCTTTATCATCCTCCGAACCTAACTATAACTCAACAAGAAATGAAAGACACGCACAACTGTGAGGACATTTGAAAAAGCAAAACAAGAAGAATCACACATGATTGCCAAATATATACTCAACCTCGTCCACCAAAATATGCAGTTCACATAGGTTAGGACATTTTTTAAGCAATTGCATAGTAATGGCAAGCTGCTCCCGACGACCAACATTTAATCCATATAGCTTCATCACTTGCAGATTTATTGCGGTTGGAAAAATTGATGCATCCATACGCTTGAAAAATAGCAATAAAGAAACAAATTAAAATTACTTTAACAAGCCAAAAGGTAAAGAATTATATGTATCCATCCATTTGCAAGTAAAATGAGTTAGGTTCTCACCATCAACGAATAGCCACACAAACAAAGAGTCTTAATGACTTTCAAATGCGGTGCCAACCATCCCCGCCCACTCAACCACAATACCACGCATACAACCAAGAGCATACAAGATTTCAAGCTTTGGAGTGCTGATTTCAAACTTATAGATTGCTTTACAATACTTGAAAGACAGCTTCTCAAGCTTAGGAATACTAATACTAGATGCAATTCCATTAACGCTGCGCTTAAATTCAACATGCAAGAACTCTAATGAAGTGACATTGGAAAATATATCACAAGCATTTACAGGCCAATCAATAAAGGAACCTTCGACTATCAGTTGCTTAATTGTCCTGCAAGAGAGTAAATAAAATGGCAACTGATAATTATATAAACATATGTTAAGTTCCTCCACACCATTTCTTGACAGAAAACGGCACCACCTATCAACATCATACTGTTGCGGCATAGGATCAGCACATGAAAGCTTTAGAGTAAATTTCTTAACCGGCCCAGCACGGAGAAAGAGGATATTATTGATTATGCTCACGTAGGTTCTACCTTCATTATCTTGGCACTGTTGGACACTTTCCCAGAATTTCCGATCGAACGCAAGCCGCCCGTGCTGCAACCAAACATGATTCCAGTGCCTTGAGAGCAGGGCAGCTCTGGCGGCATCTCGGGTGGGTAAACACTCCAAAATTCTGTCCTTTACCTCTGGCGGCAGCTCTCCTATAAAATCCTCACTTGCATCCGGTACGATTTTGAGTCGCAGACGTTGAGCCATTAAATTGAAAGAACAATGAGGCGTCAGTCGAAATCAAATGCTAAAATCGTTCTATTCTTCAACTGCAAGATTTCGTAAATAAAAGGAAATTAGGAAGCGAAGAGTTGGGAAGAAAACAGAGATTTGGGCCTTTGCAGGAGACTTATTAGGTTTTTAAAAGAGTTACTTTCAGCTCAAGTCCTTTGTATTCGACGATAATTTCAAATTTAATTTTAAACTATTATTTTTACCATTTAACACTTCAAATTATCATATTTTAGGCATTTTTGGTCCTTCCAATGGTAAAACCTTATTTTAGACCAAGCTATTTTTATCTTTATAATTTTTTTATATTATTTTCTCAATGTCTTAATTCCAATGAAGCTCTCTTGTCAATCATAGTCCACATTCAACATTCAACAACTTACACTATCAAATACGGAGTATATAATTAGAAAAATGTATTCTTCGTCCCTCAATTGTTCATTATTAGTTATTTTACTTCTTAACTTTTACTGTTGCAATAGACTAATCTAACTTGATGTAGTAAATATGGGTTCAATACAAATATGTATAGGATAATGGGTCAGACTGGGACTCGATCCACTTATAGTCTACTCGTTGGTTCAGTTTAGGATGCTCGGGAAGGGCGACAGTGAGTCTAAGGTTCCCGGACGTAGGTTTAGCTTCTTGAAGTAGACAAAAAGTCCCCCTCTCTGCAATAAGTGCAATATTTATAGTCAAGATGAAGGGGATGAATTCCGGCCTTATGGCATGAAGGGCATGTGGAGCCCATGCATAGGCCTCGACCGGGCCCGAAAGGGGGCCTCTACACGTGCCCTAATATCCCTGAATTGAGGAAACCCATTACCAGATTGCGGTCAGCAGGTCGATGCCGATCAGAAGGGGTCAGGTACCCGAGGTCAGTTAGGGAACCTGCATTTAAGTCAATGTGGGTAGCTCAGCTCGGTGCATAGGATGGTTGGGAGTGAAAGAAGGAATAGGTCGGTTCAGGTCGAGTTGAACTTGTCCCGGAGGGTCCATTACCGACCATCGTACAAGCATGGTTATCGAGGTATAATCCACATCATAACTCTTCAAAAAAGTTACAATTTTAACTCCTAGAGAAACGAAATTATTAAACTCTACTCATATTTTACTAAGTACACGGGTATTTTATAATTTTATTATCTTTATTGTTTATGACTTTTCAATTTTAGCATTTCATATGCAAAATAGATAATTGATACCTTCTTTATTAAATATGTCATCTTCGTACATTGTCCATATTTTCCCTACACAAACATGTTAAAATCAATTTTTTTTTTAATGTTACAAAGGAAATATAAATTCTTTAAAAAGTACTAAAATACTATGTAATAAATAAAATTTTATTGAAGTTTAATAGTTTTTATTACTTTATGAGTTTTTTTTTTTTTTAAGCTAAGCAACTGACCCTATTACATTGTAGTATCTGTTCATCTATACTTTTCTCAACCTATTGAAGCACAAAGAGTCAATTGAGCACAAGGTGCTTGGCATTACTTTATGAGTTAAAACTGCATATTCTTTATCGAAACGTATGCTAAAACAACAGATAATATACTCCGCTCTTTCTTGACTTATAAAACCGAACAAACAGAAATCGGGGGAAAAAAAAAACAAAGAATTGAAAACCAGAACGCCCACCCCTAGACTAAAACTCTACTGGTGAATTTCAATAAGTTTTTTTTTCACTGTGTTTGGGTAGGTTTGCAGATTGATTTTATGGTTTTTCAGAAACTGTTCGATCTTCTAAAGACAATATTAGTCGTCAAATTGAGCAATTAACCTGAATGAACTTCATTTCATAATTGAAATCATGGGAATGTATTCTTGTATATCTTGATTAGTAGCTAGTGTAGGCTAATTGAAATCATGGGCTAATTCCTTTTACTTTGAAGATGTGAAACGATTATACTTTTTTATTTGAAGATGATTGGCTCTATTCTCATGCTTTTCAATTCGCAATCTATTGAGAGGCAATTTGTTTTCCTAATGATTTATAGAGTTTTTTGTGAGGTAACTCTGACACCATTTGCTTATCTTAAACTGCAAAGGCCATAGTACGCATATGTTTCTTACATTCCTTCTACTTTGCTTATCTTAAACTGCAAAGGCCCACAATGCTTGCTGATTATAAATACCTTCTGTTGAACAACTTAGAAAACATTTCAACTTCCAACACAACCTTTGCTTACATTTCTAAGCTGCACCCAAATAGAACCCAGGGAGATTCACCATACTAAATTTCTCAAAGGGTAAAACCATGGGTATACAGCCAGTCATGACGCATAGACGTAGATGCATAGCATTTGCCCGTGCAGAAAATTTGTGCGTTTGGAGATGCACGAGGGAAGCATTCCAACTTCCTGCGGATTTTTCTCACCACCTCAGAGGCATTCCTATGCCAAGACTTCACAATAAAAACTCTCTCTAGCGCAGGGGATTTTGAGAACAGCATTTTCATAAAAAGCATTTCAAGTGCGAATTCACTGAATGATTCAATCTTGATTGTGTTAAGCATCTTCCGCTCCTGAATAGCAAAGCCACTGTCTGGATCCTCCAAAAGCCTTGAAGCAGCTTCTTGGTCATCCTTCCCACGGAACTATAACTCAGGAATAAATGAAAAATAAGCACAACTGTCAAACATTTGAAAAAGCAAAACAAGAAGAATCATACATAATTTCCAAATATATACTCTACCTCATCGGCAATAATCCACAGTCCACATAGGTTGGGACTTTTTTTAAGCAATTGCATAGTAACGGAGAGTTGCTTCTGAGAAGCAAAATTTAATTCATATAGCTTCATTACTTGCAGATTTATTACAATTGGAAACACAGCTACATCCATATGCTTGAAAAATATGAACAAAGAAACAAAATTAGTCACCACAAGAACTTTAACAAGCTAGAAGGTAAAGAATTATATCTATCCATGTACAGGGCCGGTCCTGAGCACGGGCGGGCTGGGCGACCGCCCAGGGCCCCATGCTAGAAGGGGCCCATCCATATATATGTATATGTATACATATATATTATAGGGTTATAATTATATTAGAAAACAACCTAATGTGGTAGCTCAAGTGGTAAGTGAGTTCTTTTTGTGAGGAAGAATTTTGAGAGAATGTGGGTTCGATTCTCACAAATGACAATTTTTCTTAGGCTTGAAGACGGAGGAGAACTTTCTTTTTAAAAAGAAGGCTTTAGGTTTTGCAAAAGGTGAAGTAGGGAGTGGTTTTTTCTTGATTCAATTTATTAGTAAGTTTTGTTGCTATTATACATTTTGTTTATTTATCGAATTTGTTGCTTCTCGCATCTTTAGCAAGTTTATTCCCTCTCGCTTCTTTTGCGAGTTTATTCCCTCTCGTTTTTTTGGCGAGTTCTTGTTATAAGCGTAGAACGATAATTGGTCATGGCGTATGTGAACCACAAAAGATGAAGATTGATACTCGAGTGGTGTCAACGACTTTTGAACTAGAGTATGCCTTCGTTATGTTTGACCAAATTACTATTGACAGTAAAGAAGCTTGGAGTGCTCCTGTCGACTTCAGCTTCAAATTTGTGAAACAGTCTGCGATTTAAGTTTTCGATAACATTGTTAGGAAATTTGTTTCTATGTCTGACTGTAAGGAATGTTTGTCCATTCCTTTAATCTTTCTTGTAAACGTTTCCGCTTATGATTTAATGAATTAGTCTCGAGAGATTATTATCAAAATATATATATATATATATTTAGGTGTTTTTTTTTTCGAGAACTTTTAAAAAATATTCAGGTGTTTTTTTTTTTTCTTTAACGCAGCTAATAGAATCTTAGGTGTTTTCTTCTTTTTTTTTTTTGAGAACTTTTTAAAAATATTCAGCTGTTTTCTTTTTTTCTTTAACGCAGCTAATAGAATCACAAAGAGGAGATATAAATAAAATTTAAAAAAAAAAAACAGAATAATCTATTGAAAATTTGAAACAATCTAAAGAAAATAAATGTATTTCATGTTATTTGAGATTATTATTTTTTAGTATTATTAAATTTTAATTTTAATTTTTTATATAAGGCCCATTTTTTTTAATTTCGCCCCGGCCTTCAAAACGTTTGGACCGGCCCTGTCCATGTATTTGCATCAAGTAAAATGAGTTAGATTCTCACCCGCAACAAAGAGCCACACAACCAAAGAGTCTTAATGGCTTTCAAATGTGGTGCCAACCATCTCGACTCAACCACATGATAAATAGAATTAATAACAGACAACGTTTCAAGCTTTGGAGAGCAGATTTCAAAGTTATAGACCCCTGGACAAAATCCGAAAGCCAGCTTCTCAAGTTTAGGAATTCTAAGACTAGAGGCAATTCCACTAACACTACACTTAAATTCAACATTGCAGAAAGCTAATGAAGTGACGTTGGAAAATATACCACGAGCATTTACAGGCATATCAATAAAGGGACCACGGACTACCAGTTGCTTAATTGTCCTGCAAGAGAGTAAACAAAATGGTAGCTTATATTCCTCCTCCACAGCAGTATCTAAACATATTTTAAGTTCCTCCACACCGTTTCTTGACAGAAAAAGACACCAACTATCAAAATCAGATTGTTGTGGCTTAGGATCATCATATGAAATCTGTAGAGTAAATTTCTTAACCGGCCAAGCACGGGAAAAGAGGATATTATTGATCATGTCCACTCGGGTTCTACCTTCATTATCTTGGCGCAATTGGACACTTTCCCAGAATTTCCGATGGAACGGAAGCCGCCCATGCTGCAACCAAACATGATTCCAGTGCCTTGAGAGCAGGGCAGTTCTGGCGGCATCTCGAGTGGGCAAACACTCTAAAATTCTGTCCTTTACTTCTACTGACAGTTCACTTATTAAATCCCTACTTGCATCCTGTACGTTTTTGAGTCGCCGGCATTGAGCCATTAAATTGAACGAACAATGAGGCTTCAGTTGCAAGATTTTGTATTTCGTAAATAAAAGGAAATTAGGAAGAGTTGGGAAGAAAACTGAGGTTAGGAGGAGCGACAGTAAGTCAGAAACCCTCGCCTCTTATGTTTGGGCCTTATGAGGACTATTGAGTACTCCCTATTCTAGGCTTCCTATGATTCTTATATTCTAATATCCCTAGGATTATATCATTATATATATATATCTATCTTCCATCTACCTTATTCAATACAATTTATACACTTTTTATCGGTCTTTGCATTATTGAGACTTATTAGGTTTTTAGAAGAGTTCATTTCAGCGCAAGTCCTTTCTATTCGATTAGACTATTTTTTTTTTTTTTGTCATTTAACACCCAAACTATTATATTTTAAACACTTTTGATTTTCTGGTAATTTTTTTGGTAAAATCCTATTTTAAATAAGGTTATTTTCATCTTTTCAATTTTTCTATTTTCTCAATGAGTCAATTCCAACGAAAGGTCCCTTATCAATCATAGTCAACATTCAACAACTTACACTATCAAATATATAATAGAAAAAATGTCTTTTTCGTCCCTCAATTGTTTATTGTTAGTTATTTTAGTTCTTACCTTTTAACACCGTTGCAATATAATAATCTAACTCTTCAAAAAAGTTAAAATTTTAACTCTTAGAGGAACAAAATTATTAAACCCTACTCAAATTTTACTTAGCACATGGATATTTTAAAATTTCATTATCTCTATTGTTTATGAATAGGTGAGGTTATCTCCTAGAATGTCCCAATAAGCTTGAAAGAAACGCGGATGAAATCCATCAGCCTCGTGGTTTTTATCAGGATGCATTCAAAAACTTCCGCAAACTGGGGTTAGTTGTTAACTTGTATAAATTAAGATCTGTTATTCAACATCATGGAACATCTTCCTTCCTTAAAACTCAGCAAATGAAAGACTCCTTTCGAACACAAAGAATATTTCAGTCTGAAGTAATACATAAAAAACTTCAGTGGTCTATAACTACAATTACCGAGTCTTATTTCTATTTTACTTAACTACGATTACCAGGTCCACCCATTTAAGGATTATGTTTTAGTTTTAATTTATTTGCTCTTTAATTTGCATATGTTAGAGTTATCTGGATTATGTCGAAGAGAGATTGAATTAGTGAACTTCTAATGGAGATTCTTGATAATATTTTGGAAAAAATTTGCCAAGAAGATGCTAGAACTGTTTTATTGTCCACGGGATGGAGAGATATTTGGTCCAGTCCTAAACAACTAAAGTACATGTGGCCATTTGCTAGGTTTTATCTAATCAACAAAATTGTCATGTAGCACAATGGACCTATTTGGAAATTTGAGTTCAAAATTGTCATATAGCACAATGGACCCATTTGGAAATTCGAGTTTCTTGATAATGGCAAGCCAAGTCCAGCTATGGAGAATAGTAGTTCATTATATGACACTGATAACTTGTAACATTCTGTCACGCAAAACAGAAGTTGATGAAATGCACATTTGTTTTTATTACATGCTTCCACCTTACACACCTTACGCTAGAGAGATTGCATCTTGCATCTTTATAACGTAGTAGAATTTTCTGTTGATGATATTATGCTTGTGAACCTCTCATTTATATGAAAATGCTTTAATGACTAGTAATTGGCCTATCTATGGCAGGAATTTTTTTGACTATAAAATATCAAATGCCTTAACATTGTTAGATGAACTAATTTACGTACAAAAAAAAAAAAAGAGCAGCATAATTGAAGTAATTTATTAACAAAAGCAAATATAGGAACATTCTTTTTTTTTGGCATTCATATAGGTACATTCTTAATTGCCCACAATGCTTGCTGATTATTACAAATACCTTATGCTGAACAACTTAGAAAACATTTCAACTTACAACACAACATTTGCATATATTTCTAAGCTGCACCCAAATAGAACCCATGGAGATTCACCATACTAAATTTCTGAAAGGCTAAAACCATGGGTATCCAACCAGTCATCACGCATAGACGCATAGTAATCGCCCGCGCAGACAATTTGTGCGTTTGGAGATGCACGAGGGAAGCATTCCAACTTCCTTTGGATTGTTCTCACCTCCGAGGCATTCATATCCCAAGAGTCCACAATAACAACTCTCTCTAGCGCAGGAGATTTTGAGAGCAGCATTTTCATAAAAAGCAGTTCGAGTGCGAATTCACTGAATGATTCAATCTTGATTGTGTTAAGCATCTTCAATTCCTGAATAACAAAGCCACTGTCTGGATCCTCCAAAAGCCTTGAAGCAGCTTCTTGGTCATCCTTCCCACGGAACTATAACTCAAGAAGAAATGAAAAACAAACACAACTGTGAGACATTTGAAAAAGCAAAACAAGAAGAATCATACATGATTGCCAAATATATACTCTACCTCATTCGCAAATATCCGCAGTTCACATAGGTTGGGACATTTTTGAAGCAATTGCATAGCAATGGCAAGTTGCTTCTGACAACCAAAATTTAATTCATATAGCTTCATTACTTGCAGATTTATTGCAGTTGGAAACACAGATACATCAATGTCCTTGAAAAATAGGAACAAAGAAACCAAAATTAGCAGTTGGAAACATAGATACATCAATATCCTTGAAAAATAGGAACAAAGAAACCAAAATTAGCCACCACAAGAACTTTAACAAGTCAGAAGGTAAAGAATTATATCTATCCATGCATTTGCATCAAGTAAAATGAGTAAGGTTCTCACCATCAAGGAAGAGCCGCACAACCAAAGAGTCTTAATGGCTTTCAAATGTGGCGCCAACCATCTCGACTCAACCACATCATACATACAAACAAGAACAGGCAAAATTTCAAGCTTAGGAGAACAGATCTCAAACTTATGGATCCCTGGACAATATCCGAAAGCCAGCTCCTCAAGTTTAGGAATACTAATACTAGAGGCAATTCCACTAACACTACACTTAAATTCAACTTTGAAGAAAGCTAATGAAGTGACATTGGAAAATATACCACAATCATTTACAGGCAAATCAATAAAGGGACCACGGACTATCAGTTGCTTAATTGTCCTGCAAGAGAGTAAACAAAATGGCAGCTTATATTCCTCCCAATCGTCAGTACTATCTAAACATATCTTAACTTCCTCCACACCATTTCTTGACAAAAATAGACACCACCTATCAACAATCAACATCAGACTGCTGGGGCGTAGGATCATCACATGAAATCTGTAGAGTAAATTTCTTAACCGGCCCAGCACGGAGAAAGAGGATATTATTGATTATATTCACGAGGGTTCTACCTTCATCTTCAAAGCACTTTCGGACACTATGCAAGAATTCCCAATCGAACGTAAGCTGCCCATGCTGCAACCAAACATCATTCCAGTGCTTTGAGAGCATAGCAGTTCTGGCGGCCTCTGGGGTGCGCAAAAACCCCAAAATTCTGTCCTTTACCTCTAAAGGCAGCTGACTTATTAAATCCCTTGAGTCGCCAAGCCATTAAATTGAAACAACAATGAGGCGTCGGTCGAAATCGAAACCTAAATCGTTCTATTCTTCAACTGCAAGATTCCATATTTCGTAAATAAAAAGGAAATTAGGCAGCTAAGAGTTGGAAAGAAAACAGAGATTTGGGGAAAAGTGACAGAAACCCTCACCTATGATGTTTGGGCCTTTGAAGATTAGAATGCTATTCCTCTTGAAGATTAGCCGTGGAGCAGAGTAGTAGACGCCAAACGGAGAAGACTAAGGCTGGCCGCCGGTGGAGCTGAGTGGAGACTGGAGAATCGCGGTGGAGAGACAGAGAGACGGCTGAGTCGCAGCCTCGCTCGCAGGGCTGAAGGGCGGAGGCTGAGTGTTGAACTAGAGTCTAGGGATTTCATTTTCATTTTAGGGTGTGTTTGGTAACCTGTAAAATGACTCCCGGAAAATTTTTTCCGAGTTTTCTGTGTTTGGCAACTTCTGGAAAATGTGGTCAACGGAAAATGTTTTCCGTTGACCAAGGAAAATCAGTTCATTTTTCTGGAAAATGACTTACGGAATTTTTTTCCGTAAGTCATTTTACGGAATCACCAGAATAGTTGTTTCGCATGTTTTCGACCAAAATCAAGCCATATCACCCATGACCATGGACCAAGGAGGTGGGAAACCGCCGAAAACATCTGTTACATTTATTTTTATTTTTTATTTTTTAATAAATTCTATTCTTTTTATTAAATACCATTATTTTAATAACTATTATAATTTTTTATATTTTAAATAAAACAATTACAATGTTTAATTATACAATTCTATCCATTTTCTAGAAAATGAACCAAACACACAAAGACAGTTTTCCATAATACATCCAAACACCGGAAATGAAACTGTTTTCTGGAAAATGACTCATTTTCCAGAAGTCATTTTCCTGCTTTCCAAACAGACCCTTAGAGATTTTACCTTATATATTTATTTATTTATACCATGATTATTCTTTTTTTTTTTTTGAGTACTACTGACTCTGTTACAATGTAGTATCTGTTCGTAGCTACTTTCTCAACTATAGTTCTAAATTTTAAAATTGATCATTTGTGGTCTTTCAAGTTTCAAAATATTACTAACTGTGATCCAACCGTTAATTTGCTCAGTTTACACCGTATAAATGAAGGACAAAAATGTCCTTTCGTGTTATTCTTCCATTTTAAAGTGAAAATATAATCTTTTGACCAGCAAATGCATCTTCTTTCTTTCCGATTATTCTTTGCTAAGTTCCAGCAAATGCATTGTCTTACCATCTGATGCCACAATATTCAGCTTGCATAGCTTGGGGGAATTTTGAACCAACTGCAAAACAAAGGCAAGTTCCTCTCTACATGAAACACTTAACTGATACAACTTAATCACTTACCGATTACGGAACCCCCTATTGTCTGATTTTTTGTTTGAGCCTTTGCTAGTTACGGTAACCGAAGGGAACCGGAATGCTATTCATCTTGTTGGGTTTAAATGATGATTGCTCCTCAAATCTCATATTGGTTTAAACTTGTGCAATCGTTATTGCGTGGACCACAGTCCCAAACGACATCGTCTCTCTTTTACAAGGTTGCAAAAATCGCTAGGCGGGAGCTTAGGTTTTTTTTTTTAAATTTTAATTTTAAAAAAAATTAAAAAAAAATATATTTTTAAGTGTTAATAATTGTAAAGTGTTGTAAGTCTTTACACTTTAATAGTTAAATACTTAATACTTATTAAGTTATTGGTTATTATTAGTGCATTACTTATTAGTTTAATTTAGTTATTACTTATTATTTTATTAAGTTATTACTCTCTCTGTCCCATTTTACATGTCCTATTTACTATTCATTGGTCAAACCAACTCTTTCTTTTTTGCTTATTTTTTAAAGTATTTTTTTATTATTTTTAAATTTAATTTTTTGTGTTTAATAGTATTTTTAATGTAGTTTCTAAATATATAAATTTTATATATTAATGCTAAACTTAATATTATGAAAAATTGGATTGCAATTTACTTTAGTCAAGCCTCGTTAAATGAACCAGACAACCATTTTGAGACAGGGGTAGTACTTATTAGTTATTACTTATTACTTATTATTAAACTATTAGAGAATTAGTTAATACATTATAACATTAATAGTTCAAATGTTTCAGATTTATAATTTAAAAAAAAAAAAAAAAAACACCAGCCGGCCGCCCTAGGCGGCCCAGGCGCCCGGCCGCGGGGGAGGCCGATTTCGGCCTTCCTCGACGCGGCCGGGCGCCGCCTAGCGCCTAGGCGCGATTTTTGCAACACTGCATTTTTAAGAAGATACGACGTCATTAATTTAGAGACGTGGGTCAAACAATTTTTTTTTTTTTTTCACTCGACCTACATTTTCCTCTCCATTGTGTCTCCTTTTAAATCCAATGCTGCAACATGCATTTTTATAACTCATAAAGTGCATTATTCTAACTCATAAAACATCTTCTTACCCTAGGAGATTCATTATGAATTGCTGAATAGACGTCGTTATTAACTAACATAATTTGTAAAACGTCAAAACGACGTCGTTTTGGATTATGGTCTACACAGCTATATGAACTGTGTAATTTGTCAAACCTGTAGGTGGAATGGACTCCAAGTCTAAAGCCAATTGAGGCCCAAAAGTTAATTGGGTTATGAGAATAATTGAAATTCATAAGCAATGTTTCTGGACCTCGATTAGGGGTACGTGTACACAATGTGGTGAATCGTTTAGAAAATTGAGGGGTAACATTTTATACCACTAATAATTCAAGGGTGACATTGATAATTGACATATTATGGAGGGGCATAAATTACAATTTTTCCTATTAAATTATGATAAGATATTTTATCATGTGAGTTCTACTAAAACACTAAGATATGAGTGTGGTCTGGTCATGTAAGAGTACAAGTTTAAAGTAAATGTAGCATTTTTCTTTTGAAAAATACGTGCATCATTATTATTTTGTAGCTGTTGATTTTTTTTTTTTTAATACTTGTAGCTGTTGAATTTGAAATTAATTAAATTGTCATATAATTCTCTAAAGAGATAATCATAATCATAATCATAATAATTAATTTGACAATAATACCACTAAGTTTAACATCTATTTAACCGAAATCTTAACTGAAGATTATTTGTGATAAAAAATAAATGTTAAAATACATATTTTGACACTAAAAAGAGTACTAACCCAATAGTCAAATGACCATTTATAATATTTACTCTAATTTATAGATCTAACCCTTTAACAATTATAAATTAAACTCAAAATCTGAATCCTTAAAAATCTAATTCCTAAATCCTAAATTATAAATTCTAAAACCCCTAAATCCCTAACGACCAGAAGAACGACTGAGCGACTCCGCCAAACACTCCCACGACGCTGCGAATCTGCGAGTTTGGGTAAGTTTTCTTTGTTGAAATCTATGGAATGCTGCTTCCCTCACTCCATCGTTGATTTTATTTCTCTGTACCGCGTACGCAGAACTGCAGAAGAGCTGCCATTTTCTTTCTCTGTTTATTTCCAGTCCTTAACTTTGCTTTTTTTTTTTTTTCTAATTTTATCCATTAATTTACTTGCTGAGAGATGCGGCGTAGTGTAGGGATGTTGAAGTTGCATCTTTCAGTAATTTGAGTTTGGGTGCAATGACAGCCTGTATTAGCTAGTAGTTTGATGAATGCACATTGTTGAAAGGTCGACCTCAATTCGAGTCAATCGAGTTGATAACATCTAAGCTTTCTCTGCTTTATAAATTATATTTTGCAGATTAAATGAGTGGTTGTAGGTCTACAAAATTTGAATGCCAAAAATAGGTTTGTTTTGAATTCATATTATAGAACTATGTTCTGATTTCTTTGTTTTTCAATTTGTGTTTGTTAGAGCGAGTTATCTGGATTATATATGGCAGGAAAAGACAGAATTAGTGAACTCCCCCTAGGTATAATTGACAATATTTTGGGATATTTGCCGATTCAAGAAGCTGCTAGGACTGCAATTTTATCTTCCTTATGGAAGGATATCTGGTTTAGTCTGACAAAGCTCAACTTTTGTTATGGTTTCTTTCGTTACCTATGTCTTAAATATTCCGGTGCTGAAGGTCTGAATTCGGAATCTCCTATCTTTTATGTAATCAACAAAATTCTCATGCGGCACAATGGACGTATTCACAAAATTGTCTTCGACTTTTCTGAAGAAGTATTGGAATTCATTTTCTCTAAAGAAATTGATTACGAGGATATAGATAATTTGTTGTTGGACAACTTGAATCAGTGGTTTCTTCTTGTCACCCAGAATAGTGTTGAAGAAATTGACATTTCTTATTCTATAGATATAGAAGTAAGATACAGGGTGCCAAATTGCATATTTTCTTGCCCAACACTAAAGAGATTGAGCCTTTTTAATGTCTCTGTTGAACTAATAAATGCCTCTTGTGTACTTCCGAATGTTACATCACTTTGTCTCAACCGTGTTGACTTTAAGCCTACAACTTGTTTGGATTATGGTGTTTATCTTCCTATGCTAGAAGATCTCTCATTTGATGAATGCGATAAGATATTTTATTTTAACATTATTGCACCAAAACTTTGGTAGTTTGGAAATCTCCCAGCTCGAGTGTTCTTGTTATTATTTCAAAGAATTTGGTGTTCTGCCGCCTAACTTGGACTTGAGATCTATATCAAGTCTTGATTTGAATTGTTCCACTCGTTGCTTTGAGGTAAATTGGTCTAATAGACTCTTTTTTTGTTTAATTCTGTTTTTATAAAATGTTTTTCAGAAACTGATCTAATTGTCTTTTTCTTGGTTTCCAAGGTGTTTATTAAACAACTTATTAGAGTGGGACATGCACTTGCACTAAACATTGAACTCCTCAGTCTGCGTATATTAAAAGAAGATAGCTTTTTGCCAGATATAAATAATTCTACATTCATACAGCTGCTGCGAGTATGCCCAAAATTATGCAAACTTGATATATTGGATGCAGGGGTAATCTTCATTTA
The DNA here is from genome assembly GCA_003576665.1 of Ipomoea trifida. NCBI lineage: Eukaryota > Viridiplantae > Streptophyta > Magnoliopsida > Solanales > Convolvulaceae > Ipomoea > Ipomoea trifida. The sequence continues at coordinate 23,944,187 of CP025659.1, read as the reverse complement.
CATATATATGGATCAACTGTTCAATATAATTCTAATTGGTTCCATTATTGTTGCATTTCTTAATGCAAATTTGTTACGTAACTGATTGCTTATTTATGTTTATGTTCTGTTATTATTAGTTATTGACGTTAAATCCGGAGGATTTTGTGCTTATGGAGGAACTCAGCAGTGTGGCTCGAACACTGAAAATGCTTCACACTTTGAAGTTTATCCATTTTAATGGGTCGAGGTCTGAAATGCAGTCTATTAAGGTGTTACTTGCTTGCTTTCCAGGAATTAAGAAGGTTGTCATTGTTCGAGGTTGGATTCGCTCTGGTGAAGAATTTAAAATTATGCAGGAACTTTTACGTTTCCCTCGTGCCTCTACAAAAGCTGAAATTTTTTACATATAGGAATCTTAATTTTATGCTGTTTTCCTAGTGCGTAAGTTCTGTATTGTGTAATGGTTTGTGAGATTGCTTATTAGGTTGGGAATGTACTATCACAACTGTAGTTGGGTTTAAGGTTTAATTAATTGTTTGTTCCCGGTATTATATTAAGTGTAGAGTGAATTAAGGGACAAAACACCATACATTTTTGGTAATTAATTACATTCTTTAGCATGGAACTCCACGAAAGTTTTGTATTAAATTAAAAAAATTAAAAGTTTAAATATGATTGTTTTCTAGCAATTTTATACTCCGTATTAAATACAATAGGCCCCAACTAAGCCTGGCCTTCTTCAATAGTAGAGATTTTGGTGTGATTTTGGAGGGAAAAAAGAAAATGAAAAAATAAAACAAAATATAAAATTGAAAAAAAGATAATAAACGTATTTCGCTTTGCCTCACGTAGGCCTAGGTAACTTCCCACGGTGGACCCCGCTCCCCACCGTCAAAATCCCTCATCTTGCAGGATAAAAATTTCTCAAAAATTCGCCCTCACATTTTTTAAAAACCTTCTCCCTAGTTTTTACTATTCCAAAATCTCTCAAAAACAACTAAGGGGATGACTTTAGAGCATCCGTAATAGTGAGGTTATTTTGTGATATTTGAGTAGTTTTTGTAAGTGTGATTAGGAAAGAGATTATGGGAGAAAAGATAAAAAAGAAAAAAAAAAAAAAAGAAAAAAGAAACTAAAAAAATTCTGACATTTGAAACAAAAAAATAAAAAAAGTAAGTTAAATGTCAGAGTGGCGGCCTCTTTGACTCGCCCTCACGCACCCGCTAGGGCGCGAATTGTCGCGCAATCACGCGATCTGCGATGTTTTTTTTTTTTTTTTTCTTTAAATCTTAGATTTTGTAAGAGAAATAACTCTCCAATTTTTTGCCTCCATATCAGTTTTGATTCAACACAGCTGATTTATTCTCTGTCATAAATTGCCAAAAAACCACAGGTAGAGATGTTCTTAGAGCATTCACACTTGTTTGAGGTTTTTTTTTTTTTTTTTTTTTTTTTTTTTTGTGGGGTTTGAGGTTTTTTGTGATTTTTTATGTGTTGATTAGGAGTAAGGAGAGAAAAAAAAAATGGAAAAAAAAAACAAATCTGACAACCAAAAAAAAATTTGCTGGTAAACGCGCCATGCAGGGTGCATGCATGGCCTGAACACGCAGTTGAGGAGTCAAAAAACTCAACAGTTGGGCCATACAAAAAACTCAATTTGCTGGAAAAAAAATCCCCAAAATCCATCTTTTTCCATTTGTAAAATATCACTCTTTTGTTTTTTTCCTTCAAAAAGATTCCCCAAAAATGAACAAGTTCGGATACTCTTACCTAAGTAGCTTGTATACTACACATTCCACCATTTTCTTATGCTGAAAAAAAAGAAGCTAAATATAGGGTCCGTAAGTTATAGGGTAATTGCAGAATTCATCCCTAAGTTAGGGTAATACTCACTTTTCGTCCCTAAGTTCTTATTAGCGTTGCACTTTTCGTCCCTGAGTTATTCAAATTGCAAATTTCGTCCCTAAGTTATCATTGCGTTGCACTTTTCGTCCTTAACATAAGTGTGCAAACTTCGGTAAATTTTCATTTAAAAAATTTTTAATCGAACTTTTTCGGTTCAATGTCAATTTTTTTAACGAAGTTTACTGAAAAAGTTTGATTAAAATTTTTTTAAAACGAAATTTACAATTTGAATAACTCAGGGACGAAAAGTGCAACGCCAATGATAACTTAGGGATGAAAAGTGAGTATTACCATAACTTAGGGATCGGACGAATTCTGCAAATACCATATAACTAAGGGACGAAAAATGTAATTTTCCCCTAAATATATTTTGTGATAATTATATCGAAAGCTTAAAAACTTTGTGAACAAATATGTGACAATTGTACCAAATTATGCATAAATATTATCTAAAAATCTCTAAATTTTAACAAATTAATATCGTCAAACATTTTTATTGTGTAATAATTATAAATTTTGACAAAGTACAAATTTAATCTAACTCGAATTTCTTGAGTTTTTGCATAAAAGTACAACATAAAGTTATTTTTTTTAAAATAATATATGAAAATGTTTATCTTTATAAGAGAAAAAGTATAAATTAAACTCTTCAAAGAAACATTTGACAATATAAAATCATGTTTAAATATTATATCACAAATTATTAATCCTTAACTAAAGATGATTGAATTATTTTAGTGTTATATACTATAATAAATTAATAATGGGATATAATTGTCAAAAAACAAATATTTATGTTTTTTAGCCAAGGGTCCGCTTGGATAAAAAAAAAAAAATATTTTCTGTTTATGGTGTTTTGCTAAAAGTCAAAAAATGATATTTTTATATGACCTAAAATATAAACCTTAATTAAATAAAGTAATATTATATTTCACATTGCAAACTAAACACATAAGGTAATCTTTCATTCTCAAAACGTCACATTACCTTCTTGGAGGTAATCCTATTACTACCTGATGTAATTCAAGATTCCGTGAATCAAACTCCTAATTGGGCTTCTCATATACCAAACCAATGCTCTATGACAAATTAAATTTGGATATAATTGTCACAAGTATAAATATTTTATCTACGTGGAATATAAATAATTATGCATTCATACATCATCAGCAGCGACCATGCTCAAAATCATGGGAACTTGATATATTGCATCTAGAGACTAGAGGTGTAATTTTAACGCACACAGATAATTCAATTTCCGTGCGGTTAGGAGTGTCCCCTACGGTTGTGCGGTTAAATCTGAACCATTGATCTTACCTAAATCAACGTCATTAACAGCGATTAATAAAAAACACGTGGTGACAATTTGGTCTTTTTGTATTTAGGTCAAATTTAAGGTGCGTGGTTTTCCTTCTTTAGGTGAGTGATTTTTGTACTGTGTGACTTAAGGTGAGTCAAGTGTTGAAAACTTAAGTGTGTGCCTGCGTGGTTTTCATTCTTAAAGTGCGTAATTTTTGTGCTTAAGGTGAGTTAGTGTTGAAACTTAAGGTGTGTTAGCCTAAAGTTTTAGGTGCGTTGTTTTCTTTCTTTAGGTGCGTGGTTTTCCTTCTTAAGATGCGTGACTTGAATGCTTAAGGTGTGTCAGTTGTTGAAACTTAAGGTGCGTCATTTTAAAACTTTATGTGCGTGATTTGTATTCTTAAAGTGCTTTGTTTGTGGGCTTAAGGTGTGGTCTGTGTATTTAAGGTGAGCCATTGAAATTTGAAACTTTAGGTGCATGTTTGTGTTGTTGCCATACTAAATAATAATATATGAGAAACCTGACCTCGTAGTAGTGGAAGTGGAAGCAGTGTTGATCTCCAACCACAATTGATGTGTTGTTGTGCTGCCTCTTGAATGGTAGACCGTTAGCCATTTATGTCCATAGATGATGTATTGCAGTATTGGTGAATGAACCATAACTAAATGTTCTATATAATGAATGTCATGTACCTCATCAATCCAGGTTTGTATTAGGCACAGAGTCTGGTGGTCTAAAAGTCCTAGTTATTCAGTTTAACCAAATTACTTTGTCTTTTCAAAAAAAAAAAAAATTACTTTGTAAGCCTAGTCAACTTTTAGGGAAAATCTTACAATATTACCATATAATGAGATGAATATTATAAGGTAAATTTACGGGGTGTTTGGTTGGAGGAGATTACAATTCCATTTCCACCTAATTCCTACATAATTCCGAAGGCCATCAAATTCCTTTGTTTGGTTGAAGGGAATTGCAATTCCGTGGAATTAGAATCCCATGCCCCTTTTCTCCACAAAAAAAAAAAAAAAAAAAAAAAAAAGAAAGAATCCAATGCCCCCCCTCCCCCCTTGGTATTTCAATTCCATGGACCGTAGGAAGAAAAAATACAACTTTGAAACAAAACTACCCTCTCCGTTTTAACATAAAATTAATGGTTGACTTCTCTTTTTCCATTATATCGTGTCTTCTTTTTTTACTCTCAACACAAAACGTCAATCAGTAGGCGAATATCAATCAAATATGTTTTCTCAAAATTCCTTTTTTTTTTTTTTGGTAGATTCTCAAAACTCCATTATATATTTTATTATTTTCATTATGCAATTCTAAGGTTCATTTACAACGTACGTGCTACATGAATTTTCAAAAATAAAATTTGAATATGATCATTTAAGATTTATAATAATAATAATAATAATAATAATAATAATAATAATAATAATAATAATAATAATAATAATAATAATAATAATAAGTATGAACATTTGGACTTTATAATACTTATTTCCTTTCAATTCCGATATATACCAAATATTGGAATTGAAATATTTCCCAGTAATACTATTCCTGCAAACCAAACACTGAAATTTAAATTAAATTACCACTTTATTTCCACATTACATGGACAGTGAATTGACATTTTTAATAATAAATTTTAAAAATATAAATTTAAAATTAAATAATAAAAAAAAATAAATAAATAAATTTAAAAATAAAATAAAATAAAATGCCGGGGTAGCTGCTGGCCACCCCTACACCCGTCCTTCGTCTCTAGTTGGAGACGAAGATGGATCTCTTTGTCTCCGCAAGAGGCGAAGGGGTGGTCGGCTGGCTGTCAGTGTTTTGTATTTTTTTTAAAAAAAAGTTTTTTAAATTATTTATTTTAATAGTTTATTATTAAAAATTATTTTAAAATGTCAACTCACCCTCCGGAAGAAATAGATGTTAACCTACTATTAGGTCAATTTGCACCTTATTCTAAAAAAAAAAAAAAAAAACAGAAGAACGACTGAGCGACTCCGCCAAACACTCCAACGACGCTGCGAATTTGGGTAAGTCTTCTTACGCTGCCTCCCTCCCTCACTCACTCCATCGTCGATTTTCTTTCTCTGTACGGCGTACGCAGAACTGCAGAATAGCTGCCATTTTCTTTCTCTTTTTATTCCCAGTCCTTAACTTTCCTTTTTTAATTTTATCTATTAATATACTGCTTTTTTGTTACTGAGAGATCAGATGTGGCGTGGTGTAGGGATGTTGAAGTTGCATCTTTCAATAATTTTATAAATTTTAATCCTCTCCTCTCGTTCATATATAGTCTCTTGCGCATCAGTAAATTGTGAATAACATCTAAGTGGAATCATTCTTGTTATAGGTATGCTTCATGCATATATTTTTTAATTTGCAGATTAAATTAGTGGTTTTGAATGTTGTTGTAGGTGTACAATATTTGAATGCCAAAAATAGGTTTGTTTTGAATTCATATTATACAACTATGTTCTGATTTCTTTGTTTTTCAATTTGTGTTTGTTAGTGCGATTATATATGGAAGGAAAAGACAGAATTAGTGAACTCCCCGTGGGTATACTTGACAATATTTTGGGATTTTTGCCGATTCAAGAAGCCGCTAGAACTGCGATTTTATCTTCCTACTGGAAGGATATCTGGTTTAGTCTGACAAAGCTCGACTTTGGTTTTTCTTACTTTGATTATATATATTGTAAACGTTCCGATGGTGAAGATTGGGAGTCGGAATCTCCTTGTTTTGATATAATCAACAAAATTCTCATGCGGCACAATGGACCTATTCACAAAATTAGGTTCGATTTTATTGGCGAAACATTTGATTTTGAGGATATAGGTAATTTGGTGTCGGGCAACTTGAATAAGTGGTTTCTTCTTCTCACCCAGAATAGTGTTGAAGAAATTGACATTTCTTATTGGATAGATGGAAATGCAAAATGCAGGGTTCCGATTTGCATATTTTCTTGCCCAACACTGAAGAGATTGAGACTTCGTAAAGTCTCAGTTGAATTAATAAATGCCTATTGTGTACTTCCGAATGTTACATCACTTTGTCTCAACGATATTGACTTTAAGCCTAGAAATTGTTCGAATTATGTTGTTTATCTTCCTATGCTTCAGTATCTCTCATTTGACGAATGCGATGGCATATGTTATTTTAACATTGTTGCACCAAAACTTGGTAGTTTGAAAATCATCCTGTACGTTTGTTCTCCTTATTATCACAAAAAATTTGGTGTTTTGTCGCTTAACTTGGACTTGAGATCTATATCAAGTTTTGATTTGAGTTGTTCCCCTTGTTGTTTTGAGGTAAATTGGCTTGATGACTCTTTTTTTTTTTTTTTTTTTTTTTGTTTAATTCTGTTTTTATAAAATGTTTTTTAGGAACTGATCTAATTCTCTTTCTCTTGATTTCCAAGATGTTTATTGAAGAACTTACTAGAGTGGGACATGCACTTGCACTAAACGTTGAACTCCTCAGACTACATATATCAAAAGATGATTATGTGTTTTCATCGCCAGATATAAATAATTCTGCATTCATACAACTGCTGCGAGCGTGCCCAAAATTATGCAAACTTGATATATGCCATCCAGAGGTAATCTTCATTTATATATTTATGGATCAATTGTTCCATATAATTCTGATTGGTTCCATTATTGTTGCATTTCTTAATGCAAAATTGTTAAGTAAATTATGAACTCATTGCTTATTTATTTTTATGTTTTGTTATTAGTTTTTTAATTTAAATCCAGAGGATTTTGTGCTTATGGAGGAACTCAGCGGTGTGGCTCGAACACTGAAAATGCTTCGCACTTTGAAGTTTAACCCTTTTTTTGGGTCGAGGTCTCAAATGCAGTCTATTAAGGCGTTACTTGCTTGTTTTTCAGAAATTAAGAAGGTTGTCATTGTTCGAGATTGGATTGACAGATTTCGCCCCGATGAAGAATTTAAGATTATGCAGGAACTTTTAGATTTCTCTCGTGCCTCTACAAAACCAGAAATTTTTTACAAGTAGTAATCTTAATTTTATGCTGTTTCCTTAGTACGTAAGTTTTGGTTTGTGAGTTGCTTATTAGGTTTGAATGGTACTATCACAACTGTAGTTGGGTTTAAGGTGAGTTAATTGTTTGTTCCCGATACTATATCAAGTGTAAGATGAATTAAGGGATAAAACACCATACATTTTTGGCCCCGTGCATAATTTGGTGGAGACTTGTCAAAGCTGGATGAGAAAAGATTGGGAAGTTAACGTGTGTTATATCTTCCGGGAACAAAATAGAGTGGCAGATACCCTTACTAGGTTAGGTAAATATAAGCCGCTGAATTGGTGTAACCTTGAAGTTCCACTTGATGAATTGCACCAAACTTTGGAATAAGACAAAATGGGTTGCTGTTGGACCAGGAGTGTGATTGTGAGGGACCTTCATTAGGTTATGTTCCTGGGGTTTCCCCCTCCCTTCTTAATCAAAAAAAAAAAAAAAAACACCATACATTTTTTGGTAATTAATTACATTCTTTAGCATAGAACTCCACGAAAGTTTTGTATTAAATTAAAAAAAATTAAAAGTTTAAATATAATTGCTTTCTACCAGTTTTATACGTAGTATTAAATACAATGCCCCAATTAATAGGGATGTTAATTTCAATCTAACTTCTGGATATCCACCCAAATCCACCTCGCATGAATTGGTTTTTTTCTTTTTTTTGGGTGATAGTGGGTGGTGGGGTGGGTCTTAAAAAGTAAGCATCGATTGCCGCCTTCGCCGACCTCCAAACCATGCGTGGCAGTGGCAATTTTGCATTCCAGACAGCATCATTTCTAGCATACATAACTGCCAAGAATTCCACCATAATATATATCTGCATGTAACACGTCCAATTTAACCAAATGGAAAAGGTGCCACTCACCACACAAGAGATAGGGAGATTAGACTCCTTATTAAATCTTTTAGGGTTGACAGAAATTTTCTCCTTGATGATCTTATATCCTTTTTTACCGTTATAATGACCTTAGGGTTTCCAAACTAGTACCATGAGTACTCTTCATAGGTTGGGGTTATAGGAATTTTGGCAATACAATCCACAAAATTATTTCTCGAGATAGTCATGTCCCATGTATGTGTCTTTTGATTAATCAAACCTGAAACCTTGGAACCTCGTAAATGTGGGGACATACCGATTTGAATCACTGGATTGGAATTATCTAACAACCAAGGGTCCCAAATTTAACGTGGAGTCCCCATTACCAATTCTCCATTTTGCCCCATTACAAATCATTTCATGTGCTGCCATAATACTCCTCCAGCATAAACTAGGACAATTTCCTACCATAGTATCAATAAACGAAGTTTTAGGGAAGTACCTAGCTTTGTAGATACGAGCCACAAAATTTAGAGGCCTTAGAGTTAAGAAATGCCATGCCTGTTTACCAAGCTACCAGATTGAGCGCACAGAGATCCTTGAAACGTAACCCAGCCCACCAAACTTCTTAGGAGCACACAGACGATCGTATGACATTCATTGTACACCTCAGGTCCGGTCCTATCATTTTATAGGTCCGGGACATGGCATAAAAAATAGGTCGCACCTCTAAAGTTAGTATATAATTCCATACCTAAACTTTAAATTACATAAGGAAAAACAAAATACTAATATCAAATAACTTGGAACAAGATTCACAAGCTTTTAACCATTTTACATTAATACTAACCATTTTATCAACAACTTTGTAGTTAGGTTGCGCAAGTCTGACAATGATGTAAGAACAATTTTGTTCAATAAAAAAATAGTATAATATTTGTAATGTAATGTATAACTGTATCATTATATAAATAAAAACACAAGATATTAATATTATAATCATTTAAATCACTCAATAATGCAAAAGCATAATTATATTGAAGTTTTATTTCTAATCAACAACTTTATAGTTAGGTCGCGCTGGCATGACAAAGATGTAAGAACAATTTTGTTCAATAAAAAATAATATTGTAATATTTGTAAAGTAATATACAATTATATCATTATAGAAATACAAACAAAAAATATTAATATTATAATCACCTAAATTATTCTCAATAATGCAAAAGCATAATTATATTGAGATATTGAGTCTTGATCTAAATAATCAAAAGAAGATTAATTAAACGAAAAAAAACTTAACCTAAATTTGTTTTTTAAAAAATGCAAGAAAATGATTTTCAATGCTCTGTTAAATTTTATATTGTATTTTTTAATACACTCTAACATATTGTAGTATATTTTTTAATAATTATGCCAACTATAATTGGGATGAGATTCGGACCTACGAACTTTCTTATAGAAAGTTAAGAATAATAAATAGTTAATGAATATTCCATTACTAAAGTTAATACTAACGGAATGCAAAAGTATTTAAAAGAAGAAAAATAATTAATATAATAGAGGGTAAAGTAGGAAACTTAATAAAAAACACTAAAATCAAAATAATTTGAACCATTTATTTCAACAAACAATTACACCAATATTTTTTTTAATTCTCCTTAGGTGCCTAACTTTATTGGCTCTTATTAAATTTGTAAAGGTAGATGTAGATAGATGTAAAAATCTAAACGGAAGATTATTTGTGATATAAAATAAAAGTCAAGATACATATTCTAAGTCAAATGGAGAGACAATGACTAAAATGGGCAATAGTCAAATGGCCATTTGTGATATTTACTCTAATTTATAGAACTAACCCTTTAACAATTAAAAATTAAAATTCAACCCTCAAATTCTGGATCCTTAAAAATAAATTCCTAAATCCTAAAATCAAAATTCTGAAATCCCTAAATCCCTAGCGACCAGAAGAACGACTGAGCGACTCCGCCAAACACTCCGACGACGCTACGAATCTGCGAATTTGAGTAAGTCTTCTTCGTTGAAATTTATGGAACGCTGCGAGTCTGCGATTTTCTTTCTCTGTACGGCGTACGCAGAACTGCAGAAGTGCTGCCATTTTATTTCTCTGTTCATTTCCAGTCCTTAACTTTCCTTTGTTAATTTTATGAATTAATTTCCTGATGAGAGATGCGGTGTAGTGTAGGAATGTTGAAGTTGCATCTTTCAATAATTTGAGTTTGGGTGCAACGACAGATTTGTATTCGCTAGTAGTTGGATGAATGCACATTGTTGAAATGTCGACCTCAATTCCAGTCAATCCTGTTGATAACATCCATATGGATGGAGAAGACAGAATTAGTGAACTCCCCGTGGGTATACTTGACAATATTTTGGGATTTTTGCCGATTCAAGAAGCTGCTAGAACTGTGATTTTATCTTCCTCCTGGAAGGATATCTGGTTTAGTCTGACAAAGCTCAACTTTTGCCATGGTTTTTTTGATTACATATGTCTTAAATATTCCGATGCTGAAGGTTGGAAGTCGGATTCTCAATCTCCTATTTGGGAAGTAATTAACAAAATTCTCATGCAGCACAATGGACCTATTCAGAAAATTGTCTTCGACTTTTCTGAAGAAGTATTTGCATTCCATTCCCCTGAAGAATTTGATTTTTGGGATATATCTAAGTTGTTGTCGTACAACTTGAATCAGTGGTTTCTTCTTCTCACCCAGAATGGTGTTGAAGAAATTGACATTTCTTGTTTTAGAGAGACAAAATGCCAGGTGCCGAATTGCTTACTTTCTTGCCCAACACTGAAGAAATTGAAACTTGAAAATGTCGATGTTGAACCAATAAATGACTATTGTATACTTCCGAATGTTACATCACTTTCTCTTCGGTATGTTGACTTTAATCCTGAAACTTGTTCGGATTATGGTGTTTATCTTCCTATGCTAGAGGATCTCTCATTTGATGAATGCGGTAAGATATTTTATTTTAACATTGTTGCACCAAAGCTTGGTAGTTTGGAAATCTCCCTGCTCGAGTGTTCTCCATATTTAAAAAAAAAATTTGGTGTTTTGCCGCCTAACTTGGACTTGAGATCTATATCAAGATTTGATTTGATTTGTTCCCCCTGTTGCTTTGAGGTAAATTGGCTTGGTGACTCTTTTTTTGTTTAATTCTGTTTTATAAAATGTTTTTTTAGGAACTGATCTAATTCTCTTTCTCTTGATTTCCAAGGTGCTTATTAAAGAACATATTAGAGTTGGACATGCACCTGCACTAAACTTTGAACTCCTCAAGCTAAGTGTAGCAACTTGTAGATTTACGCCAGAATATATAAATAATTCTGCATTCATAAATCTGCTGCGAGCATGCCCAAAATTATGCGAACTTGATATATGGCATCTAGAGGTAATCTTCATTTTTATATATATGGATCAACTGTAAAATTCTGATTGGTTCCATTATTGTTGCATTTCTTAATGCACATTTGTTATGTAAATTATGAACTGATTGCTTATTTATGTTTATGTTCTGTTATTAGCCATTGAATTTAAATCCAGAGGATTTTGTGCTTATGGAGGAACTCAGCAGTGTGGCTCAAACACTGAAAATGCTTTGCACTTTGAAGTTTAGCCGTTTTTTTGGGTTGACGTCTGAAATGCAGACTATTAAGGCGTTACTAGCTTGCTTTCCAGGAATTAAGAAGGTTTTCATTGTTCGAGGTTGGATTAGCTCTGATAAAGAATTTAAAATTATGCAGAAACTTTTAGGTTTCCCACGTGCCTCTACAGAAGCAGAATTTTTTTACATACAGGAATCTTAATTTTATGCTGTTTCCTTAGTACTTAAGTTCTGTATTGTGTAATGGTTTGTGAGATTGCTTATTAGGTTTTAATGTACTATCACAACTGAAGTCGGGCTTTAAACCTTTAATGGTTTGTTCCCAGTATTATATTAACTATTAAGGGCAAATTATGCTATGGACCTGGTTTCACCTTGCAAGGTGGACTTATGTCCATGTTTACAATTTTAAAACTCTATATATTTACAATTTGAGATCTTAATATACAAAATTACATTACTTAATATTCACAATTTTTGAACTTTATATTAACAATTTTGTTATATTGATTCAAACATTATGTTATGTTGTTGAATATAGCGTTTTGTAATTATGAATATAGAATTTAAAAATAATGAATATCGAGTTCAAAAATTATAAATATAGAGTTCAAAAATAGTGAAAATAGAAATTTAAAATTGTGAACATAGAGATTTAAAATTGTGAACACGGACATGGGTCCACCTTGAAATCATAAGTGGTCCCTTGCAAGGTGGATCCATGTCCGTGTTCATAATTTTAGATCTCTATTGACAATTGATTTTCACCAATTTAGAAAAATCAATAGTCAATGGACCACTTATGATTAAATTAAAAGTCGAGGACGAAAATTGGTAAAGATTAGGGATGTTCAATTGGTTAACCGAACCGTTTTAATTGAAGTTTTTAAAACTTTAACCATTAACCAAACCAAATCAAACCAAACTTTTGATTACCGAATTAATTGAATTGAAGTTTTTTTCGATTAACCGATTATAACCGATTACCAAACTTTTTTAAGCTAAACTTTTAAATCTTAAAAATAATTAATATAATAATAAATCCAATTAAAATAATATATAAAATAATAAATTTATAAGAAAATATATAAAAACAATATTATTACAACATTACAAATTTATAGGGATTTTACATTATATATAAAAAATTTCGGTTAACTGTTCGGTAGATTCAATTAACAAAAATTTCAAATCGAATTAATCATTAATCAAAATTTTAAGAAGTCTTTAACCATTAACTGAATCGAAAATTGTTCGATTAAAAAACGATTAATCGAACTTATCGATTCAGACGGTTAACTAAAATTTTTTCAAAGTTTGTACACCTTTAATAAAGATCAATAGTCAAAGGATTATTTATGATAAAATTAAAAATCAAATGATAAAATTGATAAATAACAATATTTAAGGGACCATTTCTAAAATTAACTATATATAAATAATGTAAAATCCCCAAAACTAAAACGAAATCCTAAATCCTAGTTCAACAATTAGCCTTCGCCGTTTAGCCCTGCGACTCAGCCGTCTCCCTGTCTTCCCGCCGGCGGTCGGCCTTAGTCTTCTCCGTCTGGCGTCTGCTACTCTGCTCCGATTCCCTTCGGCTTTCCTAGCCCGCAAAGGCCCAAACCAAACATCAGAGGTGAAGGTTTCTGTCACTTTTCCCTCAATCTCTGTATTCTTCCCAACTCTTCCTAATTTCCTTTTATTTACGAAATACGAAATCTCGCCGTTGAAGAATAGAACGATTTTAGCTTTTGATTTCGACTTGCGCCTCATTGTTCTTTCAATTTAATGGCTCAATGTCGGCGACTCAAAACCGCACCGGATGCAAGGAGGGATTTAATAAGTGCGTTGCCGGTAGAGGTAAAGGACAGAATTTTGGAAAGTTTGCCCACTCGAGACGCCGCCAGAGCTGCTGTGCTCTCAAAGAGCTGGAATGATGTTTGGTTGCAGCATGGGCGGCTTGCGTTCGATTGGGATTTCTTGCTAACTGTCCCAAAGTGCCGAGATAATTATGGTAGAACCCTCGTGAACATAATCAATAATATCCTCTTTTCCCGTGCTTGGCCGGTTAAGAAATTTACTCTACAGATTTCATATGATGATCCTCAGCCGCCGCAGTCTGATATTGATAGGTGGTGTCTTTTTCTGTCAAGAAATGGTGCGGAGGAACTTAACATACGTTTAGATAACAGTGATGATTGGGGGCCAGATTATCAGCTGCCATTTTATTTACTCTCTTGCAGGACAATTAAGGAACTGATAGTCCGAGGTCCCTCTATTGATTTGCCTGTAAATGCTTGTGGTATATTTTCCAATGTCACTTCATTAGCTTTCTATCATGTTGAATTTAAGTGTAGTGTTAGTGGAATTGGCTTTAGTATTAGTTTTCCTAATCTTGAGAAGATGGCTTTCGGATATTGTCGAGGGATCAATAAGTTTGAGATTGGCCGGCCAAAGCTTGAAATGTTGTCTGTTATTGGTTCTATGTATGATGTTGATTCGAGATGGTTGGCACCGCATATGAAAGCCATTAAGACTCTTTGGTTGAGTGGCTCTTCGTTGTGGGTGAGAATCTAACTCATTTTACTAGATATAATTCTTTACCTCCTGGCTTGTTAAAGTTCTTGTGGTGGATAATTCCGTTTCTTTATTCCTCTTTTTCAAGGGTATGGATGTATCTGTGTTTCCAACTGCAATAAATTTGCAAGTGATGAAGCTATATGAATTAAATTTTGGTCTTCGGAAGCACCTCGTCGTTGCTATGCAATTGCTTCAAAAATGCCCCAACCTATGTGAATTGCGGATTATTGCAAATGAGGTAGAGTATATATTTGGCAATCATGTATGATTCTTCTTGTTTTGGTTTTTCAAATGTCCTCATAGTTGGTATTGTTTTTCATTTCTTCTTGAGTTATAGTTAGGTTGGAAGGATGACGAAGAAGCTGCTTCAAGGCTTTTGGAGGATCCGAACGGTGGCTTTGTTATTCAAGACCTGAAGATGCTTAACACAATCAAGATTGAATCATTCAGTGAATCCGCATTCGAAATGCTTTTTATGAAAATGCTGCTCTCAAAATCCCCTGCGCTAGAGAGAGTTGTTATTGTGAATTCTTGGGGTACGAATGCCTCCCGGGTGAGAAAAATCCAAAGGAAGTTGGAATGTTTCCCTCGTGCATCTCGAAACGCACAAATTGTCTGCACGGGTTATTATGCGTCTATGCATGATGATTGGATGGATACCCATGGTTTTGTCCTTTCAAGATGCATGGTGTATGAGTGATGATTGGATGGATACCCATGGCTTTATCCTTTCAAAAACTTACTATTGTGAATTTCTATGGGTTCAATTTGGGTACAACTTAGAAATGTAAGCAATGGTTCCGTTGGAAGTTGAAATGTTTTCAAAGTTGTTCAGTATGAGGTATTTGTAATCAGCGAGCATTGTGCGCAAGAATGGTCCTCTATCTATTTGCTTTTGTTAATAAATGACTTCAACTATGCTGCCTTTTTCTTTTTTTTTTTTTTTTTTTTTTTTTTTTAAGCATAAGATCATCAACAGAAAATCAACATATTCAAAACAAAGTGAAATGACTTTTGAAAATGTGCAACGATTAATAGATCAACACGTACTCAATAAAGATGCAATCTCTCTAGTGTAAGGCGGAAGCAAGTAATAAAAATAAAGGCCGAAGTTGGTAATAAAAACAAAGGTGCATTTCATCAGCTTCTTTTTGTGTGACAAAATGTGGACTACTACCCTTCTTTTTGCGTGACAAAATGTGGAATTGTGGATTACTATCCTCCATAGCTAGACGTTCCTTGCCATCATCAAGAAACTCAAATTTCTAAATAGGTCCATTATGCTACATGACAATTTTGTTGATTACATAAAACCCAACAAATGACTACACATAACCATCATAGTCATAGTCGTAAGTGTAGTCAAAGAAGAAATCACCGAATTTGAGTCGTGTAAGACTAGACCAAATATTTCTCCATCCAGTGGACAATACAACATTTCTAACATCTTTGCAAAAATTTCAAAATATTGTCAAGAATCTCTACCGGAAGTTCATTGATTCTATCTCTCTCTGACATAATCCAGATAACTTTAACATATACAAATTAAAGTGCAAATAAATTAAACTAAAAACATAATAGTGGTAATCGCAGTTAAGTAGAAATAAGACAATAGGTCAAAATCCGGATTGAAATTATATTGCTTACTAAATTTCTAAAATATGAATTCAAAACCAACAAAATGAGTAGCAAGTTAGTATTCAAATTGTATAAACCCTATCGTTCAATCCCAATATGTAAAACTCTAAACTTTTTGCATTATAAAATGACAATATTTATGTTATATTAGTACATTATACTATTTTTGAAATGGAATAAGGGTCAAATTAGCCACTGAACGTAACGCGATAGTGCAATCAGACCACTGGACCTAAAAAATGTGCAATTACTCCACTCAACAGCACAAATGTCTCCAATTTCACCTGGTAACCGATTCCAGCCCTTCCCTCCGGTTCACCGCTGATCTGGCTCATTACGTGGCATTAGTAGGCAGCTTCTTTTATTTTCCCTATTTTTGATTATTTCCAGCGTGTAAGTATTAAGTAACAGCCGTTGATCTTCTTCTTCTTCTTCATCGGACTCATCGCCATATGGGATGCAGCAATCGAACTCTCTCCCTCTCTAGACTTCCACCATCCCTTTCCCAACTCAAATTCCTCGCCGCCTCACTCACAACCGAGCAGGTCCCACAAGTCGCCGATGCGCCGACGGAGCAACACCTCAGACGCTGCATCCCGCTGCGGTCATTGCTTCTCCCGGAGACCGACCTGGGTCTCTATCCCGTTTGTGACCGGATGCCCCAACTCCAACCCTCTTTTTCTACATCTTTCTTGCTTTGCATTTCTTTATCTTCTTTTCTCAAATCCCCAGTTTCCATTTTCACTTCTAAACTCCAAAAGTCACTGTCTTTCTTAAAAAACTTTTGACCCCTTTAGAGGGGGATTTTGACTGATTTTTTTTCTCTCAGGGCGTGAGTGAGTTTGCAGAGGGAGGTTTTCAAAATGTAAGCTTTTTGTTAGAAATATCCACAATTTCCCACATGTTTCTTGGAGCTAAAATGAACGTGCCGGCCGGGTTTTCAGTTTCTGAAGTACCCATCAAGAATTTTCTAGGTAAGAGATGCATAATGCTTTGTTCTTTTGGAACTTTTGGTTATGTTTAATTGTACTTTCCTCTGCATTTTTGGGATGTTGTGATGATGATGATTCCAGTATGGTGTCTGTGTCTCTTGGTTTGACAGAACCAAGAATTGGGTATCTAAAAATGGGGTTTTGCATTTGAGTTCTTGGAGAAGTATGGTGGTGATGATGTTGATGGGTTTGTTGTTGGGGTTAAGTATAATTTATGTTTATGTTGTTGGTTGAGAAGTTATGTTTAGCGCCTTTGCTGTGAATTTGGGTAGCTCTGGGCGCAAGAAAATGGTTGATTCGGGAAATTGCAGACTGCATACTAGCATGATAGATGGTAATGAAGCAAACGGTTCTTTATGGTCTTTATCCTCCACTTGATGTTAATATGATTTTGAGTGAGGAAGCTTGCAAAGACTACTGCATAAATTGAAGAAGAATATGGAGCTCTTATGTTTCTGGAATGAAGAAGAGAAATAGAAGAAGAAAATGTGGTAGTTTGTTTCTAACACGCTGGAAGAAAGGAAAACCAAGAAAAATAAAGAAATAGAATTAATATTGACATGTAATCATCCAGGTCAGCAATCAACCGGAAAGACTGGGAAGGAACCGACTGCGAGGTGAAATTGACCGCATTTGAGGCGTTGAGTGGAGTAATTGCACGTTTTTTTTAGTTCAGTGGTTTGATTGTACTTTTGCGTTACGTCCAGTGGCTAATTTGGCCCTTATTCCTTTTTGAAATTAATAGTAATATATTCCTTTAACTTAAACGTTGTAAGTAAAGGTGTGCAAACTTCGGTGAAAGTTCGATTAATAGACCGAATCGATAAATTTTAGTTAATTATTTTTTGACCAAAATATTTCGAGTCGATTAATCGTTAGAGGTTTATAAAATTTCAATCAATGCCTAATTCGCTTCGAAACTATTGATCAATAAAAATTTTAAATAAAAATGACATATATATATATATATATATATAATCCTAGACCCTAGTTCAATATAATCCTAGTCCTAGTTAAATTAAAGAGCAAATACCAATTTTGGTCACATGACTATTAGCAAAAAAATGACAATTTTGGTCCACATGTTTAATTTCTACCAATTTTGGTCATACGATTATTGTTTTAGTACCAATTTTCATCCACGATTATTGTTTTAGTGCCAAAATTCATCGCGCCGGCCATCCATCCGTTCAAAACGTGCAAAAATAAAAAATTGTTAAAGGTATTTTCGTCATCTTCAACTTAATATCCCAATTTGAGCATGAATAAATGGTTGGAGAATAATAGAACAACTAGAATTTCATTAAATAATTTATCAAAGAAAATGAAGATTACCAATACAGTCATTATATCGAGCTTGCGTAATTTTGGACATATTTGTAATGAATGAATAAATGAAGAAAAGTCATCATCATTACAAAACTGGACATATGCTAACTCCAGGCATTCCACATTTAGTTCAGGTCCCCATCTAGTAAGTTCGCTGTCAAAATGCTAGGAAACAAACAAAGATATAAAAATGGATTAGTTCATAAAATATATTTCAAATAAATAATTGTCCGCAAAAACTAAGGATGAAGTACTGTGGCTAATATACCTGGAAAGAAAAATTCAAACAAAGAGTATGAATAAATGACAAGTCCATGTTAACAGGGGTAATATGACAATAAATCTCGATATCCTCTTCAATTTCATAATCCTTGAGTGTTAAACTGCCAAGTCTTGGAGCCTTAATGTTGAAATATTCCGCATCTTCACATTGGCTGAATAAGATAGTCTCAAGCATAGGAACATCTATAACGCAATCTAGATTAATACGATCAAAGACAACGCCGACTAAACTAAGTGAAGTGACATTTGGAAATATGCAAGGGACATTTATTGTTGGTGCAACTAATACTGCACTGAGATCCAACCTCTTGAGAGTTAAGCAAGAAAATAAGCAATTTGGGAGCCTGAAGTATTTATATTCTTCACAAATAATTTCATCAGTATCTGGGTTTGGAAAAGCAATGCTCATTTCTTCAACACCTTTTTGAGTGATAAAAAGGAACCATTGATCGAAGTCAAACTTCCGAGAATTAGGCCCATCACCGATGATTGATACGTCACCCTTAAAATCCAAGACAAACTTTCGAATAGGTCCATCAGTCCATGGTGTTGCATGAGAACTTTGTTGATTACATACATACACATTGATGTCCTATTATAACTGTCAGAATATTTTTTCCTAAGGTAAGCAAAGAACTGATCATCGAAGTTAAGCTGTGTGAGATTGGACCAACAATCTCTCCAAATGGTAGACAAAACGGCAGTTCTAGTAGCTTCTACGATCGGCAAAAATCCCAAAATATTGTCAAGTATTTCTGTAGGAAGTTGACTGATTCTATCTCTCCCCGACATCATTTACATAACTTCAACATATGCAATTTAAAGAAGAAACAAATTAAAATTAAAACAAAATCCCAAAATGTGTACTTGGTGATAGTAATTAAATTGGAATACAAAAGGATTAGTGCACCGAATTGGAGAGTAGAAAACACATATAAATCATATATCGAAATCACTTTATTCAATTTCAATCGCACTATGAACATCTATTGAACATTAATACCTAAAGATTATATCACAGTACGAAGTTAGTGTCTGGGATTGAAAGGAAAGGCGGAAGAATGTATACATACACACTGGGGAACGCAACAAACAAGGCGGATGATATTGTTTTATAAGTCCGGCAAAAGTGAACAAAAAGGGATCGTTATACCATATTACCATGGACCAGGGATCATCCGAAACTACGCCGTATTGTTACGGATCTCTTTACAATTTTTTTTTAAAAACTAAAATATAACTGTAATTTGAACAACCAAAACAGTGACGAAGAAGCAAGAACAAAAAACACGCACAAGTTCATCAGATCACAAAAGCAAACACGACAAAAGGTGAATATTTAAACAACATTGTGGAATTTGAAAAACATGGAACATAAGAGATAATACTTGGGCTTATATCATGTGTATCCTAACATTCGAATGCACAAACACATCACAACCTGTGTTACTAACATGAATACACAGAACGGTTGTCCAGAATACACAGAATGTCTTCATAGAATACACAAAACTCATCATCCTACTACTCGAATGCACAAACACATCACAACCTGTGTTACTAACATGAATGCACAGAATGGTTGCCTAGATTACAGAGAATGTCTTCATAGAATACACAGAATATTGACACAAAATACACAGAACTCATCCTTCTAACATTCGAATGCACAAACACATCACAACCTGGTTACTAACATGAATACATAGAACGGTTACCTAGAATACACAGAATGTCTTCATAGAATACATAGAATATTAACACAAAATACACAAAACTCATTCTCCTAAACATTCGAATGTAAAAACACATCACAACCTATGTTACTAATATGAATATAGAGAACGGTTGTCTAGAATACACAGAATGTCTTGACACAAAATACACAAAACTTATGCTCCTAACATTTTAGTACGGGGTGCACAATGCACCCTGGTCCACGATATAAATTGCCAACAAAAAGAGACCATATATACTATGTAAGTTTAACATAATTTTTTATAATTAAATATTTAATTCAATATATGAGTAAAAAAATATTAAATAAATATAAAATTGAATTTTTATAATTAAATATTAAATTTCTCATGATCAGTTTTGTCAAATTATTATTTTCTAATAATATGACATTTACTTGGAGATGTAGCATCTATGTTTACCCGTTGCGGTTGCTTAGGGAGCTCAAAGGTTGAATCCCCGATCGCCAACAAATCGACAAACAACTATGAAAGCATCAAACAACTTGTGAATTTGTGATTGCAGATTACCAAAGTTTAAATAAAACCCTAGATCCCTAATTTTACTAATTTGCATATGCTCAAGTTTAATATATGTACCGTTTTGAAAATTGAGGGGCAACATTTACACCACTAATAATTCAGGGGTGATATTGATAATTGACATATGATGAAGGGGCATAAATTACAATTTTTCCTAAAAGTTAAAATTAAGGTCCTTCAAAGATTTGATATTCATGTACAATACTTGGTTGAAGCAATTTTTTACTAGAATGAGCCACGGCAATTAGAAAGCAGGAAAATGAATTTTGGAAATTGTTTTCTGGAAAATTAGTCATTTTTCGAAAAAAAGATTTCATTTTCAGTGTTTGGATGTATTATGGAAAGTTGCCTTTGTTTTTGGTTCATTTTCTGAAAAATGGGTAGGAAAATGAGTAGAATTATATAATTAAACATTTCAATTATTTTATTTAAATATAAAAAATTATAATAATATTAAAATAATTTTATTTATTTAAAATAAAATTTAAATAAAAAAATTGAATCTACATATTTCCGACGGAAACCCGTATGGTTTCCGCCATAGACCAGTACATGTGTACTGTTCCATGGCGGAAACCAAACCTGTAATGGTTTCAGTCCATTTCCGGCGGAAACCTGTCCCATACAGATTTCTGCCGGAAACCAGATGTTCCCCAACCTCCTTGGTCCATTTCTCCAACTACGCCATGGTTCCGGAAAATGACTTTCGGAAAAAAATTTCGGAAGTTGTTTTTTGAAATTTTGGCTTGATTTTCCTTGGTCAACGGAAATTGTTTTCCGTTGACTGTATTTTCCATGCGTTCCCAAACAAAGAAAACCCGGAAAATGATTTTCGAAAATTATTTTCCGAGTTTCCAAACACACCCTAATTCTTATACTTTTGTTTCATTTCTTTTTTGGTTGTCTAGGACTTAAAAGGCTGTAAAAGGGCCCTTATGAGTGACTCAAATATGAGACCTTATATCATCTCATTCGCTCCCATTAGGTATTTGTGAGCTCCATATAATAGTATGAGAGCCCCAATAAGATTCAATGTTATGAGTGCGGAATCACTAAGAATGTGACTATAGTATAGCAATTATGTTTCATTTTAGTTTACCAATGTACTAAAAGAAATTGAATGATCATTTTATAATAAGAGTGTGGTAACAAGCAAGCTATAATAAGTAATCAAATATTGATTCTTCATATGCACCTAAGTCAATGTTCGCGTATCCAACGTAACTCTTTTGATGCTACTCAATTGGTTTTTGGCCACACTTCCAAGGAGTTTGTTGAGTTTAAGAATAGGCCAGTGTTAATGCACTACCTTTTTTTATTTCTATAAAATGTGTCCGTGGACTTTTGGCAGTGAATCAAGTTGGCTGATGAAATTGTCAATAAACAAAAGAAATGTTCAGTTAATATGTAGTATGGTTCTGTTTTTCCTTTCTCTCTGTGTGGTGGGGTAATAGGCCTTTTTAACTCTTGCTTTGGGAGATGTAGAATTTAAAATAGAGAGTGATAAGAAAAACAAAATATTTCCATAGATAAAAAATAATTACTCCTAAGAAGACATCATTCTCATGACATTGGCCTTTTCTTTATGGAAGAAACCTCATTCTCATGACCTACCATGTTTATATTTTGTTTTTTGTTTTGTTTTGTTTTGTTTTTTTTTTAAACGATATGTAGACATTGATATATATGAATATTTCAACAGAAATTGTATTGTGGCTGAGGAAGATATGTAAATTGTGTTGAAACTTATAAATCTAGGGTAGAAATGTAGTTAAATCCAGATGATTTTATGTTTACCGGACTGATGATGTAATTAAATAGTAAATCATAAAACTAAACCTTAATATATTAATAAATGTTAAATAGATTGCATTTCGTATGTATTTTCAATCACTCTATAATATATTCATAATTTTTTTTGAAAGAATATAATATATTCATAATATTTTATATATTTTGCAATTCAATCCTTACTATGTTCAATTGCAGCATTGGCGACTTGTCATCAATTAGGAGTTAGGACTTCTTCCTATATTTCCAAATATGCAAAGCTGATAACGACAGAACATAATGAATAGTATTCTCTTGCACATTTAATGATTATACAGAGAAGCAGTCTGATATAGAGCAGTGCTGTCTTTCCTCTACCAACAAATGTTGTTCAGTAACTTAATACATTACCGTTTACCGGGGAACAAACAATTGATTATCCTTAAATCCAAGTACGGTTGTGGTAGTACATTCAAACCAAGTAAGCAATCCCATAAACCATTACACACTACAGAACTTACATGCTAAGGAGACAGCATAAAGTTATTATTATTTTATGTAAAAAATTTCTGCTTTCGTAGAGGCACGAGGGAAACCTAAAAGTTCCTGCATAATGCTAAAATCGTTACTAGGACGATTACACCGACTTCGAGTAATAACAACCTTCTCAATTCCTGGAAAGCAAGCAAGAAACAACTTGATAGATTGCATTTCAGATCTCCACCCATGAAACTCCCTAAACTTCAAAGTCCGAAGCATTTTCTGTGTTAGACCCACACTACTAAGTTCCTCCATAAACATAAAATCATCTGGATTTAACTTCAAACCCTATTAACAGAACACAAAAATAAAAAATCATTCAGCTCATAATTCGCACAACAAATTTGCATTAAGAAATGCAACAATAATGGAATTGAAGATTACCTCTAGATAACATATATCAAGTTCACATAATTTCGGGCATGCTCGCATCAAATGTATGAATGGATTTATATCATCTCGCAAACAGATATCAGTATATATATACAGCTTGAGGTGTTCAACATTTAGTGCAATCGGTCGTCCCACTGTATTAAGTTCTTCAATCAACATCTTGGAAATCAAGAGATCGAAACACAATTAAATCAGTTCCTAAAAAATATTTTATAAAAAAATATGTACATAAAAACGGGTCAAGGTAATATACCTCAAGGTAAGTATCGGTACATTCCAAATCAAGACTTGAGATACATCCCAAGTCGAAGTTAATCAACATATCCTTGGGATTAATATAAAGCGAGTAGTGAATTGATACATCCAAACAACAACGTTTAGGAGCAGCAACAATGTTAAAATAAAATATGTCCTCACAACTACAAAGTGAGAGATCCTATAGCTTAGGAAGATGAACAACATAATCCGAACAATTTTCAGAACAAAATTGAACATATACAAAATCCGGAAGTACATAGGCATTTACTAGTTTAACACAGACATTAGAAAGTTTCAATCTCTTCAGGGTTGGGCAAGAAAATATGCAATTTGGCACCAGGCATAGTGAACTTCGAAAACTAGAAATGTCAATTTCTTCAACACCATTTTGGGGGAGAAGAAGAAACCACTGATTCAAGTTGTCCCCCAACAAATTATCTATATTCTTTGAGAACTCCAAATAATCCAATATATCTCCATCGAAATCGAAGACAATTTTGTGAATAGGTCCATTGTGGCGCATGAGAATTTTGTTGACTACTTCAAAAATGTGAGATACCGAATCCAAACCTTCATCATCTGAATATTTAAGACATAAGTAATTAAAGAAATCACAGTCAAAGCTAAGCTTTGTGAGACTAAACCAGATATCCTTCCAAAAGGAAGATAAAACTGCAGTTCTAGCAGCTTCTTGAAGTGGCAAAAATCCCAAAATATTGTCAAGTATACCGGCTGGGAGTTCACTAATTCTGTCTGCCATAACTCTGACAAGCACAAAATGAAAAACAAAGAATTCAGAACATATATAGTTCTATAAAATCTGAATCGGCAAACCTAGAGCTTCTCTGAAGTCAGAACCATATATAATATGAAGTCAAAACAAACCTAGTGTTTCTTCAATTGGAAAACCGAAGAAATAAGATGTTACTCACAATTTACTTGTAAGCATTTGCTTCACATCTGCTGCTGGGAGTCCACTTACTAAATCCTCCTTTCTTGCAGTTTTGTTTTGAGAAGTAGCCATTGGATCAAAAACAAAAGCAATAATATGCCGCAGCCAATGGAGGGCTGTTATAATAAAACGTGTTTCGACTTTCGAAATAGCAATGGGAAGCGCGCAACAACATTCATTAATCCCTTTAGAATTTGAAACGCCATTGATCGAAGGCCTAAGAATTTGAACTAAATATTCATAATTAAAAATTAAAACTAAAATTCCCCTAACCATCCCATAAAAGGTAAGAACTCTCCCTCTTAAACTCCCTTCTTTCCTTAACCCAACTACACGAATGGAGTACTTAAATAGCATAGATACTAGTCAAGCTTCAACTAAAACACACCTTTGTTCAAATGGTTTATACACAAATCATATCAGAATCCCAAAATAATCTATTAATTAACTTTGTGTGTCTCATATAAAATTCAATACATTTGAACTAAATTTTCATACTTGAAATTAAAACTAAAGTCGTTCAAAGATTTGATATTCATGTATAATAATTGGTTGAAGCAATTTTTTACTAGAATGAGCCACGACAATGGCTAACATTTTTAAGGATAGTATAGAAGAATAGAAGATGATTTTCATTAAATCTTACTCCGTATAATTTTGTTTCATTTCTTTTTTGGTTGTCTAGGCCGTACTTCAAAGGTGTAAAAGGGCCCTTATGAGGGACTCAAATATGAGACATCATACGAAAATTTTATCGTGGACCGCGATTCACCAAACATTGTGGACCAAGTGACAAAACGACGTCGTTTTGATTAATAAAAATAGACGGATGAAACAGTCTCCGTTCCGCGTAATTATAGTCTCCAACTGCAATATCAGTTCAACACAACTGCAGTATCATATCAGTTCAACACACTGGTCACAGGGGTGAAGTTTGAGAAAAGAGACCAGGGATCGAGTCTCACCAGCGGCAGTGTGAGAGCAACCTCTCAAAGTGAGGGGGTTTCTTGTGTGCAGTGAGTAAAGGTCTAGCCTCTGTGTACTTTGTCGGGCCAAGGCATGGGGGACTCTTAGGTTGAAGATTCAACCTTTTGGAAGAAGGACTGTACTAGACCTCATATCATCTCATTCACACTCGTTAGGCATTTGTGAGCTCCAAATATATAATAGCATGAGAGCCCCAATAAGATTCAATGTTATGAGTACTGCGGAATCACTAAGAATGTGACTTAAGTATAGCAATTATGTTTCATTTTAGTTTACTAATGTACTAAAAATATAATTTATTACTATAAATATATAAATTCACTACTGCAAGTTAATAAATAAATTAAAGCTACTTTTAGTTACCACTTCAGCTAGGTTTGTCAAACATAGCCAAAATAATTTACAACATAATCCTGACTGAACAACATAGGAAACAAGGTACCACTCTTATCTTACAACATTTCATCCACCACAAACATTATATTGCATTATTGCCTTGCAAGCAGTTATGGTTAATATTTTTTTATTTTAGCAAACCATGAATCGCCGGAAGATTGTTGTTGTTCCCAACTTGTGATTTCTGAGATGCACAACACGAGGAAGCCCAATAACTCCCATTCCTTGGGATTTTAAAAGCCGCAGAAGCTTCAATTCCATTGCATCAGCTGAGTCTTGGCCGGCCTTTCATATAACAACCTACTTAGCTTAATTACACACTACACTACTTAGCTTAACCTTCAATTCCATTCCCAACTTTTTTGGAGGATCTAGATGGTTGCTTTATTGTTCAGGATCTAAAGATGCTTAACACAATCAAGATTGAATCATTTAGTGGATCAACAGTCGAACTGCTTTTTGTAAAAATGCTGCTCTCACAATCCTCCGCACTAGAGAAAGTTGTTATTATGGAATCTAGGCATATTGACACATTCGTAGCCGTCAAAAGCCTAAGGGAGTTGTTGCGTTTTCCTCGTGCATCTCCAAAATCCCAAATTGTTTGCATGGAACACGATGCCTCCATGTTGGGTTGGGCTGTGGGTAAATTGTGGGCCATTGGCTGAAAGGTGTGTGCAAAGATGATAAAAGTGTAGCGCATGACATTCAATCTCTTGCGCCATGTATGCCAGATGCCTTGTTAAGAAATTTACTCTATGCACTCCCTGTGGAGTAAGAAACCGATCCTATAGAGTGTATATTTGGCAATCATGATTTACTTTTTTCTTAATTTCCTCATGGTTGTACTTAATTTTCATTTCATATTGAGTTGTAGACATTTTTGTCTAATGATATAAGACTTTTGGAGGATCTTATTGATTAGGATCTAAAAATGCTTAACACATTGAAGATTGAATTGTTTTAGGGCATCCACACTCTGAAATTATTTTGTAAAAATGCTGCTCTTTAACTCTCTTGTCCCGGAGAAAGTTGTTATTCAAGAATCATATGATCTCGACTCCTCAATGGCAGTCAAAATTCCAAGAGAGTTGTTGGCTTCCCCGGTACATCTCGTCGCCTCAATGGCAAGCTAAAAGTCACTTTTTCTTCAATCTATGTTTTCTTCCCAATTCTTCCTAATTTCGTTTTATTTACGAAGTATGAGATCTTGCAGTTGAAGAATAAAATGATTTTAACTTTTCATTTCGACCGACGTCTCTTTGTTCTTTCAATTTAATGGCTCGATGTCAACGACTTAAAACCCTACTAGATGCAAGTAGGGATTTAATAAGTTAGCTGTGTGGACTACGGTCCAAAAATACGTATATTAATCTAATTCATACCTAACCTTACAAGCAATTAGCAAATTCGCAACTAGACCCAATTGGCAAGTGCAAATGAATGTCATGTCGTTACTATGTTATACAAAAAAATTCACTATATTTGCTTATTATTAGAGTATAATACTATAATGCTATGTTTCTTATCATACTAGACTTAAAGTTCGGAATTTTGTGCAATTAACTAGCCTTTATGACACGTATAAAGAGGGGATTTGAAGCAATTCCACTCAAAACTTTTCATGTACATGTCTTTGCATTTTTTTCTATTGCATTCTACACAATTCATCTTGGAGTAATGATGCCATTACATCATTAATGAAAATAAAATTCTTGTATTTTTATAAAGCACAACAAAATAGCTTTGTTCCCTTTCACATATTTGTAGATAACTAGCAAGCACCATACACTAGTACAGAATTGACTTTCTGCGTCCGGAGTAATGGACTATCTGCGTCCGGAGTACCCCGGACGCATATGCCGGAGACGCAGCTGCCTTCGATTATCTGCGTCCGGGGTTACCCCGGACGCAGATAGATCAATTCAAAACAAAAAAGGGTTGTGTACTAGAAGATTCAACTAGTAATATAGTCAGTTGTATTTAAAGAAGATTCAACTTGTAAGGATACTTGAGCAAACCATTAGTACATTACATAATATTAAACTTAAAGAGTGAATCAAGGAGATGCATAAATTCAATTCAACAAAATATAATAAGATGCTTATATGTAAATGATTTTTGCTTTCCATGATGCAGGGGGGAAATTTAAAAGCTTTTGCATAATTTTAAACTCATTATTAGAGTCAAACTTCACCTTATCACGAATAATGACAACCTTCTCAAGTGCGGGAAAGCATGCAAGTAATATCATGATGAATTGCAATTCAGACACCGACCCCGTGAATGATCTAAGCTTCAAAGTGTGAAGCATTTTAAGAGTTTTACCCGCACTTTTCAATCCCTCCAAAAGGATTTCTGCATCAATATTCAAAAAAAAAAAAAGCTTCAATCAATTTATATTTTATACTATAATCTTGCATTAAGTAATGCGAAACAATAATAGAACAGCTAGAATTTCATTAAATAATTTATCAATGA
>CP025659.1:23890587-23909485 GCA_003576665.1 Ipomoea trifida | reverse complement strand
AACCCGGCCTACTCAGTTGCCGGTCGTGAGTCCCCTCCGTCTTCACCAGTCACCACCGTCCAGTCACCTCCTTGCCTCAGGTTCTTAAATCGTCGTTCTCAACTTCTCAACCCCTGTACTATTGTTGGCTTGATTTTTCAGGTTTTTATCTTCCTTTATGTTCGATCTTCCAATTTATTATTTTGTAGTGAAATGCTTTCAATTTCTGCAACATGTGTGTTTTAATTTTAGAATTTTCAAAGATTAATTTGAGAGTTTTAGTAGTGGTAGTCCATTACTGTGTCAGTTTAGGGTTTAGGGTTTAGTATTGTGTGTGTAATGAGAGACTAGGATGGGAAGTGTAAGCCGATTTGGAATTATCGTTTTCCTAGGGTTGCAGAACAAGAGTGGAGGTGGAACTAGTGATGGGTATACAATTAATAACTCAATTGTGAAGTGTAATTTCATATTGTGTAAGTGTTTTGCGCTAATACAAAGATAGAACTTAGTATGGTGGGGAAGGAAGGCCTTTCTTTCATAGTTGGAGATCTGTGTGGTTGATTTAGATTTTGTTACAGCCATAATGACATTATCACATTGATTGAGAATAAAATGGTTCCTGCACCCATAATCAAATTATGCTTGCTTGTGATTTTAATAATTATCTTATGTCCTTAAGATGGTGTCATACTTGGTGCAGACACTCGTGCCACTGAAGGACCCATAGTTGCCGATAAAAATTGTATGATAATTCACTACATGGCTTCTAATATTTACTGCTGTGGAGCAGGGACTGCTGCTGATACTGAAGCTGTTACTGGTAGTTTGCTATTTTACTATTTTACTTTTTTGTTTGTTGTATTAGGACCTAACTATTTCTTCATTCAATCAGTTACCAAGGATATGTTTCAGTTGCTTTGGTTCTTGAAGAGAAATGGTTCTCACAGTGTTTACATGGCACTACGGAGGTCGTGAAGTGTCTGTGTATGGGTATGTATGCATCTATATGACTCTATCCATATATGTGTGTGTGTAAAGACTATGATTTTGGTTGGTGTAGGTGGGGTGATGGAACTGTGATGAATTCGATGAATGGTTCGACCATGGCTTTAAGTTCAGCTATTGATCTTCCCCCAGGTTATCATCAGGTATGGTGTAAATTGCATTTCATGAGAGTGAATTAACTATGAATCGATGTGAAAAATTCGAACATCTTATGACTGCTAATATGTTATAGTCACAAAAAAAAAAAGATTGGATTTTGAATTGGAGGATGTTAATTGCTATGCTGTTTTTAAGGATTGTAATTTTGTATTGGAGTGAGGATATGAATTGTATTCCCTGGAGAGTTGGTCAAAACTTATTTGATTGGTTATGATTTTAGGGTTTTAATCAAGTGCAGTTTAGAGGCAGATGGAATTCAAGTTATAAGTTTTTTCTAACTTTTGTTTGTTTCAAATTCCAATGTTTAAATGACAGCTATTGGTTTTTAAGATTCTTAAAGGGCAAGAATAGGAGTCATGCCGTTTACATGTTGATTATCTACAATTCTATAACATCCTCGGTTATTGGTATTCTGATCATCGGTTTTGAAGGACATGATTTGTTGTTATTGGAACTGAATGTATTTTGGCTACCACTTTTATATTTGTGTTTTGTTTTTTTAAAAATAAAATAAGTAGACATCGGATACTGCAAATCTTAACTTAGCCTGGTGTGTGGTGAATGTTCAGAGTTAACAGTTCTGAATGTGTAATGTAGTATAAATTCTTGGTTGATGGCACATGGCAAGTTGACGAGGAACAACTTCGTGTTATTGGTGAACATGGTGTTATCAACAACTTAATTTTTGTTGAGGAACCAAGCGCTAATGCTCAGAGATTACCCCCTGAAGCTGTTCGGGGTACCTTGGACTTGGATAGCATAAGAGATGCAGCTTGAGGTCACTGCAAATACCACTAAATTCTTTTTTCCGTCATATACTTTGTAGTATTGTAGTCTCTCCTTCCTTGAATCCTTTCCATTAAAAAGAAAACCATTGCTCAATTTTTTAGATCTCATACTTTGTATTATTGTTTTATAGAATATGATTGTTTACTTTTTGCAAGCATCTGAATTTCTTATTGATTCTTTTACTACTAGGCTTCATCCTCAGGTGTACTACCAAATGGTCAAAATCTGCTACTGAATACTTTACTCTTTTAAATGGAATTGTCTGAAATTGTGTTCTCAGACTGCTTTTCTTTCTTTCCATTGTTATGATTAACTAAATATTTCTTTAAAAAAAAAAAAGAAGAGAATTTAACGTAAATGATTATAAAAAGAATTTAGAATTAAATACATACGACGTCCGTAACTGACGTCGTATGTAATTATTTTTTTATAAATTAACATTACACGTCGGTTTTTTGTAAAAAACCGACGTGTAAAGTAATTTAAAAAATCTAAACAACATACAACGTCGATTAGGTATTAATAACCGACGTTGTTGATTATATATATATATATATATATATATGACGTCGGTTATTTCCTAAAAACCGACATCGTATGTATTTTTATTTTTTTTTTAAATAATAAACGACGTCGGTTTTGCTTAAAAACCGACGTCGTTTATTTTATTTTATTTTTTAATAACTAGATACGACGTCGGTTTTCCTTAATAACCGACGTCGTATCCTATTTTTAAAAATTAAAAAATACATACGGCGTCGGTTTTTACAACCGACGTCGTATCATTTATATACAACGTCTGCCAGATTGGCGTCGATTTTTAACCGACGTTAAAAGTGCTAAAAAACCGACGTTAAAGGTGTTTTCTGTAGTAGTGATTGTTGCCCATGTGTCTTAAGCTTGTTTTGATCGATGTGTTATTGCATTGTCTTGCTTCCTATTTTGAGCTTTATTTGCTAATTAATTGATCGGATGTGGTAGAGGATGTTGGGAGGATGGCTGGGTGAGGGAAACGGCTTTGAGTTGGTTGAAGGTGGGGTCGAACTCGCGACGAGGGAGTAGTCCACTCGCTCGGGCAGCGGTTAGGAGGTGATGACCTAACCTGTGCCCGAGGGGTCCGGCTACCTCTCTTAGCTTGATTGACACTCACCACCATTTCGAACATAGCTTTAGTACTTCGCCCTGGGCTGCCCTCCTATTCCCTTTTACCTTCTTGTTGCTTTTTTCTTAACGGATAATTTTTTTGTTTTCTAATAATACACCTTAACCAAACTTATCATAATTGTTGCCTATGTGTCTTAAGCTTGTTTTGTTCGATGTGTTATTGCATTGTCTTGCTTCCTATTTTGTGCTTTATATGCTAATTAATTGATCGCATGTGGTAGAGGATGTTGGGAGGATGGCTGGGTGAGGGAAACGGCTTTGAGTTGGTTGAAGGTGGGGGTCGAACTCGCGACGAGGGAGTAGTCCACTCGCTCGGGCAGCAGTTAGGATGTGATGACCTAACCTGTGCCCGAGGGGTCCGGCTACCTCTTTGAGCTTGATTGACACTCACCACCATTCCAAACTTAGCTTTAGTACTTCGCCCTAGGCTGTCCTCCTATTCCCTTTTACCTTCTTGTTGTTTTTTGCTTAACGGATAATTTTTTTTTTCTAGTGTTACACCTTAACCAATCTTATAATAATTGTTGCCCCATGTGTCTTAAGCTAGTTTTGTTCGATGTGTTACTACATTGCCTTGCTTTTTATTTTGTGCTTTATTCGCTTATTAATTGATCGCATGTGGTAGAAGATGTTGGGAGGATGGCTGGGTGAGGGAAACGGCTTTGAGTTGGTTGAAGGTGGGGGTCAAACTCGCGACGAGGGAGTAGTCCACTCGCTCGGGCAGCGGTTAGGAGGTGATGACCTAACCTGTGCGCGAGGGGTCCGGCTACCTCTCTTAGCTTGATTGACACTCACCACCATTCCGAGCTTAGCTTTAGTACTTCGCCCTGGGCTGCCCTCCTATTCCCTTTTACCTTTCTTGTTGCTTTTTGCTTAACGGATAATTTTTTTGTTTTCTAATAATACACCTTAACCAAACTTATCATAATTGTTGCCCATGTGTCTTAAGCTTGTTTTGTTCGATGTGTTATTGCATTGTCTTGCTTCCTATTTTGTGCTTTATTTGCTAATTAATTGATCGCATGTGGTAGAGGATGTTGGGAGGATGGCTGGGTGAGGGAAACGGCTTTGAGTTGGTTGAAGGTGGGGGTCGAACTCGCGACGAGGGAGTAGTCCACTCGCTCGGGCAGCGGTTAGGAGGTGATGACCTAACCTGTGCCCGAGGGGTCCGGCTACCTCTCTTAGCTTGATTGACACTCACCACCATTTCGAACTTAGCTTTAGTACTTCGCCCTGGGCTGCCCTCCTATTCCCTTTTACCTTCTTGTTGCTTTTTTCTTAACGGATAATTTTTTTGTTTTCTAATGATACACCTTAACCAAACTTATCATAATTGTTGCCCATGTGTCTTAAGCTTGTTTTGTTCGATGTGTTATTGCATTGTCTTGCTTCCTATTTTGTGCTTTATTTGCTAATTAATTGATCGCATGTGGTAGAGGATGTTGGGAGGATGGCTGGGTGAGGAAACGGCTTTGAGTTGGTTGAAGGTGGGGGTCGAACTCGCGACGAGGGAGTAGTCCACTCGCTCGGGCAGCGGTTAGGAGGTGATGACCTAACCTGTGCCCGAGGGGTCCGGCTACCTCTCTTAGCTTGATTGACACTCACCACCATTCCGAGCTTAGCTTTAGTACTTCGCCCTGGCTGCCCTCCTATTCCCTTTTATGCTTTTTGCTTAACGGATAATTTTTTTTTTCTGTGTTACACCTTAACCAAACTTATAATAATTGTTGCCCATGTGTCTTAAGCTTGTTTTGTTCGATGTGTTACTGCATTGCCTTGCTTTTTATTTTGTGCTTTATTCTTATTAATTGATCGCATGTGGTAGAGGATGTTGGGAGGATGGCTGGGTGAGGAAACGGCTTTGAGTTGGTTGAAGGTGGGGTCGAACTCGCGACGAGGGAGTAGTCCACTCGCTCGGGCAGCGGTTAGGAGGTGATGACCTAACCTGTGCCGAGGGGTCCGGCTACCTCTTTAGCTTGATTGACACTCACCACCATTCCGAACTTAGCTTTAGTACTTCGCCCTGGGCTGCCCTCCTATTCCCTTTTACCTTCTTGTTGTTTTTGCTTAACGGATAATTTTTTTGTTTTCTAATGTTACACCTTAACCAAACTTATAATAATTGTTGCCCATGTGTCTTAAGCTTGTTTTGTTCGATGTGTTATTGCATTGTCTTGCTTCTATTTTGTGCTTTATTTGCTAATTAATTGATCGCATGTGGTAGAGGATGTTGGGAGGATGGCTGGGTGAGGGAAACGGCTTTGAGTTGGTTGAAGGTGGGGGTCGAACTCGCGACGAGGGAGTAGTCCACTCGCTCGGGCAGCGGTTAGGAGGTGATGACCTAACCTGTGCCCGAGGGGTCCGGCTACCTCTTTGAGCTTGATTGACACTCACCACCATTCCAAACTTAGCTTTAGTACTTCGCCCTAGGCTGCCCTCCTATTCCCTTTTACCTTCTTGTTGTTTTTTGCTTAACGGATAATTTTTTTTTCTAGTGTTACACCTTAACCAAACTTATAATAATTGTTGCCCCATGTGTCTTAAGCTAGTTTTGTTCGATGTGTTACTACATTGCCTTGCTTTTTATTATGTGCTTTATTCGCTTATTAATTGATCGCATGTTGTAACGCCCCGTAAATTCCTTTCAAGCCTTTCGTTCGTTAATTAATCTCTTGGGCAATCTAATTAATTTTTCGGGCAATTCAATTAATTCCAATTGGGCTAATTCTTCCTATTAAATATATATAAGTATATATTGCATTCCTTGAGCTTAATTTGATTATTCTAATCAAGAGCCCAATTAATTGTATTTATTCTTGTAAGGGATTTTATTTAATTTGGACCCTTGCAATATTTGGTATTAAATATTCCTACAAGCCCACACTCTTGATTATATATTATATATAGACATATATTGATCCTAAGACATTGCTATGGGCTAATTCTTGTAATTAAATTGTAAGGGGTGAATTAATAAGCCCAACTTACTAGTCTTGATTATATTTATTCCTACACACATTATTCTACAAGATTACTTAAGCCCACATCATTTAAATGTCTTACACCCTAAATATTGTATGTATTCATGATATATAATTTGAAGATCAAATGCCCTAAAGACTTTCACTCAATTCTTCCTCCTACACTCACCCTTGCGCCATTTTCACTCAAAATTCCCTAAAAAAATTCATCTTCATCTTCCCTACAAGATTTCAAGCCAAGATTGTTCTTTTAAGCTTTGTTGGGAGTGGGTAAGTGCATCTATTCTAGGATTCATCTTGCATTTTGTGTTTTAGATAGTCTTTTTACATAATCTTATAAGTGTTCTTTTGGGGATTCTTTGGGAAAAGATGATCAAGGTGAAGGTGGGGCTTCTTGAGCTAGCAAAAGGCATATTGGAGTAGGGAAAAGCTCTTTGAGGTAACCATCCATGTCCATCAAAACTATTTTATTCCCTTATTCTATATATGATGTTCTTGGTGATTGGAAATCCTGAAAATTCCTTGTGATTAGCCTATTTTGTTGAATCTCTTTGTTGGATTTCATCTTGATCTTTGGCTTGTGTTGTATGATCAATGATGTTGTGGATTTCCTTATTTTTGGACTCTAAATTGGATGAAATGTGAGTGGATTTAGTCTGATTTTGTGTTCTGGAAGTGGTATTGTTCATTGTCTGTTTTGGTCTCTGGAATCTGGGGATGGGTTTGGTCTTGCGGAGAGCTGCGGCGGTATAATGTAACCCGCCACTGTGATCCGCAAGGCGGCAGCGGTCGACGTTGGCGGAGAAGGGTAGTCCGCCGAGGGAGGCCGCCTCCTTCTTGCGGAGGAGGTTGGCGGAAGACAGTGGCCCGTGAGGGGGTTCCGCAAGGCCACTGTGACTTTGGTTTCCAGTGAGCAGTTTCTGCTATTGTTGTCTGTTGTTGGTCCTTTGTTTCAGATCATTGTTGGATTGTTTTGTTGGGTATTCTACCATGTATTTGGAGTATTTATTCATGTTATTCATTGAGCATTTGATGCCTTAGTTTGGAGTATTGATTCATGCCTTCGGTTTCCTCTTGTTGGGGGTTGTGGTCTATTTGATTCTCTGATTCATGATCTGGGAGTTGGTTGGTGTTCATATTTGAGATGAACCCATGTCTTGGTTGGGTGTATTGGTGTTGGAGTATGGTTGTGATGGTGGCTTATTGGTTGACTATTGACTATTGACTTCTAACTGCGGACTCCGGTCCATGTCGTTCGGACTCCGGTCCATGTCGTTCGGACTTCGGTCCATGTCGTGCGGACTCCGGTCCATGTCGTGCGGACTACGGTCCATGTCGTGCGGACTACGGTCCATGTCGTGCGGACTTCGGTCCATGTCGTGCGGACTACGGTCCATGTCGTTGACTCGTGACTATCTGACTTCTGACTTGTGACATATGGTTTGACTTGGTTCGATGGATGGGTTGGTTTTGGTTGAGGGATCGTTCTTGGTGGGTTGTTGTGAGTTCCTTGGTGTTATTCAGTTGGTACTTTATGGTTCTTGTTGAGTGGAATGTTCCCTTGAATTATGTTCAGTTAGTATCTCATTTATGGTTTATTATTGCCTTACGCCTTTGTTGTTGAGAATTGGATTTATTGGATTGAGTCTTGGTTTGTGATTCGTTCAGTTTATCCTTGTTGAGTATCGGTTGCACTGTTGTACAGTTCGTTGGTGTTTATATTCTATATGGGTGTGTAAACCTATTTCTAAGCTTATGTATATCTATATCTCCTTGCGGGTGTGAATGGTGGTTGCTTAGCATTCTTTTGCTAATGGTTCTTTGCGTGTTTTCCAGGTATGGAGTAGTGCATCGTGAGCGCGCTAGAGCTTTCCTTATGAGGACATTAGCCTTAGCTAGTTATGATTAGACTCTGTTTTGATGGCCTGTGAGCCTTTGAGATCTTTTGATACTCTGTTCAGTACTCTGAGTATTTCCTTTGGATTTTTATGGATTATGTTGGAGGATTATTCTTTGGGTTTTATGATATGACAGCTCGTTCGTTTCTTGTTTAGCCTGTGCATCTAGGCTTTGTTAAATTCCTAGATGTGGCATGACGCCCTTAAGTTTAAATTGCTTCCGCTATGTTTGGTTTGTTGGTTGAGATTGGCAGCTTTTATGTTGAGTTTTGTAGCTATCTCAGCCTATGTGAGGTTGGGGTGTCACAGTTGGTATCAGAGCCTGTGTTGAGGTCTGAATAGAGATCCTAGGGTTGTAATCTGAGACTCTAGGACTTGATCAGTAGAAGTTAAGATGTTTAAGAGTCCTAAGATGTGTGAATTCTAGGCCGCGCGGTGAGGATTCGTTTGTTTGCTTTGTTTATGTTGCTTATGCTTTACAGGTTGTTGTTGTTGTTGCGGTGAGCTTGTTCTCACTTGCTTTCTTGCGTGTTTGGTTTAGACCGACCGCAGTGTTCTCTTCGCCTTCTCTTAGCCTTCTCCCTCTGCTAGCGACCATGCCGCCACGACGCCGTGAGGATTACCCAGAGGTGCCCTTTGCAGAGCAGCTGGTGCAGAACCTCCAGCAGCTGACCGAGATCACACAGCTCCTTGGGAACGCGATGGTTCAGAACAACCAGCGCGGGCAGCCAGACTTGGTCAGGAGGGTGGGCGGGGCAGCACCCACCTTTCTTCGCCGGAGAGGAAGACCCCGTGATTTTGGAGGGATGGATCCGGGCTTTTGATAAGATCCTCGAGGTGGTGGAGTGCCCACCAGGACGTCAGGTCGAGATGGCCAGCTTCTACCTGAAGGAGGAAGCTGATTTTGTGGTGGGTCCACGGTGGCCCTACGATGAGGTGGGGTCGAATCGCGACGAGGGAGTAGCCCACTCGCTCGGCAGCGGTTAGGAGGTGATGACCTAACCTGTGCCCGAGGGGTACCAACGAAGAAGCTATGATCTATTATATTGTTGGAAATGACACAAAAGAGAAGCGTTAACTTTTACAAGATTTGTAAAATTGGTTTGTATACACAAAACTCGTTTTATGTTTTTTTTTTTTGTTTGCTCATGTGTTGATTGTATGCAAATGAATTTGAAGATGTTTAATAATCATGATTGTAGCCCTTTTATGTGTGTTCAAATTAAAGCATTGTTTGTTCATGAGTTTGCTTCCTACTGAATCATACCAGAGTATTGTTATATATGAAGAGCAAGGGTTATCTATTATGACTAAGTATCTTCAATTGTATGAGCTAAGGTTGTTTGATACTCATGTTTGGTTAGGAAGAAAAAGTTGGAGTAGAAGATATGATCCAGTATATTGTAGGAAATGTGTAGCATACAAAAGAGAAGTTTAAGTTTAAACCCATACTTGTTTTCAAAAAAAAAATAAAAGTTTAAAACCATACACAATGTTGTGTCTTTTGTTAAGCAAAAAGCGAATCATACTACCTATTCGATAGCTAGGGAGTCGATTCTCAGCGTGTTTGTAGGCAATGGATTTCATTTCCCCTGAATTTTATTTCCTATTCCTTGTATTCAGGGTTTAATTAAGCAATATACTATCTTTTCTCTCAAAAAATGTTTAACCTATACACAAATTAAACCAACATTATATTGCATGTTTGTTTGTTTCTATACTACTGAAATTGTGGATGGAGAATGTAGCATTGGTGTTTATATTGTTGCCTAACTAAACCTTAGCTAGCTTTCTAATTAATATTGAAAATAATTTAAGTTTGTTTCATTCATCAAGTTAACAAATTTAACCTGTTACGTTGTTTCCCTTCATAGGAAATTCCTTCGTACACAGAATCAGAGAGAAGATATATGAAAATGAGGGTTTTATTGAGGAATCGAGAAATGAATGTTTGGATGGTCGAGATATCAAAAATTCGAGGTGCTATGTTTTTCGAGAATGGATGGGAAAAAGTGGTGAAGGATAATTGTGTCACAGATGGAGATCTATTATTTTTTATCTATAAAGATTATGATGTGTTTGACTTCTTTGTAGTTGACCCATTCGGCTGTGAAAAGATAGGGATGGAAGGTGAACGTGCTCGAGTAGTAGAGGTTATAAGAAAGGAAAGTGGTGATGAGAGTCTAGATATATTTGTTTTGGAGGCAAATATCTGTAAACGTGTCAAGAAATATGTTAAGAAAGAAGAGGGTTCGGATTTGGATACCTGTATTAGTGTCAATAAGGATGTTAAGAAAGAAGAAGAGATCTAGCGACGGATTTATATTCCGTAGCTATATTTATAAACAAATTTTTAATGAATCTAGCGACGGATTATGATATCCGTCGCTAAACTAATAATTTAAAAAAGAAAAATCTAGCGATAGCAACAGATTGTTAAATCCATCGCTAGGATTAAGTTGCGTTTCTGGCATTAGTTAAGTCTAGCGACGGAGTTATGTATCCGTCGCTAGACTTATAACATTTCTTTTTGTTTTTTTTTGAAAGGGACTTATATAACATATTAAGCATTGAAGATGTTTAACAACCCTAAATAAAAAATCTTCTCCTTTAGTTGTTGATGTTGGACCACTTTGCTGATTGGGTGAAAATCAATGTGCGGCTGAAAGAATTCAACTGCTTAAAGGGCTCAAATAGATGTTATAATGCAAGCTCGGACTACAAGTTTGTTGGATGAGTTGCGTCGCAACGGCATGCTATCCACTTCTATGCCATGACCTCCAACTAATCTAGATAAACATTCTGCTAATTCAAATGTCGAAAACTAATGTGATGATTATATTGTGTGTATTAATTGATGATGTATAATGATGAGCGAAAATATGGGTGTGAATTGTCGTTCCGCTGAGGATTGGGGCTATGGCACGTAATTGTATGAATTAAGAATACTAGGCACTAGAGTATGTGAATCAACTAGAATACAAGCGACTAATAACTGAATGATGTTAATTAAAAGAAATAAATTGACTAAGGAATTAACTGTATGATAAGGGAATGAGCCAGATTAGGGGATTGTAATCTTGATGTTCTAACAAACTCAGAATTAGGGAAAGAAAAAGTTAACCTAGGGATTTATGGGCAATGCGCATAAGAATTCAATTCAACTACTTTCGTAATCAATAAACAGAATTAGGCTACAATTGCCCCACTGTCGTGATGCATCAATCATAACCTTAAACACCTAAGCATTGCAAGCCCCAAAATTACCCCTATTCTCATAGTAGGAAAATTAGGTTGAACTTGGTAAGGCTCGAGGTCTCCATCCAACTTTCGTTGCAATGAATCCCTCTCCTAGACTAGCAATTAATTGTGGCCATCAATCAATAACAAGTAGAAAGCAATCCCCAAATCAACATAAACCCTAGGTAAAAGATTCAATCCCTTTATGCAATAATCACAAATTGAACATCAATATTAACAATGGACCCCTAATCCAAACCCATTAACGAATTACTCACGCATGATTGAAGTAAACAAAGCAAAGCAAGAATTAACTATTGAAATCATAGATGCAAAATTAAAGAATAAAAGGGAAAACTTTACTAACAATTCTTGAGAGCAATTCCAATCCAAAACACTGATTCCAAGCTTGTAACTGAATTCAATGATGTAAATCTGCTCTATTCTATGCTATGGAAAACTCTAAAGAATGAAAAAATTGCACTAAACTAAACTAGGGCTCGGAATGTCCCAAGTATCAGAAAAACACGAAATAAATATTGTACAGCAGCCGGGTCACGACCACCATCACGGCCGGGATCGGGGCCGTGATGTGGCGTGGCCAGCTACTGTCCGCGATGGGGATCACGGCCGGCATCACGGCCGTGAGGCTGGCCGTGATGTGGCCCCCTGGTCCTCTTCTGACTCCTTTCGTGTTCCGTTGCTCCTTTCCGTCTCGGGGTAGATTCCTTATGTCTCGAAAACTAGTCCGAGATGACCCAAAATCCTTCCTTTGCTCCTCATTTGTGAATAAACTAAGATTGATCAAATGTAACACACAAACGAGCCTTAAATGTATCAAGGTGGAGGAAATAAGCAACAAAACTCCTGAATCGTGGGGCAAATAAAGGTATAAAATCATGTGTATCAACTCCCCCACACTAGAACTTTTGCTTGTCCTCAAGCAATTACCCAGGATAATCCACCCTCTAGGCACTACAACTAATCACACTTCCTTCCTGCTCAACCAATCATTCCACCAACCAACTTGTACAACCTAACCTGATTCAAGAATCATCTCAGAATCACAAGTGAGTTTCCCTCTCAGGCCAATAACCGGGTACCCGAAATTTAGGTAGATTAAAACCCTGTGTGCACATGTACTCAGTTGAGATTATGCAAGGCTTGGCATAAGATGAAATCCCATAGACTTGCCCTTCATACTCACATAGATCAACTCTAAAACTGCATGCTAAGATCAAATAGGTCTTTATTTGGCTTGTAACGGAGGTAAGGGTGAGTGGCTAAACAAAGAAGGGGTATGAAAAAATGAACAAAAGAGAGAGAACTTCACACCTATTCACAACTAAACCTAGAGGAGATATTGAAACTATGAACAAGAGAGCAAAACATAATTGAAAACACAAAAGTATTCTAAACTAGTGGGGGTGAAGACAATTATTCTAGCAACCTGACTTGTACTTTTATTCATCCATCTTTTTCTTTCCTTTCTCAAACCTTTTCTTCACTTTCAACCTTCGTTTTCAAACTTTTCTTTAACAACTTTTCTTCCATCACAACCTCCTCTGCTGCCGCCGCCGTTCAGACCATTCTCCCGCTCTCATTTTCCAGTGGTTGCTGCTCAGCTTCAATCGGAGGGGTTGAACGACCTGCACATGGTTGCTGCTGGGTTCAAGAGCTTCAATCACTACTACACAGACGGCTTTTAACGTCGGCTAAGTAGACCCTTTAACGTCGGCTATAAGCCGACGTTGATCTGGCCGACGTTGTAAGTGTACACATACTACGTCGGCTAAAAGTTAGCCGACGTTGTATGTGTCCCTTACAACGTCGGCTATTTACAAATAGCCGATGTTGTAGATAATTTGAAAGCTACTAAAATACCCTACAACATCGGCTAATTACAAATAGCCGACGTAGTAGGTACCCTACAACGTCGGCTAATTACAAATAGCCGACGTAGTAGGTACCCTACAACGTCGGCTATTTACATTGTAGGTAATTTGAAAGCTACTAAAATACCCTACAATGTCAGCTAATTACAAATAGCCGACATTGTAGGTAATATTAAACTAAAAAAATTACCCTACAACGTCGGCTAATAAGACTAGCCGACGTTGTAGGGTAATTTTTTTGTTTTTAAATATTAATTTTATTTTTCTATTTACACCCAAAACCTGCTCAAATGTATATAGCAATCACAATCACATTCAAAACCTGGAAAATTTATATTTATAATATCAAAATTAATAAAAGCAATAAATCTTACAATTGATAATAATTAATAATAGAAGTTCATCAAAAATTATCTATATTAATTAATACAAGTCATAATATTATCCCAAACTTTGTACCGAATCAATAAAAGCAATACATCACATTACTATTTCACATACTAGCTAATGCACTGTATTAATCCATTCATCAATGAAGTACTTGGCCCATGCGTCTCTAATTTCATCAATCTCTTGTTGATTGTAGCTCAATGAACCAACTCTCTCCACTATCTGTAATAATTTTGAAAAGTACTAAATAATAATTAGTAAGCTAATTTAATCTAGTATTTTTAAAATTTGAATGAGAAATGTATTTTCTTAAATTACTTGCCTTATCCATTCCTTCGTATGCTTCTTTGGAAAGAATTTCAAACATGTACTTCATCATATAATACCCGCATTCAGTAGCTCCAACTTGTTTGTCACACTATATATTTGAATTATAATACAATTAAGAATTCATTTAATTAAAAACTATGAAATATATGTAGTTTTACAAATGTATAAAATACTTACCAAACAATTAATCCATTTTGGTTGACGATTTGTTTTCCTTCATTTGGAATGTAATGTTGATTTCATACACCTATAAATATAAGAGATATGTATACATAAATACTATATGGCACCGTACTTTATGTATAATAAGTATTAATTAGTTATAAGTTTACCGAC
The DNA here is from genome assembly GCA_003576665.1 of Ipomoea trifida. NCBI lineage: Eukaryota > Viridiplantae > Streptophyta > Magnoliopsida > Solanales > Convolvulaceae > Ipomoea > Ipomoea trifida. The sequence continues at coordinate 23,895,319 of CP025659.1, read as the reverse complement.
GTTTCAACTATGTCTTTAATGTCCTGACGTGGTTCGCGTCCAACGGAATCAAATCAATAGATTTCATATAATAGTGGACAAATTGCCATCAACATCCAATGTTCCCTACAAACAAATAATTTATTAGTTGTAAGTAAGTATAATATGTAATAAAAGCACATTGTATTTAAGCTATTTTATTTAAAGCAATTAAAACTTACTTATAAATGTAAGGGTCAATTAAACCTTATATCATGCAGAAGAGCAGCCAGCTCCACCTGTTAAGAAAACAACACAAGATTGCCACAGTAATGTATCAACTAATGTATCTCAACTTCGATTAAGTAAGCATATAATTAGTGGGTTTACAGCAATGCTACATTGTAGAAAAGTAGTGATGGACCATAACTGCATCCTAGTAGCAACATTTAACTTGAATTTAGATTTACTTTACTGTAAGCACAGTCTGCTTTGATTATTCCTTTGCTTTGATTATAACTGCATCCTATGCTTTGATTATTCCAAAACATAGTCTGCCATTTCTCCCATGTATATACCTTTCTTTCCAAACACAAATGAAAAACAAACCTGCTATCTAAATGGAAGAACTGCAGAAATAGAACTTCTGTAGCCTGTAGTAAACATATCAGTCACAAGCATAGGGTTGAAAGATCACAGGTGCATGAAGCTACATAAAATCTAATAGAAATTACAGGCTCAGAAGCTTACGTTCCACCAATTCCTCCACTAACTTCAGAGCTGATAGTATGAAATGGAAGCTCACAGAGTCACAGATTCCAACCTTCAAATGTCATTTAAACTTTCTTTGAGTGAAAGGCAATGTAAAATCGTAACATGTAAATAAGAATAAATATATTTATAGGAGAGAATATATACATTCAAGAATATTATCAAACATGGACGCACTAAACACTAACATAAAGGAATGAGTAGGAAGTCAGTCCAGTTTACTTATACTTTTCAGTTTATGAGACGTTAAAAAAATCTTAATATGGTTACTAATAGATGATGCATTCACAGCCTTTAGGGAGACAATATCTTGGCCAACAATCTGCAGTGTCAATGTTGCCAAGACTATTAAAAAGCTCACACGTGTACTAGTAAAATCCAAAAATTGAATAACCAATTATTAGAGAATATGCAACCAGAAATATATACCTCCCTCCACCTCCACCTGCTCTATCTGTTCATAACCAAGAATATAAAATACTAGATAAACAAACAAAATGAGACATTCATGCAGGACAAGGCATTATATAGGTAATTTAAAACTTGACCTGCCGGCCAAGAGGAGTAAGCAAAGCAGAGATACTCGGATTGTTTTTCGAGTGGAACATATTCCATCCCTATCAATAAACCAATTGCCTAAGAAATGTTACAATGTCAAACCAATGAGGCATTAGTATGAAACTGTTGAGAAACAGCTCAGATCATTGGAAATAAGAACGACGGAATATGATATTAGCATTGTTAAATAAAAAGAATGTAAATATGTGATATTAATATGTGTACTTGAAAGATATAGTTTAAGTTATATTGTGTAAATAAATATACACACAAACAGAGACATACACACTCACATCTGTATATATATGTGTTTTTAAATTGCAAATATGAAAATGTATACCTTCGTTGTAACTGCCGATGTTCGTCTTCAAAGCCTCTCTCTCCGATTCTGATCATGCACACACCCACCCCCCCCCCCCCCACACACCACACACACACACACACACACACATATATATATATATATATATACATACTTAATCAAATTGCTAAACAGCAAATCCTTCCTTCCAATATAACATCTCTTCAGTATGATTATTGAAAACATTAAGTGCTTTATGTACATAGACTAAACATCAAACAAACCAGAACATTGAAAAGATAGTGTTATCTCACTGTTTACATGGAATATAATAATAATTTGCAAGAGCGGATTTACCTATTCATTTCTATTTCTTTTAGAAATTTTAAAAACTACAAGAACAATATTAGAATCAGAAATTGAAAATATGAAATCGGAGGACTTTGACAGAAAAATATATGAACTCAAGAGCTTTATCCGTTCATTTTAATTTCAGATCAATTCAAAAACATCAAATAATAAATACAGATAAATTTAAAAGCATTAAAAAGCAAAAGAAAATACATTATATATATTAGAAAACATTAAAATTAAATACAGATTAGAACAAATTAGCCTGAATCTTGTTCACCTTGCAGAGGGCTTGGAGTAAGATCAACATAACATTCACAACAGAGTAACAGAAAAACATAGGGATTTAAGGCTTAATGAATAGTGATTTAACGCTTAATGAAATTATGAGATAGAGATAAATAGAATTAGAAAATTAGGGATTAGGGTTTAAGATTTGAGGACCTCATGGACATGGCGATTAGTGACGGCGCTGACTCAACGACGGCAGAGGCAGCAACGACAGGAGGATGCCATGTCTCGACAATGGCGGAGGCTGGAAGAGACGACTCACTCTGGTGAATGAGTGACGGCACAGGAGAGGCTAACGTCTATACAACGTGCCGAGAAGATGGAGACCGGATGGGCTTAGATTAGGGATGGGGGGCGACGGCTTGGACGTCCGAATTTTGGCTTTGTGTTATTAGGGATTGAACGTCCGAATGTTAATTTGGGGGAGACGGGTTGGATTTATTAAACCCTTCCACGTCGGTTATTTGACATAACCGACGTTAAAAGTCAATCCGGCACAATACGACGTCGGCTACTTCCTAGCCGACGTCGTATTGTACGCGGGCGGTCGTCGTATCACCCGTCGCCGGTTTAAAACTGCGATACGACGTCGGCAACCCAGCTAGCCGACGTCGTATCGCGCAGAGGTATTAGCTTGAGACTTTACACGTCGGTTATGTCTTGAGAACCGACGTTAAAGGTTATACTTAGCCGACGTTAATTAGCCGACGTTGTATGTAATTTCTGTAGTAGTGAATCGGAGCAATATACTAAGAACAGAAATCTCAAATGTGAAATATACGTGCTTTATGTAATCTCATATAATAACTAGGTTGGAACAGAATGGTTGGAACAGTGCTGTACGTAATCTCATATAATAATCTCATATAATAACCTTTCTTGTTGAAATTTCTAACCGAATGGTTGGAACAGTGAAGCACCTCAATCAAAATATTTCCTAACAATTGCAGTAGTGAGACCAATTGGAATGATGGATTACTTGAACTACGTACTCTATTGGCAATATATTCGAAGAAGACATTGATGATCTCTTAAAGATGAAGGAAGAAGACATTGCTGCTGTGCGTTCTACTGATGAAGCTGTGCGTTGGTTTTACTGATCTGATCTCTTATAGATCTGAACTTAAATAAAAAAAAAGTTATTTATAACATACATTATTTTTAAAAAAATTATTTAGAACATACGACGTCGGTTTCTACATAGAACCGACATCGTATGTCTTTAATTTTTTTTAAAAAAATTATTTAGAAAATATGACTTTTTTGAAAATTTTATTTAGAACATACGACGTCCGTTTTATAGAACCGACGTCGTATGTCTTTAATTTTTTTTAAAAAAAATTATTAAGAATATACGATTTTTCAAAAAAATTTATTTAGAACAACCGACGTCGTATGTCTTAATATTTTTTAAAAATATTTACAACGTTGGTTTTTTAAAAAAACCGACGTTGTAAATAATATATATTATATTTTCTTTATTTTATTGACATATAACGTCGATTCGTCAAAAATCGACGTTGAATGGGCGATGTAATATTCTTTTTCTGTAGTAGTGTATAAAGGGGATGGGAGTGGAGGGAGTGGGGGCAGCTGCTTCCACTGCCCCCATTGTCCCCATTGTGTCTCCGTCCTTGATTAGAATGATATCTACTTTGTGGTCCACACTTCAACATAAATCGTGATTCACAGTAAAATTCACTCATTGTAAATAAAAATACATAACCGTATAATTTTAGCAATCGCCCATTTTGCGAGCATAATTGACCTACCTTGCCATCTCAAAGTATCCTAGGGGCCTATAATAGTATTGGACATTGGCCGGCTAAATTAACTATGGCAAATTATACCGTGCACCACATACGTAAACGACGTCGTTTTGAGCATTATAAACTAATCGTCCGTTTTTTTGGAAATCACGTTTCCCGATTCGCCCGGTGTCTGTATTTATGTTAATATTCTGTGTATTTCAGGCAATCATTCTGTGTATTCTAGGCAACCGTTTTGTGTATTTTGGGCAACCGTTCTGTGTATTCATGTTAGTAACACATGTTGTGATGTGTTTGTGCATTCGAATGTATAGGAGGATGAATTCTGTGTATTTTGTGTCAATATTTTGTGTATCCATATTATTAACACAGGTTGTGATGTGTTTGTGCATTCGAATGTTAGGAGGATGAATTCTGTGTATTTTGTGTCAATATTCTTTGTATTCTGGACAAACATTCTGTGTATTCAAGGCAAACGTTCTGTGTATTCTAGATAATGATTATGTGTATTATAGATAATGAATTCCCTGGAGTTATTCGCGTCCACGTCCGCGTCCACTAACATCTGTGTATTTTGTGTCAATATTCTGTGTATTCTGGGTAAACATTCTGTGTATTCTAGGTGTATTCTAGATAATGATTATGTGTATTATAAATAATGAATTTCTTGGAGTCATTCCCGTCCGCGTCCACTAACATCAAAACGACGTCGTTTACGTTCGTGGTGCACATT
>CP025659.1:23859508-23876401 GCA_003576665.1 Ipomoea trifida | reverse complement strand
AAATCGTTTGGTTGATCTATAAGAATGTAGAATCACTTAAGGATAAGGCTTTAAAATAGGGTAAACTATGAAGAGTTTTATGTACTTTATGTGCTTTAAGATCCTTTAACAAGAATCGCGAATGGAGTATTGACTGAAAGAGTAATAATATGCATAATCTATTCTTAATAGGCACTAAATTCACCTAAAAGGCACTAAACCATGCGTAATAAGCATACAATTCAGACCTAAAAGGCTCTAAATTCAGTCTTAATGAACATGCTTTTCTAGAGGCATAATTATAACAGTCAAAATAATTATTGCAGTAAAGACATACATAGCATGCTCAGATTATGCACATTATTAACTCATACTCCATAACCAAATATTAAATTGTAACACTTAATACAATTTAACTGAAAAAAAATCAATATTAAAATTAAAATTCGAACAAATTGAAAACTTAATAATTTGTTCAAAATTGAATAATAATTTTGATATTGACTTCAATTAAACATTCAAATTGCTACACTTAATGCAATTTAAATCAAAATTCAATATTAAAATTAAAATTCAAACAAATTTAAAACTTAATAATTTGTTCAAAATTTAATAATAATTTTAATATTGACTTTAGACAAAATTCAATTGGATAATTTAAGTGAAGAGGTCCATATATGATGACGGCATTAAAAAAATTTAGAGAGCCCAACCAAACAAGCCCAGAATTAAACATGTTTTTTTTTTTAATTAAAGGAGCCCTGGCCATATTTGGGCCAGACCCGGCCCACCTTCATCATCCTCTTCAGCTTCAACGTAACAGCCATGGCCGACGGGAAGCAGCAGCGAAAAACGAAACAGCAGCAGCGAAGCAGAGACCAGACGTCGGCGTTGCCTGAGGGAGGAGAGGACAGCCGCGTCGCCGGGAAGCCCAGCTACGCCACTGCCGTCGCCATCCGTGCAACTCCACCGCCGAAGCCTGCCGCCGAAGCCTTCCGTCGCTATATCAACCCGAACCAGCCACGACCGTTCAGCCGTCTTCCTCCGTCGCTCCAGGCCACCGGTGAACACAGTTATCCGGCAAGCAGTTTTGACGGACGAAAAAAAACAGCGTAGCCAAAACCAAAAAATCCCAATTGATTTTGTTTAATTTTGACTTTTGTTTAATTGACTCTTTATGCGGAATATTCAACAAAAAATTTCCAGCAATCCGAATTAATTGCAAAAAATTTAAATATGCATCTTAATTGTATAACATATACAACATATTCAAATATCACATATATGCAATTAATAGAACCAGGCAGAGATTATACAGGAATCTGATACCAACTGTTAGAATAATTATATCACATGTAACCATAATATGTGATAACAAGATCGTACTAACCTCCAGCCATAGCTCTAAATCAACAAAGGTTGAATGATCCGGACTGCAGCAGAGTTTCGCGTAAGCGTTGTTGTCTCTCACTGGGCTCAACTCTCTCTAGATGGTGTATGAGGAATGTAGTGTGAGCTGTGAGAGGACTTGTGACCCTATATATAACCACTGGCCATCATTGTGGTTGTATTCCAATAGGTCTCCTAAACCCTAACCAGACTCCTAATCATAATGGGAGTCCAGCTATTAGGTTATTAGTGTTGCACCACATATCAATTACTTAATATTATTATAACTAATCCTAATGTTATAATAATTATGATAATAATAACAGGAAAACGTTACAGATTAGGATGACATTCAGCAATTCGATATATATGTAGTGTTTGGGTAACTTTAGGTACTTCCATTAACAATATAATGTTTTCGCTCGATAGGTTGAGGTTAAAGCGTAGAAGTTTTGATACTAGAAATGGCACAAAAGAGAAGCTTCAGCTTTAACAAAATGTTTTACGCAGAGACTTCCTCTTGTAAATTGGTACGTATATAGATTCCCTAATTTATTTATTTTTTGTTTCTACCAGTGCTTTTGTGTTTATTTAATGTAAATAAATCTAGACATGTTTAGTAAAGATTGTAGAATTATTATTAATGAAGTATATTCAAATGTGGATGCTGTTAAATGCCATATATATTTCCTTCCCATTAAGTATTTTTACTTATCTAGCGTTGATGCTATGACATCGTCATTTAATATTTGTAGTAACTCAAAATTATCTTGAACGTTTTCATGGTAGCTTTTAGTGGATTTTGCAATATTATTTCTAGTAACTCAAAATTATCTTGAACGTTTTCATGGTAGCTTTTAGTTGATTTTGCAATATTAACACAAATTAAGGCATTGTTTGAGCATGAGTTCACTTCGTATTGCGTATCTTATCAAAGTTATGAATGACATACTGATTTTGACATGTGTTTTTTATTGTTTAATATCAAGTATTCTTAGGAAGAAAAACTAGAGAAGCACAATAATATATGTGTTCAATTCCATGTTTGCCAACTTATTGGCTGTCATGGCCAATTTTGATAAGATGAAGGGATCACAAGAATGTGCTTCATTCGGAGAGTAGTCTTGAATTCTTTGAGATAGTTCCATCTGTATAAAGTTGTTATCCATTATATTTTTGGAAATAGCACAAAAAAGAATTGTTAACTTCTACAAGATTTTTTTCCAAACACTTGCTGACAAAAATTTGTTTGTTTACCAAAATTCCGTTTTATGTTTTCTGCATATGTTATGTGTTGATTTAATGTAAATGAATTTAAAGATGTGTAATCATGATTGGTAGCTTTTTTATGTGTGTTCAAATTAAGACACTATTTGTGTATGAGTTTACTTCCTATTGAATCATATCAGAGTATTGTTATCAGGGACAAGAGGTTATCTATATATTATGACTAGTATCTATAAATGTTTGGTTAGGCTGAAAAAGATGGAGAAGAAGGTATGATCCATTGTATGCATGATTCAAAAAAGAAGTTTAACGTGCTATACACAAACCATAACATTGCATGTTTGTTTGTTAATTACTGAAATTGCGGTTGAAGAGTGTAGCATTTTGATTGAATTGGTGTTTAATTATATTATATTGTTGCCTAGCAAAACTTTAGATAGCTTTTTAATTAATATTGAAAATAATTTTATGTTTGTTTCATGAAGTTAACAAATTCAACCTCTTATGTTGCTTCTCTTAATAGGAAATTCCATTATACATGAAATCTATGATAAGAAATTTGAAAAGGAAGGTTTTACTGAGGAACCGTGAAAAGAAAATTTGGGAGATAGAGTTATCAAAAATTGGAGATGTTATGTTTTTTGGGAATGGATGGGAAAAAGTAGTGAAAGATAACTGTGTCCTAAATGGAGACCACTTATTTTTTATCTATAACAGTTGTGGTGCATTGTTTGATTTCTTTGTAGTTGATCCATTCGGTTGTGAAAAGATAGGGGTGGACGGCGAACATGCTCGAGTGGTAGAGTTTATAAGAAATGGTAGTGGTGATAAGAGTCACGATGTATTTGTTTTGTAGGCAGATATATGTTGTATTGTTAAGAAATATGTTAAGAAAGAACAGGATATAGATACCAATATGGTTATAACGGAAGAGGATGACAACTGCAATAATGATGATCATGACGCACTTTACCATGAGAAAAAAAGATACAATAACCATGATAGTAGTAATTCAAGTAAGTTTCAATTATTGTGAGTTAGTTTTAAGAATCCTCATTTTCTGTCTTATATATATGTGATGTGATGTGATATACTTTTCATTGAGTGAGTTTTTTTTTATTATTATTATTAGGTGGATCTAAGAGAGATGCTAGTGTGAAAAAAAGCACTACTCCTGAGCATTTTGGAGCAGATCTTTTTCTATCAGGGCGTTACATTCAACCTGAGAATGCTTATTTTGTGACAAAAATGAGACGAAAAAGGCGTCATAATCTGGTAATTATTCTAGATATTGATCTATTTTATTGTTGATGAGGGAGGGGTGGATTGAAAGATGAGATATATATATATATATATATATATATATATATATATATATATAATATATATATATCTTGATGTGTGTTGTATTGATGATTCGTATATTGTGTGTACATTATGTGTATGTGTCTACATTATGTTTTCTCAATTACGTACTTATGTGAGTTTTAATGGATCGGATTGGATCTGCAGTATATACCAAAGGAAGTTATTATGGATTACAATCTTCGATTACCTCCATCTGTGACTCTGCGTGACATGGGAGGCAGAGAGTGGACATCACATGTAAGAGTTTGGCGTGATGGTCGAACATGGCTGTCTGGCGGATGGAGAGACCTATGCGACACCAACCTTGTTGGAAACAAAGATAGATGCATTTGTGAGTTCCTACCCCATCAAATGGGGAATAATGTGGTGTTACAGGTTACAATTGTCACAGAGCAGGATGCCAACCAAATTAATGAGGAATGATTGAGGAAGCTAGAATGAATCAAAGTGTCATACTTTAATGTAATTTGATGCATGACCACATATCTTTTCAATTTTATTGTGGTTTTTAATTTGGCTTAGAAACATTGCATGTTTGTTTGTTAATTGCTGAAATTGTGGTCGGAGAGTGTAGCATTTTGATTGAATTGGTGTTTAATTATATTATATAGTTGCCTAGCAAAACCTTAGCTATCTTTCTAATTAATATTGGAAATAATTTATGTGTGTTTCATGAAATTAACAAATTCAACCTCTTACGTTGCTTCCCTTAATAGGAAATTCCATCATACACGGAATCTTGAAGATATTTGAAATGGAAGGTTTTACTGAGGAATCGTGAAAATGAAATTTGGGACATAGAATTATCAAAAAATGGAGATGCTATGTTTTTTAGGAATGGATGGGATAAAGTACAGAAGGATAATTATGTAGTCACTACTACAAAAAACCCTTTTAACGTCAGATTTTATTTGTACATATAACGTCGGTTATTTTGCAACGTACTTGTGAGCGATGTACTACGTAGTATATAAATGATACGACATCAGTTCCAAAAACCGACATCGTATGCCATTTAAAAAAATAAAAATTAAGGATTTGGCGTCGGTTCTTTAATTATCTATTTTTAAAAATAAAAAAATAGGTACGACATCGGTTATGTGTAATAACCGTTGATGTTGTAACAATTTAAAAACTAAAATATAAAAGATACAACGTCGGTTATGATTCATAACCGATCGTTGTATCTTTAAAAAACAAAAAAAAAAAAATCACTGTGCTCAACGAAGAGGGAGATGTCTGCCACTGTCAACGAAGAGGTGTACGTTGTTGTCCACCACTGTCAAGAGCTTACATCAGATACATTCATTGAACAATGAAACCAACTCTTTGCGCCAAAAATGAAACCATAGAAAAACACAAAATAATATAGAATAAATTATTTCTGGTTACTTCATACCTTGGTTCCACAAACATGGCTTGTGTCTGTTCACCTCAAGAAACGGTCTGATCGCCTCTATTTCTAGTGTTGGTCTGCACTTCTCTATGTAGGAATCTGATTCTCGAAAATCACAAAGAAAATGGAAAAACACAAAATAATAATAATCCACGAAGGAGATCGTACTAACCTCCAGCGCATAGCTCTAAATCACAAAGGTTGAATGATCCGGACTGCAGCAGAGTTTCGCGTAGCGTTGTTGTCTCTCACTGGCTCAACTCTCTCTAGATGGTGTATGAGGAATGTAGTGTGAGCTGTGAGAGGACTTGTGACCCTATATATAACCACTGGCCATCATTGTGGTTGTATTCCAATAGGTCTCCTAAACCCTAACCAGACTCCTAATCATAATGGGAGTCCAGCTATTAGGTTATTAGTGTTGCACCACATATCAATTACTTAATATTATTATAACTAATCCTAATGTTATAATAATTATGATAATAATAACAGGAAACGTTACAGATTAGGATGACATTCAGCAATTCGATATATATGTAGTGTTTGGGTAACTTTAGGTACTTCCATTAACAATATAATGTTTTCGCTCGATAGGTTGAGGTTAAAGCGTAGAAGTTTTGATACTAGAAATGGCACAAAAGAGAAGCTTCAGCTTTAACAAAATGTTTTACGCAGAGACTTCCTCTTGTAAATTGGTACGTATATAGATTCCCTAATTTATTTATTTTTTGTTTCTACAGTGCTTTTGTGTTTATTAATGTAAATAAATCTAGACATGTTTAGTAAAGATTGTAGAATTATTATTAATGAAGTATATTCAAATGTGGATGCTGTTAAATGCCATATATATTTCCTTCCCATTAAGTATTTTTACTTATCTAGCGTTGATGCTATGACATCGTCATTTAATATTTGTAGTAACTCAAAATTATCTTGAACGTTTTCATGGTAGCTTTTAGTGGATTTTGCAATATTATTTCTAGTAACTCAAAATTATCTTGAACGTTTTCATGGTAGCTTTTAGTTGATTTTGCAATATTAACACAAATTAAGGCATTGTTTGAGCATGAGTTCACTTCGTATTGCGTATCTTATCAAAGTTATGAATGACATACTGATTTTGACATGTGTTTTTATTGTTTAATATCAAGTATTCTTAGGAAGAAAAACTAGAGAAGCACAATAATATATGTGTTCAATTCCATGTTTGCCAACTTATTGGTTGTCATGGCCAATTTTGATAAGATGAAGGGATCACAAGAATGTGCTTCATTCGGAGAGTAGTCTTGAATTCTTTGAGATAGTCCATCTGTATAAAGTTGTTATCCATTATATTTTTGGAAATAGCACAAAAAAGAATTGTTAACTTCTACAAGATTTTTTTCCAAACACTTGCTGACAAAAATTTGTTTGTTTACCAAAATTCCGTTTTATGTTTTCTGCATATGTTATGTGTTGATTTAATGTAAATGAATTTAAAGATGTGTAATCATGATTGGTAGCTTTTTTATGTGTGTTCAAATTAAGACACTATTTGTGTATGAGTTTACTTCCTATTGAATCATATCAGAGTATTGTTATCAGGGACAAGAGGTTATCTATATATTATGACTAGTATCTATAAATGTTTGGTTAGGCTGAAAAAGATGGAGAAGAAGGTATGATCCATTGTATGCATGATTCAAAAAGAAGTTTAACGTGCTATACACAAACCATAACATTGCATGTTTGTTTGTTAATTACTGAAATTGTGGTTGAAGAGTGTAGCATTTTGATTGAATTGGTGTTTAATTATATTATATTGTTGCCTAGCAAAACTTTAGATAGCTTTTTAATTAATATTGAAAATAATTTTATGTTTGTTTCATGAAGTTAACAAATTCAACCTCTTATGTTGCTTCTCTTAATAGGAAATTCCATTATACATGAAATCTATGAGAAGAAATTTGAAAAGGAAGGTTTTACTGAGGAACCGTGAAAAGAAAATTTGGGAGATAGAGTTATCAAAAATTGGAGATGTATGTTTTTTGGGAATGGATGGGAAAAAGTAGTGAAAGATAACTGTGTCCTAAATGGAGACCACTTATTTTTTATCTATAACAGTTGTGGTGCATTGTTTGATTTCTTTGTAGTTGATCATTCGGTTGTGAAAAGATAGGGGTGGACGGCGAACATGCTCGAGTGGTAGAGTTTATAAGAAATGGTAGTGGTGATAAGAGTCACGATGTATTTGTTTTGGAGGCAGATATATGTTGTATTGTTAAGAAATATGTTAAGAAAGAACAGGATATAGATACCAATATGGTTATAACGGAAGAGGATGACAACTGCAATATGATGATCATGACGCACTTTACCATGAGAAAAAAAGATACAATAACCATGATAGTAGTAATTCAAGTAAGTTTCAATTATTGTGAGTTAGTTTTAAGAATCCTCATTTTCTGTCTTATATATATGTGATGTGATGTGATATACTTTTCATTGAGTGAGTTTTTTTTATTATTATTATTAGGTGGATCTAAGAGAGATGCTAGTGTGAAAAAAAGCACTACTCCTGAGCATTTTGGAGCAGATCTTTTTCTATCAGGGCGTTACATTCAACCTGAGAATGCTTATTTTGTGACAAAAATGAGACGAAAAAGGCGTCATAATCTGGTAATTATTCTAGATATTGATCTATTTTATTGTTGATGAGGGAGGGGTGGATTGAAAGATGAGATATATATTTATATATATATATATATATATATATATATATATATATATATATATGTGTGTGTGTATGTATGTATATTGTTGACATTATGTGTATGTGTCTACATTATGTTTTCTCAATTACGTACTTATGTGAGTTTTAATGGATCGGATTGGATCTGCAGTATATACCAAAGGAAGTTATTATGGATTACAATCTTCGATTACCCTCCATCTGTGACTCTGCGTGACATGGGAGGCAGAGAGTGGACATCACATGTAAGAGTTTGGCGTGATGGTCGAACATGGCTGTCTGGGATGGAGAGACCTATGCGACACCAACCTTGTTGGAAACAAAGATAGATGCATTTGTGAGTTCCTACCCCATCAAATGGGGAATAATGTGGTGTTACAGGTTACAATTGTCACAGAGCAGGATGCCAACCAAATTAATGAGGAATGAATGAGGAAGCTAGAATGAATCAAAGTGTCATACTTTAATGTAATTTGATGCATGACCACATATCTTTTCAATTTTATTGTGGTTTTTAATTTGGCTTAGAAACATTGCATGTTTGTTTGTTAATTGCTGAAATTGTGGTCGGAGAGTGTAGCATTTTGATTGAATTGGTGTTTAATTATATTATATAGTTGCCTAGCAAAACCTTAGCTATCTTTCTAATTAATATTGGAAATAATTTATGTGTGTTTTCATGAAATTAACAAATTCAACCTCTTACGTTGCTTCCCTTAATAGGAAATTCCATCATACACGGAATCTTGAAGATATTTGAAATGGAAGGTTTTACTGAGGAATCGTGAAAATGAAATTTGGGACATAGAATTATCAAAAAATGGAGATGCTATGTTTTTTAGGAATGGATGGGATAAAGTACAGAAGGATAATTATGTAGTCACTACTACAAAAAACCCTTTTAACGTCAGATTTTTTTGTACATATAACGTCGGTTATTTTGCAACGTACTTGTGAGCGATGTACTACGTAGTATATAAATGATACGACATCAGTTCCAAAAACCGACATCGTATGCCATTTAAAAAATAAAAATTAAGGATTTGGCGTCGGTTCTTTAATTATCTATTTTTAAAATAAAAAATAGGTACGACATCGGTTATGTGTAATAACCGTCGATGTTGTAACAATTTAAAAACTAAAATATAAAAGATACAACGTCGGTTATGATTCATAACCGATCGTTGTATCTTTAAAAAGCAAAAAAAAAAATCACTGTGCTCAACGAAGAGGGAGATGTCTGCCACTGTCAACGAAGAGGTGTACGTTGTTGTCCACCACTGTCAAGAGCTTACATCAGATACATTCATTGAACAATGAAACCAACTCTTTGCGCCAAAAATGAAACCATAGAAAAACACAAAATAATATAGAATAAATTATTTCTGGTTACTTCATACCTTGCTTCCACAAACATGGCTTGTGTCTGTTCACCTCAAGAAACGGTCTGATCGCCTCTATTTCTAGTGTTGGTCTGCACTTCTCTATGTATCGTAGGAATCTGATTCTCGAAAATCACAAAGAAAATGGAAAAACACAAAATAATAATAATCCACGAAGGATAACTAAACCAGGAAAATAAACCACAAAGGTTAAATAAACCTGTAATACAGCTTGGGGACAAAACTAGATGATGATCTTGGGTTAGTCGGAAGCATGAGTCATGTTGCCAATGTTCTTAAAATCTTATTTACCGCCTCCCGTGGTGCTGGAGCATTGCGGTCTAGGTTTACCGCCACTGTCCTTAAAATCTTATTTACCGCCTCCCGTGGTGCTGGAGCGTTGCGGTCTAGGTTTACTCCGACTTTTGAGACGTTGATGGCTTGAAAGAAAAGATGAGTAGTGTTTTTGAGGGAGAAAGCAAACCAACGAAATCTATACTATATATAAAAGTAAAATCCTCCTATTTCATTTTTCCGTCCAAACTTTTGTAGTCAATTAATTAAATATTTTATTGGTCAAATAATTAATAAAGCTTATTCATATCAATTAATCGGTAATATTGTTTCTATATTCACGTATCAATACTATTAATAAAAGAAAAAGCACAAACTTATATTATTAATTAATTGTTAAAAAATTTAATAAAGTTTAATTGGTAACAAAATTTTATTTACCAAATTATGAGAATAATTAAACCATTATAATAGTGAGAATAATGGAAACAAATTCTGCGTAATTTTATAAGAAAAAATAATATATTAATTATTATTTACTCCAATAATAATAATTCGAATACTTATTTATACTTCTATATCTATACAACTATTAATAAAAATAAAATTATCCTTTGTAAAATTTCCGCCCAAACAATATTAAAAATAAAATGAAAAAGAAAATTGATATTACTAATTGATTGTAAATATAAAAAGATCCTAATGGAAAAAGAAACGGAAATTAAGCCAGTTGGAAAAGGAAAAGGATATTACGTACTAATTGACTGGAAATTATTTAAAAACTTTAAAAAAAATAACACTTCTTTTTGAAAACTTTAAATTATTTAAACTTTAAAAAAATTAATTAAACATGTTTTGTTAGATTTTTTTTTTAATAATTACAATTAATTCATTCAAATATGGAGAAGGAAGAAAAACTAAATGCGATATGGCGAAAATGAATATACTTAAGGTATAAAAGAATAATTGCACATATATTAGTGTAATTGCTTAATAATAATTGCCTAATAATTATTATGGTAATTGAGCTAAACATTAGTCGTTGAATTTATATTTATAATAATTATAAATTATAATTAAATTATTTCTCATTGTTTCCATATTTATTTTAGTACAATTACATAAGTCATATTTCATATCGATCTTTTTAAGATAATTGTAGACAAATAAGTCATATATTATTCAATTAATTGAGTAATATGTTTGCACTAATCTTATAATCAAGTAAATGTACGCGTTCAATATTAGAATTTTTTATAATTTATCTTTATTTTTATTATCTAAATAAATAATAAAAAATTTATCCGTGTATCGCACAAGTAATTGGACAATTATTTGCTATAATTCAAGGAAGTAAAATATCAGAAAACATCTTCACAGAGATGAGCTTTATTTCAATAGTTCAAGCACCAAACCAAGTGGTATCCTATGACTCATGTTTAACAAATTGTTGTGGTAATGAAGAATTTCTGATCAATACATATGACATGGTTCCTTGTAATTCATACATTTTTGTTCTTGATACAAATGAAGGTAAACAAAAAGAGACAACACACTAGTAACTTGATTTTAGGCTAGCAATATTGATAGTGAGAATGTTGATTAGCTAGTTTCATACTGTAATAAAAACATAAATATATTGAAAGATATATTCTTAGATTTAATGCTTTAAGTGTTGAGTATTCATTTTTGTTATGAAGTAGTATATTTGTGCAATTAAGTATTGTGTTTGATGGTTAAAGTATTAGATGTAATGGTTAAAGTGTTGAATGTTCATTTGTGTTATAAAGTACTAGTTTTAGACTATAAAGTATTAGATTTAATGGTTAAAATGTTGAGTATTCATTGTACAATTAAGTAGTATATTTGCTCTATAAAGTATTGTGTTTGATGGTTAATGTCATGATCATTCATTTGTTATATGAAGTAGTATATTTGCACATTAAAGTGTTAGATTTAATGTTTTAAGTGTTGAGTATTCATTTTTGTTATGAAGTACTACCTCCGTCCCATTTTGGTTGTCTGATTCGTTTAACGAGGCTTGACTGAAGTTATTTTTAATCTAATTTTTCATAATATTAAGTTTAGCATTAATATATAAAATGTATATATTTAGAAACTACATTAAAAGTACTATTAAACACAACAAATTAAATTTAAAAATAATAAAAAATTAATAAAGAAAATAAGCAATAAAGAAAGAGTTGATTTGACCAATGAATAGTAAATAGGACAGGTAAAATGGGACAAAGGGAGTAGTATATTTGTGCTATTAAGTATTATTTTTTATGGTTAAAGTATTTGATGTAATAGTTAAAGTGTTGAGTACTCATTTGTGTTATAAAGTACTAGGTTTAGGCCATAAAGTATTAGATTGAAGGGTTAAAGTGTTGAGTATTCATTATATTGTCTTATTAAGTAGTATATTTGCTCTATAAAGTATCGTGTTTGATGGTTAAAGTCATGATTATTCATTTGTGATATGAAGTAGTATATTTGCACAATAAAGTATTAAATTTAATGAGGTGTGAGTACTAATGTTAGTTGCTAAGGAGTAATTGGTTGTTTCTAAGGTGAACTAGTGTTTGATTTCTTTTGCTTTAGTTAATGTTGTTTTAAGGGAAATTGTTAAAGAAGTTAGCAATTGATGAGGTATGGTTCTGTATAAACTCCCAAGACTAGACTTTTTTACATTTGAACGAATTATAATTCTTTGACATGTCCTCAAATCTACTGCTTAATTGTGTCTTTTTCAGTTTTTGTACTTTCAGATTTAATTGTACAATTTTTCTAAGCATTTATGCAAGGTGTGAAAAGCAAAAACAGAGTAAAACTTTGGGGAAATTCTTGTTCAAGTTTCTGTTTATTGTTTTGTTCTTCTTGATTTGGTGCTGCTATCTTCAATTTCTCTTCTTTTCCAACAATATTTGCTTAAATAAAATCTGAATTTATTTTTTCTATTAATACATGCCTCCAATATATTGTTCTTGATGTATAATATTTGAGGCATGGAAAGGGTGACTATAATTATTTTTCTGGTTGTTTTGGTCAAATATGTACATCATCTCAGGGTTGAAATGTGATTGATGAGTGATCCATATGTAGATTTAATGGCTTGAGCGACGGAGATTGGAGGAGACGGAGAGCTTGAGTGGAGGAGATGGGAGGAGACGGAGATGGTGAGGGCAAGATGCAAGGATGAGAGGCGTGAGATGCAGAGAGTGAGAAATTGATAGTGTCTGATGCAGCGACTGAGAATAGATAGCCTTGGATGAGATAGGAAAGGGAGAGAGAAACATAAAAATGCACATGATATGCACATGTTGACCCATATAATTGTGTGATCCGACCCGTCTCACGGATCTTCCGTGAGACGGTCTCACACAAGTTTGTTTTTGCCACGAAATATATAGCAAGTGTGTTCTGTATGCTTGTACAAATCTGATGCTCACCAACGAAATATAAGGTATATAGTATTACTTGAGATCAACCCGTTTGCACCCCTTGCAGGCAAGAGAGAGTATCTAAACTATACAAGTAACTTAGTCATAAAAAGACCCTTGTATATATAGTGGGTCAAAACTTCATTCCCAACCAATGTGGGACAAAAGCTACATAAGCTTTTTCCTCACCCAAATTCCATCTCAAATGGGTCTACTTTGACAACTAATTTCTCATTCACCCATTATTCATTTTTAGCGTACAATATATGGATCTCTTCGTCTAACTACGAAGAACCCGAATCCATATTAACCCGACCCAAATCCGATGTGGACCCCACTTTAAATTGTACAACAAAATGACTACTTAAAATGTCAATTTTAGTGCTATTTTCCAACACTCTGTTCACAAGTATGTTCATAATCATGCAGGATAGAATATCTAGAAAAAATTATAAGAGAGTAAAACACCATGGCTTGTGCATGAAGGAGCTGAGATCTGTGAGATATCGTATTTAATTTTAAATATGTGCTTGAAGCTGGCTGGTAAATAAAAAAAAAAAAAAAAGACATATTGTATGTATTATTTTTTTTAAATATTTAAAACATACAACGTTGGTTATACATAAAACCGACGTCGTATGTATTTTAATTTTTTTAAAATTTTATTTAAAACATACAACGTTAACTTTTAAAAAAAAATATTTATGACGTCGATTTTTGCCATTAACCGACGTCGTAAATAATATATATTATTTTTGCTTTATTTTATTAACATATAACGTCGGTTTTTGACAAACCGTCGTTGATTAGGCCACGTAGTATCCTTTAATTTTCTGTAGTAGTGAGTTGACCCATTCGGTTGTGAAAAGATAGGGGTGGAATTGAAGGTGAACATGCTCGAGTGGTAGAAAGGACAGTGGTAATGAGAGTCATGATGTATTTGTTTTGGAGGCAATATCGGTTGTATTTTTAAGAAAGATGTTAAGAAAGAAGAATATCAATACCTTTAGTAGTCTCTAGAAAGATGTAAATAAAGAAATTAAAAGGATATGGATATGGATGCTAATTCAAGAGAGGAGGGAAATGATGATTATCATCACATATTAGTTTCCCAGGATATGGTTACAACCGGAGACGATGACGATTGCAATGATGATGATCACCGCACACTTTCTCATGAGAAAAAAGATAATAGTAATGATAATAATAATTCAAGTTTCAATTATTGTGAGTTAGTTTTAAGAATTCATAAAGTCTGTTTTATATGTGATGTGACTTGATATACTTTTGTATGAGTGAGTTATTTATTTATTTATTTTTAATTAGGTGAATCCAAGAGAGATGCTAGTGTGAAAAAAAAAAAAAAAAAAAGCACTATCTAGCATTTTGAAGCAGATTTTTTTTTCTATAAGGTAAGGACATTACATTCAACCTGAGAATGCTTATTTTGTGACAAAAATTAGACGAACAAGACGTAGCATGGCTGTCTGGCGGATGGAAGACCTATGCGAAAGGAACCTTGTTGGAAAGAAAGATAGATGCATTTGTGAGTTCCTACCCCATCAAATGGGGAATAATGTGGTGTTACAAGTTACAATTGTCACAGAGCAGGATGCCAACCAAATTAATGACGAAGCTAGAATGAATCAAAGTGTCATACTTTAATGTAATTTGATGCATGACCACATATCTTTTCAATTTTATTCTGGTTTTTAATTTGGCTTAGAAACATACATATATGATTAATTGTCAACGAGCAAATGTGGAAGGATGAATGCAAATGGCATTCTTGCAGCATCCGTGCAAGTTGGTTGCACGGTCCGTGGAGCTGCTGTGCAAAGGTTAATCTTCCTTAGCCTGTTCTTAATTTTCAACTTTGGGGCCTTTATTTGGAAATCCTGTTATAAAGAGATTTAAATTAAGTAGCCAAATTAAAGAATCAACGTGTCATGCATGTTGGGTATTTAATAATTCAATATACATTATTTATACTATATACGAGAAAATATAATATTGCTTTGTGTGTGGGAGTCTGTTCCCCCGATTTGTATTGCTCCTTTGGTTGATTATTGAGTTAATGACATTGCCTTGATTTTTATATATATATATATATATATATATATATATATATATGAGAAAATATTTATGGTAATTTTTAATTAATGTGTATTACTATATTTTTTAATGTACAACTCATACATAAATGAGAAAGTTTATAGTGCCATTCAAATGAATTTGTCTAATACTAAATTAAATTACATTTGGCAATGGTGTTCGTTACAATAGTTTCCCGTCTGTTTTAACCATATACATTCTTTCATAGACGATTATTTACTTTTTGTTCACATTTTAATTTATAATGTTTGTTACTCTACATTTGTTAGCATGAGTTGTCAATTAGTGGATTCTATAGGGTTCGGTGTTGTGATTAGGGACCATGCAGGGCATTTTGTAGCTGCTTATAGTGGACATCTGTGTTGTCCAAGGGATCCATATATAGCTGAAACTATGGCGGTCAAGGAGGCACTAACTTGGATCAAGAGTCGTAGGCTTAATAATGTTATTATTGAATCGGACTGTTTGAATTTTTGCACTAGTTTTAATTCTGTCCGTAGGGACTTTTCGTATGTGGGTCTTATTATTAAGCATTGTCGTTCACTTGCTACTGACATTGGGAATGTTATTGTTCGCCATGTAAGAGGTCAGCGAATCTTGTAGCTCACGTGCTTGCACGGGCGACGGATTCTCCTTCTGTCCTTGGGGTTTGGGACTTTTGCCCGCCCTCTTGTATTTCGCAGTTGGTTGATGTTTTAATATAAGCATTTTGGTTTGGTTTTCAAAAAAAAAAAAAGAAAAGAATATAACTTGAATTTGATAAGATGAGGACATTACCGTCAGCAATCGGATATATATATGTAGTGTTTAGGTACTGATTGCTTGAATTTGATTACATGATTAGGATTACATTTCGGCAATTCGATATATATGCAGTGTTTGGGTAACTTTAGGTACTTCCATTAATAATATAATGTTTTCTCTCGATAGGTTGAGTTTGAAGAGTAGAAGTTTTTATCTGATCTATTACTGAAAATGACACAAAAGAGAATGAAGCTTCAACTTTCACAAAATGTTTTACGCAGAGACTTTCTCTTAGCTTGTAAATTGGTACGTATAGCTGCCTCCTAGCTACAACCGTGCAAGTTGGTGGCACGGTCCGTGGAGCTGCCGTGCAATGTGCAAAGGGGTTGAATGATTTTTTAAATTAAAAATGTAATTGAAAAGCATTAAAATTAACTAAGAACAATCAATAATAAACAAATATCCAACCAAGATATAATTTTAGAATTGATTCAATTCTTAGAAGTGATCATCAAAATAAAGAGTAAATCGTTTTATCCTATACCAAATTGCTTATGGTTATTAAGAAGGTCTAATAACCTATCTTTTCTTTATTGGTAATCAGAACAGACTCTTGGATTACATCCTTAGCTAATAAACAATCCTAAACAAGCTCACATGATTTAATTTACTATCAACATTAAGAATTAGAAACGCTACCCATCATAGCCAAATATACTCGCAAGTTTAATTTGGTCCATTTAAACTAGATCATATATCTCCATAGCATAGATTAAAAATCTTTTATATAATCAACTATGTTATTTTAGCACTGATCTTTAG
>CP025659.1:23793725-23830468 GCA_003576665.1 Ipomoea trifida | reverse complement strand
AGTCCGCCCCCACCGCTCACTAGAGCACTGCCCGCTACTCGCCGCATGCCGCTCACCTCCCGACGCCCACCACCTGCCGCTCACCGGAGTCACCGCTCGTCACTGCATCCCAGACCGCCGCGGTTGCTGTACCAAAAGGGCAAAACGTTAATTGTAATTATGCTAATTTAATCCATACAGTCTATGGTCTGGCAGGTTGTAAATTAACCAATCCATTTGTAACCTTGGTCCCGCAGGTTGTATAAGTTTTAACAACTTATAATGGATTAATGTGAGGTACAGAGAAGCTATACTATATCAGTATATTGCACTAGCAATTTCAAAGTATATAATGTATGGGCGTTATGGTTATCGGTTAATTTCTTAATTCAAAATTTGACTTCTTATTTGTAAGAAGTGTAGGCTGCGACTTCCGCTCTTCCAAGCTCCAGCAGACAGCAGTGCAGTCTCTAGTGGGCAGTGGCCAGTGGGTTAGTTCACAATTCTTTTTTTTTTTTTTCTTAATAATTTGTCTGGCTAAACCGTCTGTGGGGGTACCGACATAGTTGCGTTTTTTCTGGCTAAACCCAGAGTCTTGTTTGAAATTTTGAAATGTAGACACAATGA
Organism: Ipomoea trifida; assembly: GCA_003576665.1. Lineage (NCBI taxonomy): Eukaryota > Viridiplantae > Streptophyta > Magnoliopsida > Solanales > Convolvulaceae > Ipomoea > Ipomoea trifida. The sequence goes on along the minus strand of CP025659.1, from coordinate 23,829,862 downwards.
ATCATAATTGATTGATCCTAAATTCCACCATAAAAACATTGTTGTTGTCTTCTTGAATTACTATGTATTTAATTCATTTATTTGACAATTATATTTTTTTTTGTAGATTTGTGGTTTATGATTTATGAATTGTGGATTTGTGGCTTATGACTTTAACACTCTCTAGATAGTTTGTTTAGGCAATTATGCTACTGTCTTTCCAGTGCATATGTAATCTTTTAAGTATGCAAGTAATGCTAACTAGTTTTAAACTTTTGATGATGGGATTCCTATTACTATTTAGTACTCTAGGAAGTAGTAAGTACTAAGTACTTAAGTATTTTCAAAAAAAAGAAAGTACTAAGTATTGAAGTAGTAATTACTAACTAGTAAGGTTATTAATTTATTATGCGTATATGGATTCTGAAAAGTGAAAAATTGAAAACAATCTTACAATCTACTAAACACTAATTGTAGACTTGTGCTTTATTTGCTTATTCATGATAACATGTACTTATTTGCCTATTGATTGCTAGCATGTAGTAGAGGATGCTAGGAGGATGGCCTGGATGAGGGAAAAGGCTTTGAGCTTTTGTTGGTTTTTTTGCTACTTTAAAATGATAAGTTTGTACGGAGTATTTATTTGTTAGATGATAGTGCCCAAAGTTCAACAAGGATGGAAGAGATGCAATAGGCTTACCAGGCAACTCAGTATTCATGATAATCGAGCAGTTGCTACCTCTAACTACTCAAACAGTGAAGCAGGTATATATTAGGCTTAATACTCTTTTCAGTTATGATCTCCACATTTAGTGTGTTTCGAATGGCAAATTGTGTATCAAGTTATATAGCGTAGGTATGCATTTGATTATAACTTTATAAATATTTAGACTTGGTGATTGGAATTGTTCATTCTATTTTGAAGTAGATGATGAATTTTTGTATATTTTGATATACTTTACATACTAGTAGAAGATGATTATATTAATAAATTGATGTTTTGGTATTTATGGTGTTTAGATAAATTGTTTTTATTATATTATGCTTAAAATCAAAACAGGTTAAAAACAACGGTTTAAAACAGTTGTCTATGAAGGTGAGAATAATAAATTCTAACCGTTGTCTTATATATCAAAGACAACGGCTAAAAACCATTGTCCATCGGCGTAACCTTCAACAACGCTTGTTTTAACAACACAGAATAGACAACGGTTAAAAATAATTATTTTATATACAAAAGACAACGGTTAAAAACCGTTGTCTATGTCTGTGAGTCTGTGACTTTCAACAACACCGGTTTCAACAACAATCAATAGACAATGGTTAAAAACCCATTGTCTTTTATAGAAAAGATAATGGTTAAAAACCGTTGTCTATGTGCATGACTTTTAACAACATCGGTTTCAACAACGATCAATACACAACGGTTAAAAACCGTTGTCTTTTCTAGAAAAAACAACAGTTAAAAACCGTTGTCTATGTGCGTGACTTTTAACAACACCGGTTTTAACAACACTCAATAGACAACGGTTAAAAAACCGTTGTTTTTTTTCTAGAAAAGACAACGGTTAAAAACCGTTGTCTATGTGCGTGACCTTCAACAACACCGGCTTCAACAACACTCAACAACAGATAAAACCGTTGTCTTTGTGCGGGACTTACAACAACACCAGCTTCAACAACAACATTTTTCTTGTAGTGCACCCGCATGGGAACACACACACACACACACACATAAGTCCCTCGACTTTGAAATAGATCATGAGTTCTTTTTATGTGTATGCTAATTTAATTGTTATAATAATGGTTATGAATAGCCCCTGGTATGAGTTTATACCAAAATGATCCCTCGACTATTGTGTAATTACCAATTTGGTCCTCAATAATTTTTCGTGCCCAATTAAGTCCCTCGACTTTGAAAATTTTAACCAATTTAGTCCTCCATTTATTTTGCCGTTAAACATCTGTTAAATCCGGACCAAATTTGTAATTTTACTATAGTCAAGAGACCAAATTGGTAATTAATTTTTGACTGAAATGGTCCCTTAACTATAGCAAAATTACCAATTTGGTCCCGATTTAATGGATGTTTAACGGCAAAATAAACGGAGGACCAAATTGGTTTAAATTTTTTAAAGTCGAGGGACTTAATTGGGAACGAAAAATTGTCTAGAATCAAATTAATAATTTCGCAATAGTCGAGGGACCATTTCAGTAATAAACTCCCTGGGTATTAACTACTTGTCACCATAGCAAAAATTTGCCCATTTGATGAGCTAAAAGAAGTATAGTTATAGATTCAATATTAGTGTCTATGTTGTAACTGAGGCTACGCGGATTCTTCTCTAGCCTTAGCTTCCTTAAATAAAAAGCTATTTAGTGCATATCACATCTACTTATGTTGTTTGTTAGATACATATATGATGCAATAATTCAAAAGTACAAAAATTACGACTGCTCAAGTATGTATATACTTATAAAGATAATTATTATTGTACTTTAGTTAAGATTAGAATGTTTTACACGCTCATTAATCTTATATTTGGAGCTCTAAAACTCTACTCCTATCACTCATCCTTGTGAGAATGATATCTAGTGTAACGATACCCACTTACACATCCACTTACCCAAAAATATTACGTAGTACTTTTTCAATAGCACTTAATTAAGTTTCTTTCGAAATTAATTGACACTCTCATTTCTAAGTCAAGTTTGACTTGGAAAAAAACTTGCAAATGGTTTCAAGTCTTCTTAGGTTGGCTTGATCCTTTTGCACTAGTAGGCTAGATGCTATCGAACGATCCTCTTTTTAACTTGACAGACTAATTACGAGTTATATATTTTATTCAGTAGTCTTATCATAGTTGAAATTTGAATAAACTACGTGTTATTCTTTAATTTTTATCTTTAAATTTATTTAATCGATGTGTTCAAAATTTTGATGTTTGTATAATTCTAAATAATTTCATGTTTGACAAAGAATAAATATGATCCAATTAATTAATCAAGTGATGTGTTGATGATTATAGATTTTTTCTCCACATTTTTTTAACCTTCAACAGCAAACTGAGTAGAGCTTCCATCCACACCTTCTCGCCTTCAACATCCTGGAAGGTTCTAAATAGCTCACGGTTGTAACATAGATGCACTGTTGCACCAATGTCGATGAACCACTCATGCTGGTTGGAACTCAAGAGGTTCACCTCAATCACCAAGGGCAAAAGGCTTATCTCGACCTTCTTCTGACTACTCTCTCCAACAATAATGTTGCCTTCAGAACTCTTGTTCTTCTTCCTTGGAGCTTTGCAATCAGCTTACTTGTGGTCATTCCTGCCACAATTGAAGCATTTACCATGGAACTTCGCCTTGGTAACGCCTCCCTTCGGACCTAGCTTCTACTTGTCCTTCTTGATATTTTTGGAGATTTTACCGTGCTCCACAACGTTGGCCTTAGCGCCACCAGTGACATGATTTTTTCCATAAATTTTCCTGTTCCCTTCCTAAATTCAGAGTCACTAGATCAGTTCACCTAGGTTCATTTCTTTTCGCTTGTGCTTCTGGTAATTTTTGAAGTCCTTCCACCCCAGAGATAGCAAGTGAATTATAGATGCCACTTGGAAGTATTCACTCACCAGTCACCACCATGCATTTTTCACGGATCTCATCAAAGATTAATTTTAAATCTTCAACTTGACTAAGCACGACCTTGGAATCAACCATTTTAAAGTCAAGGAACCGACCGACAACAAATTTCTTTGCGCCAGCATCTTCACTTTTGTACTTGTGATCTAAGGTTTCCCACAACGCTTTTGTTGTGCTAATTTTGCGATATACATCATATAACGCATCACACAATCTGTTTAGAATGTAGTTTCAACAATGGAAGTCAAAATCTTTCCACTTGTGCCAACCGCAAGTTCATATTGTGTATCCTATTCCTTTATATCAAGAACCCTCTCGGTGAAGAACCTTGTCAAGCCGAGAGTTTCCAGGTAGAACAACATGTTTTGTTGCCACGTCTTGAAGTTTGATCCATTAAACTTCTTCGGCTTTTCATCAACCGAACCACTCAGTACTGAAACTGTTACCCGCATCGTGGGGACGCACCCCTCGGTGCATCCACCAGGCTGTAAACTAGTGTTCACCGGTGCATAGGAATGTGCAACATTGTTGCCGCTCCCACTATTGTTGTTGTCGCCTCTATTGACGTTAGTATCCATAGGAAACGCGGGGTTCTCCATTTCGAAATTCGAATAGAGAATATGAATAGAAATAAGGCTTTAAGCTTGTTACGAAATATTACTATACAAATAATGTTTCTGGAAATTTAACAAGCATAGTACAAAACGAAAGGCGTATGGTGTTAGTACGAGTCGAGCGAAACACTTTCTCCTTAAAACCTTATTTGCTACCTCCCAAAGGTGCTCGGAGCATTGTAGCCTAGGTAGCCTAGGTTTCTCAAGATAAAACGTACTACGGTTTAATAGCGAACTAGAACTGAGCAAGACGTAGGATAACTTGTTTGAGCCTCTTCAGTGACCGAATGACTGAATAGTCACTCTTCATTCGGTAAAAGTTGGAGTAAGTTATGCCCTCAAGGTTCATTTTGGAATTTGATTTGCACCAATGCGCGCGAGCGAGAGCCTCTATGCTATACAATTTAGCATGCCTTAAAAAGGCTCTTGTATGTATTGTGGTGCAAATCCCCTTCTCTTTCCAATGTGAGACAAAAGGCTACTAATAAGCCTTACCACCTTCTTTTTCCAACTCAAATGAGTCTACTTTGAGAATCAATTTCTCATTTACGCATTATCCGATCCGTTTTAAGCATACAATATATTAATCTCTTCGTCTTACTACGAAAAACATGAATCCACTTTGATCGGACCCAAATCGAAAGAGGACACCACTTATATTTGTACCACAATATAGACACTTTTCATGCCATTTTATACTATTTTTTCTAACATGTACATAATTTAAATGTCATTTTAAATTAGAGCCTATAATGCAAAATGAACCATGATCTATGATATATTTTCGTGTATCAATCACATGCATATAAAAATCCAAGCATTTACCAGCCAAAACAATAAATTTTAAAACTTACAATCGTTTTATAAAAGTTGAAGTATAGTTGTACAATTTTAACTTATCTCTTATCTAATAAAAAATCCAACCTAACAAATACATTGTGATGGAATTAATTAAAGAGGTTCGAATTAACTAAAACTAACTAATTAAAGAAATATGACGTATAAACAACATATGGAACTTGAAAGTGTCTTATATTGTATCACACTATCGCATATTTAATAACAGTACAAAAGATGTTATTACAAGATAAGTTGTATCTATATGGAAACAAAAGGCATCTTATATACTAGGGTAACCTCCGTAAACGCCCCGCACAAAATGGGCGCCCCCCACCCGGGGCGGGCAATTATGACCTTTGCTTAACCAAGCCTTCGGTTGCCTCAGCCGAGCCCACAAACCCAGCCGGCTTCTTGGTCTTGGGTCGACTTGTTCGAAGCTGAGCTCGTGGTCGGCCTTGGACCCTCGAGGCCGACTACAGGGTCGGCTTTGGGCCCTTGAGGCTGAATACATACAAGGTTAGCCTTGGGCCTTTGAGGCCGACTATGGGGTCGGCCTTGGCCCCTCCTGGACTGTCTACGGGGCCGTCTTATCTCGGATCGATTTGTCCCACCTCCTTAATTAGGTAAGTTTGCTCCGAGCCCGTATCCAATATATCCATCATATTGATTGTAAGCATACAACTTAGATTTCATGAAGTCAAGCTTATACAATGGTTTTATTAGCAACTTCCATGCATTTATGGTTAAGAAGTTGATAGAAAATTAATGTGAAAGGAAAGACTCGGTTAAGTTACTTGGAAAAACAAACCTTGCCAATGGTTTGAAGTCTTCGTGTTGGTGGGGTAGACGATATTGATCCAATTCCAGCCACCACTTTTTAAAATAATGCACCCTAATATTCTATACTTCATGGTTTTTTAATTTATCCATAAATGAAATAAAAATTTTGCATAAAATTCGTACACGTTACCATAACCAAACCAACATATGGTTTTTCATAAATTTATATATATGCTTCAAATTGTTTCTAATTTGTGTTTTTTTTTTTTTTTTTTTGGGTTTACATGCCAACCCTTAATTAACTACAATAATATTCAAATGGATAGCATAATACAAATATGCATAATATACGTATCTTTGGTTTTTATTTTTCTCTTAGATTTTATTAAGTGGTCTCAATCAGAATGTGTACCTTAAATAACATTAGATGTTTCCATGCTATAAAAAAAATAAAAAAAATACAAAAAAAAAAAGAGAAAAGAATAAACTTTAAGTTTCTCAAATTAATGTGTATTAATATGTTTCATAATGAGTTCTAAGGGATGGCATTTTGTCATTCGTCTTCTAATATTTATCTTGGTTAAAAAAATCGCTAGGCGCTCGGGGGCGCCTAGATGCCCTTGTATTTATTTTATTTTATTTTGTATTTTAAAAAAAAATCAAGTATTTTTAATTTTTTAAAGACTAATAATTATAAACTATATAATACTTTAATAGTTAATACTAAAATATTAAATATTAACATAAAAATATCCAGAGTTTGAACAATTTAGGGTTATTTCGCTCAAAACAATGTTATTTTAAGTGAAATAACCTTTAAAAAAAAAAGAAATAACAATAGCTAATTGGCCGACTAGGTGGCCTAGTTGGTGCCTAGGAGGCCTAGTCGGCACCTAGGCAGTCAGAGCCTAAGCGGCCTAGGCGACCACCTAGACCACCGATTAAGGTGATACGCTAGGTGGTCGGCTGGCGCCTAGCGCCTAGGCGGGATTTTTGCATCACTGATATTTATAAGATTTATGTATTTCTTTATTTAATTTGATCATTTAATTTCACTTTTTCTTGTTCATTGGATATTTTTTAATCACACATGGTGCATATTTACAACTAGTACAAAAATAAAAATGAAAAAAAATATTGAAAAGCTCAGGAATAAAAATGAAAAAAAAAAAAGAAGAAAGAAAAGAAAAGAAGCTCAAGTTAAATGTCACATTACCATTACTATATAAATCTCTAACGCAACACTATGTACAATTTATTCAGTATTGGCTCAACAAAATTTAGACATTATCATAATCAAATCAGTTTATGGCTTGGTTTATGTTTATAAACTTCAGTTTGCGCTAACTATCAAAGAAAATTTTTAATTAGATAAATTAAAATTGAAAACAAATAGCAAATTTCTATTTTTGTTTGAGCCAATTCGATATGAGATAACTTTATTATGGATTTTTTTTTGGTAATTTACATGACATCCTTGATTACAACTAATTCAATTTGATAGCATTATACTAATTTGCATGAAAACAAAAATTCATACATTTGTAAGCTGTAACAAACTAACAATATATTATTTTAAATTGATAGTTAATTTGTAATAAAATTTGAAATATTGTAGTACAATTTTCACTAATTTTTTATTGAATTCAAAAAAAAAAATCCAACCTAACTAATACGTTGATAGTTAAGCATACATACAAATTAGATTTAGTGCAGTCAAGCGTGTAGAGTGGTTTTAAATTCTTCCACGCGTTTATGGGTCAGAAATCAATAATAGAAAACAATGGTGAAAGGGAGAACTCGTTTAGTTGCTTTCGGGATTGGCATTTTCCTTTCTTACTAGGTGATAAATTCAATTTGATTTTTGCTTTCGTTGCTCAAACTATCTCTATGGTCACATATAGTAGTGCTTGGGGAGAAATATTTTATTGGTTAAAATATCAATAGAAAATGGGGTCACACTTGTGTGAAACAGTCTCACGGATCCTTATTCGTGAGACGGGTCGGGTCGGATCAAAACACCATGCAAATGTCATACTTATATGTGCAAATGTCATACTTATACGCTCAAATATAACACTAATCAAGAATACAATTTTTGTTACTTATAAGAGAAAAAGTAATACATTTTTCATAATAAGTAATGTTGACAAGTGCCCCTTACTTATAAGGGCAAATATGTAATACTTTTAAATCGAAATGTAAAAGTATTGTATTTTCGCTTAAAAGTATTACATTTACCCTTATAAGTAACAAAATTTTTATTCCTAATTAGTATTACATTTGAGCATATAAGTATGACATTTGTGTATATAAGTGTTACATTTGCATCTTGACCCGACCCGTTTCATGGTGAGACGGTCTCACAAGTTTTTGCCTAGAAAATGATGGTGAAAAGGACATAGAAGAAGAAATTAAATTATGATTGGTAAAAAAATTTAAAAAAACAATTAAAACAAAATTGTGGATTCCAATGACATTGTGATCAAGTGGCATGTAGTGACTATGTCAAATGGGAGGTCATGAGATCGAACCTTAGTGGAGACGGTATTGTCTCTTTGTGCTCAAAAAGTTGAGAAAGTATAAGTGAACATATACTACAATGTAATAACAAAAATTGTGTTTATGTACACAAAGAATTTGTACATAAAGATAACATAATCTCATAATTGGTTTTTTTTTTTATTACTTTATAATAAGATCAACGAATTTACTAAAGATGTAATGGATAAATATATATGATTGAAGACAACATTAATGTATATTCATGGAGTAATAACAACAATGCATGGCGGCCAATGACCATCATTTTCCAACAATAAGTTATTCCAAGTCATATTACAAATTAAAGTTTGGTCACATACCGACATTAACAAATTGAGATTGTTCTTGACAAGTACTATTTATGTATCTAGGTCAAGTCTCCCAAGATTGAAATTTCTCCAAAATGTTTTAACATATCTTAAAAAATTAATGAAATTTAACAACATAAGTGAAGATGAATTCAAATGAAACTTCCAATTTAATTAGTACTCATTTTCGCATCTTCTGGGTAAAACATTGCTATTTATGGTCAAGCTATGTTTTCTCCATAGTAAACATATTTGTTAAATAGGCAAAGAACTTGTGGTCAAGCGGCATAGTTGTGTCCCTCCCAAGTAAGAGGTCACAGGTGAGGGCGTTGGCTCTTTGTGCTCCAGTATGTTGAGAAAGTATGTATGAGTAGATACTTTAAATATTGTTGCTTTATTTAAGCTTTGTTTGGTAAATGGTTGTTTGGGTTAGAAGGTATGATTTGTTGATAACATTAGCTGATTGTAGAAAGTTGTTTGATAAATTAGCTGATAGCTGTTTGGTATAATTTCTTTTCTCAAAAAGCTAATTGAAAAGGCTGCTTTGAGTAGCCTTTTGAATTTTAGCATTTTGGAATTACAAAAAGCTTATTAACCAAATAACTAATAGTGGTCAAATAAGCCAAAATTGACTGATAGGCTGATTATTTACCAAACAGGGCCTTAATTAGTGTAACTCAATTTTTAAGTTACTTTTTTTTTTTTCGTTTTCTTATGAACAAAATATTACTCTACAGTTTTATGAGTTAAAAATATAAACGCGGATATTACTAAGTGATCAGTTCGATTTTTTTTCCCATAACTCGAAGTCTTTTAGTGGTTACAAATAATGCTTAGGAATCAATATCTTATTGATTTAAAACTCAATTGAAAATTGCCAACTACATACCGTATATAGTGTGATTGCATCCCGATTAACATTTCAAATGAGTGGTCTTCATAGGTTTGAAGCCCAGTGGTGGGGCTTAGATTCTTTAGACGGAATGTTTAAGAAAGTATAGAATAATTACTACTTTGTAAAGAATCATGTGTATTTAAAAATAAAAAAAAATAAAAAAATAAAAAAATAAAAACCTCAATTGAAAATTAAGGTGAAAAAGACTTGCATTGATTAGCACTTTTGTTTTTGGTATTGGCATCCTCATGCTCTCTAAGTCAAGCTTGACTTGGGATAAGAAAACCTTGCAAATGGTTGGATGTATCATGCTACTGGGCTTTATACCATCCAACAATATAATGAAGTCAAGCATATATGTCGCCAGCGCTTTTATCTTCTTCCACACGATTATTAATTTGGAAGTAAATAAATAAAAAAAATTAAAGTGATAGAAAAGGATGACACAATTAATTAAATTGGTCGATTTAAGGGTGGCATTTTCATTTCTAAGTCAAGCTTGACTTGGAAAAAACAATGCTTGCATGTGGTTTGAAGGTAAGTCTTCTTATGATAGTGGGGTTGATCAGCAAGCTAAGTGGTCTTATTTGTTTTAGTGCTAATAACTTAGTAGTTAATTGTTGTTAACCTATTAAATGAGTCAATTATATATTTTTTTTGTCTACTTTTGAGATAAGATATATGAGATTTTTTTAAGTAATGTAATTATAATATTCTTACTGCTTAAAGACTTATTTAACACTCATCACATATTGTTATTGTTATTACTTAGAAATGTCACATTGCATCATCCTCTACTTCAAAAGTAAAAGTCCACATCAACATGGTATATTAGTGATGACAAAAATACGTCATGTACTTCCAAAAACTTACTCTCAACTTTTATTCTCAGTTGTGTTTAGATTTAATTGGAGGAAGAAAAAAAGAATAGATAATGATCATGGCCCACTATTAAATTAAGCAATCAAACCATGCCTAGAGACTAGAGAGTAAGTATGAATTGAAAGTACATGTAGAATTACTTTACTACTGGTGATGAAGCAATGGGGAAATATTGTTTGGAAATTACACATCGTTATATACCTATAATGCAAATACATCCTATTTAATAATATTCATATCATAATTCACTAATACTCTTTGATTCATACAATTGGGTTTATTTAACTTCAAGCTAAAACCAAAATACCTAAATCCTTCTAGATCAGATTTGGTTTAGTGTAAAAATAAATTGCCATAAATTACTATAACTTTCTCAAGTCCCTCACTTTCTCGAGCTCTTGAGAGACAACGACTCAAGAAAGTAATCCTTCAAGCGAGTTCCTCCAGGCGCAATGCTTACAAGCAGAAAATCAGTTACCTTGTCCATCTTGCAGTGTAGCTAAACACAGCACCGCTCCTAGTCGGGCTATAATTTAGTTGATTCATCCTCCCGACCGGTTGTGTTTCCTGACTGATCTTACTTTCCCTACTAGTTCTGCAACAGTCACCGTCAATGCAATGAATTCATTGCATCTCCTTGATTCTCGTCGGTTACCTTTTCGAGACAATAACCGTCTCGCCTGCCAGCCGTTATGGTCGGCTCCCCAACCATCCGATCTGATACACGTGTCGCAATCCAAGCGTCCATCCATCTTTATAAATACCCTTCGCCTAGTTGGAAAAATGGCAATAAATGACATTTTAAGTGGTCATTTTTGTGGTATAAATATATCTAGGGTCCACTTCCGATTGGGTCGGGTCAAAGTGGATTCGGGTTCTTCGTAGTGAGACGAAGAGATCGATATATTATATGCTCAAAATGAATAATGGGTGAATGAGAAATTGATTCTCAAAGTAAACCCATTTGAGATGGATTTTGTGTGGGAAAAGCATTTGAGTAAGCTTTGTCCCACATTGGTTGGGGAGTGACTTTACACCACTATATATACAAGGGTCTTTTTATGACTTGTTAACTTATATAGCATAGATGCTCTCTCTCGCGCGCAGGGGGAGGGGGTGCAAATCAAATCCCAAACTGAGCCTGAAAAGGCTTGACTCGTGTACGCGGGCACGAATGTCGTTCGGAAATTGGGTAGCCTTGCGGGCTAAGTTATGCCGAATTTTCGAGCGATTTCTCCATCTCGAGAGATCGAGTAGTAGCAGCAGCACGCGAGACATTAATGTCTCGCGGCTGGGCATCGTCGAGACATCTCGCTCGACTAGGCAGCATCGAGACATCAATGATGTCTCGCAGCTGGGCAGTGCGCGCGACTAGGCAGCATTGAGACATCAATGATGTCTCGCGCTGGGCATTGTCGAGACATCTCGCTCGACTAGGCAGCATCGAGACATCAATGAGTCTCGCAGCTGGGCAGTGCGCGCGACTAGGCAGCATCGAGACATCAATGATGTCTCGCAGCTAGCTGGGCAGTGCGCGAGACTACGATGTCTTGTGCACTGGCAGCGCACGAGACATGCGATGTCTTGAGGCGCAGTTGCGATGGAAGCTCACGATAGCGGTGATCTCCTGGTCGCACTGGTTGATCTCTCACGGCTAAGAGTTGAACTCTCGAAGCTTGCACAGGTCGATCTATTGTAGCTCTGAGTCACCTCTCGAAGGCAAACTTCCGCGCGTAACTGTAGTGACCTCTCGCAAGAGACTCTGGCCAAAACGGTTCACTTCCGTAGTGGCCGTTCATGTGATTAACTCATCACGTTATGGTATTAATATCAGATTAATTCCAATCTTTATTTTTAGAGTTAATTCCATGTTAGTGGCAGAGTTATTACTTGGTTAGTGGGAGGAGGTTACAAAGCCAGAATTGAATGCCATTAATCCTTCATTTCCTATCTGGTGTTTTAGGTAGTGTGAAAACTACCGTCGCCGCCGTCTACAAAGGAAGAATTCCCCCGTGGTCAACCCAGGCATCAAAAACACCAATACGAAGTCAAACAGTTTTTTGCAAAGCCTTTTACCGAGATTCAAAATCTTCGTTTGCCAATGATGAGCTTAAACCCATATTAGGGCATTAGGCGAAGCGCCATTCAATGTAATCATTCAGATGATTGCCAGGAAGAGATATTTTAATTTGGGGAAAACGACAACCAAGGTTACCTGCAGATGTTTCCTCCGCCAGCGACGGCAATGAGACGACGACGACAAGGCGACGATTTTCCTTTTCTTTTAAACGTCAATTGACCGTTTTGCCTCTATGAATAAATAATTTAAAAAGATTTACATTTTTCCGGCGACATTTGGCCAGGAGCACCAAATGTGTTAAAAAATACATAGTTAGAGAACTATATTGTTAGACTTTAAAGTCGTTCTAATTAACAGGACCTCTATAGTTATAGGACCAAAAATGCAATTTTCTCTAATTTTTATTTAGCTTAAATTCACTCACACTCACATCTTCAAATATATGCTACAAACTATTTTAATGCAAGTTAAAGCCATTCACCGCCCTTCAATGTCTTAAATCCTTTTGTATTAAAATTTAAAAGTCAATTAAGCCCACGCCACTCTCCGTCGCCCTCCTCCCTCTTAGACGTTTGCCTTACCCGAGACCATCACCGGCCAATAGAGAGCAAAGATATGTTCTTCATCAATCTTCATCAAATCATCAATATGTTTTGCTCTTGATTATTAATTATGGTTATTTCATATCATGTCTAGATTCCGTACGTAGTAATTATTGTATTATAGTATTTTACAAAATATACTCTTAAATTAAATTAAAGTAATTTTGACAAATTATTGAAAATAACTCTAAAATGGTTATTACATGTATTTTTTTTTTTTTTGAAAAGTTATTACATGTATTTGATATAAGCAAATTAATAAAAACATAAAACATGTGGTACATTTTAATATGTCTATTTGGGAGATAATTGTTGATGAATGTATTTTATGTTTTCTGAGTGAAAATGTAAATTCAAAAGTATGTAGTTGTTCATCATGAATATTGTTTTTTTTTTTTCTATTGAAAAATATAAATTAGAAATATTGAAAAATGAAAAATAAGGACGGTACAAAACAGACCCCAGTTCTTGAAAATAACATAATTGCATGTTCCTTAGTGGATGCATGCATTATGATTAACTCTCCCCACATTATTGCAGTTCACAATACATTTTATCACATTAAAAGTGTGTGAGTATATATTTAGTTTTTGCCTTGGAGAAACCACTTATGTACAATAGCCTCAATCAGCTGAAACCATGTGTTTCTCCAGTATGTATTAATATATAACACTACGACTACTCCAAACCAAAAAACAACATAAAATACACCAAAAGTACTGATGTAGAAAACTTCCATATATCAACATCATTGCTTTCTTCACTCTCCCCATCTGTATTAGACGGGAAGAAGATGACGATGGCTCAAGGCTTCTGCAACTGACTTGTAATGGGGGCCCACAAAGATAATTAAGGATTACCCTCATAACTGCTTTCACCAAAGGTTGCAAACTGAGCTTTCGGTTCTGGTATTGCACCTTTTAAATTGTTGTATGCAACACGATTACACGAAAGACCTCTAACCGATAGAGGTTGAAGAGTGTGATTGGGATTTTCCAGCTCAACTTGTTGTGGAAAGATCTAGACTTTCAATATTTTTTTAACTTTGAGAATGTCTCTGGTATCATGCCACTAAGGTCGTTATATGACAAAGTTCAATGCATGTATTTCGATTAAATTTCTCAACTCAAATAGAATTTCACCAACTAAGCTATTAGCAGAGAGATTAATTCCAGACATATATTTTAGGATGCTGCCTCCATAATTATATAAATTTCCATTTGTTCTGAACTCCACCTTAGGAGGTGCGTCATTTGTTGACAATTGAATACCGTAGTATTCCTTTTCCTCACCATAACGTTGATGAGATGTTATAATAATCTCAATGCTGAAGCCCATAAGTGGCAAATTGATGGCCGTATATTTTTCATCAGTTACATCTAGACTCATCTTACCCGGGCAATGAGGGATAATACCACTTAATAGATTATGAGATAAATTCAACACACTTAATCTCAAAAGTTCACATACTTGAATTGGAATTTTACCTTCAAATTGATTTCCATTGCCTATACACTCTGGAATTGCTCCAACAAAATTATTATGGCTAATATCAAATATCACCAAGACAGTGCTATTAAAAAATGCAGGTGTGAGTTGACCGCCGAGTTGATTTTTACTAAGGTGAACATGTTTGATGGAAGATGGATTGAGGCAAGGTGGAATTGACCCTGTTAAGTTGTTCTCAGACAAGTCTAGAACAGAGAGGTGTTCTAAGTTGCAAAACTCAACAGGGATAGGACCTTCAAGATGACTCTGGGACAAACTGAGTTGTTCCAAACTTGTTATGTGACCCATCCATCTTGGAATTTTTCCAGAAAACTTGTTACTAATATCCAAAATGCGAAAGGGGATATTAGAAAGGCTATCTGAAATGGTGCTTGGAAGTTATTACCATCAAGATAGAAGTACTCGAGTGAGGATAGGTAGCCAAATTCTTGGACGTACTATTTCTCCTTCCAACTTATTGTTTGAAAGTCTGAGAACCAACAATGAGGAACAACCTATCACTAACTCCTTTGGAATTTCCCCTGTGAATGAATTGTTTGACAAATCAAGAAAACATAACTCTCTTAAGTTGCCGAGATAGGAAGGTATTTGACCCTCAAACAAGTTATAGGAAAGGTTCAATGTGTTAATATATGGAAATGTTGAACTAAAGTTGTACTGTTAGGAATTTCTCCACTCAACTTGTTGTTGGAAACACCAAATATCGATAAATATGACAATAACTCAAGGGTTCCTCTGAAAGCATTGGAGTTCATGTGAAGAAAATTTAGTTTTGTGTTGTTTAGTAGCAACCAGTTGGGAAATTCTCCCTTTAAATTGTTAAATCATGTTGGTAGTGAAGAAATGTTGGCAACTTTAGAAATCCACTGCAACTAGACATAATAAAGAAATCTAGTTGGAACTTAGGAACCCAACTTTGCAACTCGATTTCAGTAATAATCGCCTTATTTCCATTTGCATGAATGCCCCTAAGCTTGGTATGGTTAGCAAAGAATCTGAACGAGCTCGGGATCTCAAAAGAGTTACCAAAAATTAAAAGATATTTGAGTGATGTGAGTGCAGAAAGTGGAGATGGTGAACCAATGTTTGTAATAAGCCTATTTTGAGAGAGATCAACCAAATTAAGAAATGTTAAATTTTTCAAACATGGTGGAAGAGTTCCGTCCAACTGATTTTTAATAAGCATGAGCTCTTGGAGTTTCCTTAGTTCACACCAACCTGTAGTGAAGTAACTAGAAAAAGTTTAAGCTATTATAGAAATGAGATAGCATGCATTTAATTAGCTATATATTAAGGAATGTATGTTTACAAAAATAAAAGAAACAATAATTTTTTTTTCTTTTACCTTTATTAGGTAAAGTGCCTTTTAATTGTGTTCCACTAGCTGATAATACTTTGAGTGCATTCATTGGTCAAATACTTTGAAGAAAGTCTTTATGTAAGTAAGAATTGTCAAGAATCAACTCGTCTTCAGTGCTTACAGGTCACAAACACATGAAAGATGATTAGAGGAAAGAAAATTTATGAGCATAATATAAATTAAATGAGTCTAGATCTTTCATTTTTCTCACCATGAATTGCGGCATCAATACTTGTAATGCTGTTTGTAAAATGAGGCTCTTAATGAATGGAAGTGTTGCCAAAGACTGTATTAGCTTTGTCGTATTACACTTGACATAATTTAAGTGCAACCGGAGATGACTGTCGTTTTTAATCCCACTTGATACGCCTAATTTCACATTACAAAATATAAAAGGTTAAGTTAATGATAAATGTTAGGAAAAAGAATATATAATAGTTATATAAATTAAAACTAATTGACCTGAAAGGATTGTAGAGCTCACAAAGTCCTCAAATGAATTACCACTCAAATCTAAGTCCTCCAAACTCTTCAAAGCATTTATATATGTAAAAACAGTTAAAAGTTGAAGGGAACATGATTCACAATGAAGATTGTCAAAGAATTGAACATAGAGATTGATGAATTAAGTGTTGGTTTATATGTGATGCACCTTGTGTATGCAGTGATCTGTGAAAATCATTATTACTCAAATCCAAAATCTTGAGGGAAGGAAACCTTTAAGTGACTTGAATATGCTACTATTGAATTTATTGTTGTCCAAATTCAATCTCTCCAATTTCGTTAATCTTCTTCTGTTTGTGTGAAAAACTTATATTAGAAAATTTATTATTCCAAGTAATAGTAAGTCTTGTGTAAGACCGTATTACGTACAATACTTTTTAGTAATTAAAATATAAAGAGTAATACTTTTTTATGAACTTATAAAAAGTATTATATATTTTAACTAAAAAGTATTACATGTTCACGTGAGACGATCTTACATAAAGGCTTAATAACATTTTTCAGTATTTTAGTTTTTTCAACACTATTCTCAAATTCAATAACCCAAAAAAAAAAAAATTTAAATGCTATACGGCATAGAAAAAAATTCAATATTGATCTCACTTTATTAAAATCATAAATAGATGAAACTAATTAACCTGAAAGGCTTGCAGAGGTCTCAAAGCCCTCAATATAACTTTCTTCCAAATCCAATTCCTCTAGATTGCTTAAAGCATTTATGTCTGTAGAATAAGTTGGAAGGAAAAATAAAAAATTTTAGGCTTAGATCCACCTTGTATATGCAATCCCCCGTGAATATAATTTCCACTTAGATCCAAAAACTTGAGTGAAGGAAGCCCATTAAGCAAGTGGAATATGCTCTTATTAAATTAAGAGTTTCCATATTAGGATGTTGTTTTATATATTATTAGGGCCTTAATTAAGTGGTGCAAGTTGACTAGGCTAAGTGGTTTGGTTAGACTAAATAACTAGTAGTTGTTATTCAACTAGACTTTGTGCCTATATAAACCTGTATTGATGAGAAAAATTGTCGATGACCAAATTGTTAATTTTGCAATAGTGGAGGGAACGTTTCGATAATAAACTCTTAATTTGTATGTTACCTTCATGTAATCGATAAATGTATGATGATTCAATTTTTCAAGCTAATTTGGATGGGTGATGTGGCATTCACATTTTTTAAAATGATATATTCTATTAAAATTCATGTTTAATTTGTAATAATAATACTAAATTTAAAAGAAAAAATTTGTTCTTTTATATGTTGTTGGTTGTTCACTGTCGATCAGTTGTCTCCTCAGCGTCACCATCGACTATCCACCGCTTACCATCACTGCCGACAGTCTGTAATTTGTCTTCATCGCCTACTTTAATTTTCGTTTCCTTCTAGTGGGGGAAGGTGGCTGGGGCCTTCTTCCAGATCTTGAAGAAGGTAGTGATGGCCTTCTTCTAGGTCAGGAAGAAGGCCATCATTGCCTTCTTCCATATCATTTTTGTAATGTTGTGTGCATTTAAGAAACATGTTTTGTTAGTATCTCGTAGTGGGAAACTGGGTAAATGACATTGGATCAACATATTTCAATACTTTGGGCGTTTTTTAAATAACCATAACAATGCAACACACAAATACACATGAAGATCAGAAAACCACTGATCAACAATGCAACACATTCCTACAAGGTGATAAAATGAATACTACTTTCTCAACCTACTGAAGCACAAAGAGTCAACAGTCACCTCCACTTAGGCTCGAACCCACTCCCTTCCATGTGGGAGTGTAAACCGGGTGCTACTAGGCCACAAGGTCTTAAAAGTTATAAGTCTCAATTTTTGAATATATGTTTGCCCAAAAAGTAAGTTAAGAGCCTTAATTTTCCCATGTCGCGGCTTAAACCAAACCTTGATAATGAATACTTCACCCAATACGATCTCCAAATCCTATATCAATCACTGAATGATTGTTATAATCAATAAATTGTCATGATTTTTCTAGTGATTAAATTTGATATTTTAGGATTTGGAATCCATCTCTAAATATGATTAGTACAATACAATATTATTTCATAAGTGACACTTTGCAAGCAGAAAATTACAAAGGGAAAATTAATAAATGACTTCATTAGCCTTCTAGACTAGTCATCTTGTATTTTAGTAGATACGTTACATAATCAAAATAAGTAATGTAGATGGCACCATGTATTACTTTTTAATTTAGAATGGTAACATGGGTATCATCACACAACATACTAGTTGGCACCATGTATTACTTTTTAATATGTTTATTTTGGAAGATAATTGTTAATGAATGTTTGTTATGTTTTCTGAGTGAAAAATTAAATTAAAAAATATTTATTAATGAACATTTTGTTTTAATTTCTATTGAAAAATAAAAAATAGAAAATACTGGAAAATGAAACATAAGAACAGTACGTGATAAAATACCTTCATTGCAAGAGTCGAAGTGGCCTTGGCAAATGAGTAACTCTCTACATTATTACAATTTACAATACATTATTTGATCTATGAGTATTTAGTTTCTTCCTGAGCCATGCCACTTATATACAATGGACTCAATCAGTTGAAACCAAGTGTTTCTCCAGTAAGGATTTATATATAACACTAATACTATTCCTAACAAAAAAACAACATAAGATACACCAAAACTGATGTAGAAAACCTCCATATCTATACCATTACTTTCTCCACTCTCACCATTTGTGTTAGTCGGCAATGGAGAAATGTTGTTGCAGCTGACTTGTAATGGTGGCCCACACAAATAAGGATTGCCCTCATAACTGCTTTCATCAAAAGTTCCAAATTGAGCATTTTGTCCTGGTATTGCACCTGTTAAATTGTTGTATGCAACACTAAACACCTCTAATGAGTAGAGCTTGAGTAGTGTGTTTGGAATTTTTCCGATCAAGTTGTTGTGGGAAAGATCTAAGCTCTCGATATTATGTAGCTTAGAAAATGTTTCTGGTATCGTGCCATTAAGGTTGTTATGCGACAAGTTTAATGCACGTATCTCAGTTAAATTTCCCAACTCAAATGGAATTTCACCAATTAACCTATTAGCAGAGAGATCGATTCCAGACATATAATTGAGGATGCTACCTTCATAGTAATATGAATTTCCCTTTGTTGTAAATTCCACTTCTGGAGGAGCACTGCTTGCTGAGACATCAATGTTGATATCATACATACCAACAACCAAAATGATAGATTCGATGGCTTTTGATTTTTCATTAGTAACCTCTAAACTTATCTTTCCCAAGCATTTGGGGATCAAACCAGTCAGTTGGTTACTTGACAAGTCCAATACACTTAGTCTCATAAGTTGACATATTTGAATTGGAATCTTACCTTCAAACCGATTTCCTTTGAGGAGAAGAATGCTCAATTTGGAGACAGTGCCTATCCATTCTGGAATTCTTCCAACAAAATCATTGTAACTAAGATCCAATATTACCAAGGCACTGTTATTAAAAAAAGCATGTGTAAGTTGACCTCCCAGGTGATTTTTACTCAGATGAACATGCTTTATTGAGGATGGATTGAGGCAAGATGGAATTGACCCTGTTAAGTTGTTCTCTGACAAGTCTAAAATAGAGAGGAATTCCAGGCTACACAACTCAATAGGGATAGGACCTTCAAGATGATTCTTGGACATAGAGAGTTGTTTTAAATCTATCATGTGACCCATCCATCTTGGAATATTTCCAGCAAATTTGTTGTCACTAATATCCAAAGAAACCAAATAGATATTCGAAAGACTATCTTTTATGGTGCCTGTGAAATTGTTACCATCAAGGTGAAGGTACATGAGTGAATCCAAGTGAACAAATTCTTGGACTATTTCTCCTTCCAATTTATTGTTTGACAGTTTGAGCATACTCAACGAAGAGCAACCTATCAGCAACTCCTTAGGAATTTCCCCTGTCAATGAATTGTTTGACAAGTCCAGAAAGTATAACAGTTCCAATTTTCCAAGACTGGAAGGTATCTGTCCCTCAAACAAGTTATAAGAGAGGTTCAATGCAAAAACATTTGGAAAGGATGAACTTAAGTTGTTAGGAATCTCTCCACATAACTTGTTGTTGGAGACACCAATTATAATCATCTGAGCATTACGATGTGATGGTAACTTAAAGACTCCTGTGAAAGCATTGAAATTCATAAGAAAGAAATTGAGTTTCGTGTTGTTTTGTAGCAACCAGTTGGGAAATTCTCCCTCCAAATTATTTTTGGAGATCTCAAAAAACTGCAGATTATGCTGGTAGTGAAGAAATGCTGGCAACTTTAGAAGGCCGATGCAATTTGACATGGTAAAGATTTCTAGTTGGAACTTAGGGACCCAGCTTTGCAACTCAGTTTCTTTAATTACCTTATTTCCATCAGCAAGAATGCCTCTAAGCTTTGTATGATTAGCAAAAAAATTGAATGAGCTTGGGACTTCAAAAAAGGTATTCGAAATTAATATATATTTGAGTGACTTGAGTGTTGAAAGCGGAGATGAACCAATGTTTCCAATAAGCCTATTTTGAGAGAGATCAATCAAATCAAGAGAAGTTAAATTTTTCAAGCATGGTGGCAATGTTCCCTCCAATTGAGTTTCACTAAACCGAAGTTCTTCGATGTTCCTTAGTTCACACCAACCTATAATGATGTAAAATGTAATCACAAAAATTTTAAGTTATTACAAAAATGAAATGACATACATTTAATTAATTAGTTATTAAGTAGTGTATGGTTATAGCCATAAAAAGAATAACAATTGATAAGAAATGATCAACTTTACCTTTATTAGGTAATCTACTTTTTAATTGTGCTCCATTTGCCGATAATACTTTGAGCGAGTTCATTGGTCCAATGTATTGAAGGAAGTCCTTATGTAGGTAAGTGTAGTCAAGGGATAACTCTTCTAGCATGCTTAGATTTCTCAATGCTTAAATGCCACATACACATAAAACAAAATTAGAGAAAAGAAATGGTGTGAGCAGAATCCAAGTAAGACGAGTAGATCATTCATTTTCCTCACCATGAATTGCACCAATGCTTGTAATGTTGTTATCTTCTAAATTAAGGCTCTTAATGGATGGAAGTGTTGCCAAAGATTGTAGTAGATTTGTCATGTTACACTTGATGCCATTTAAGTGCAACTGGAGATGATGACTGTTGTTTTTAATTCGACTTGATACTCCTAACTCCACATTACAAAATATAAAAGGTTAAGTTACAGATATATGTTAAAGGAAAATATATATATATATATATATATATATATATATATATATATATATATATATATATATATATATATATATATAGGCCCCTATTCAGGTGAGGACAACTTAGTTTGAGGTCAAAGAGGTGTAATCTCAACCATCCAATATTAAGGATTAAAAGGCTTAGATTAAATATTAGATTGGTAATCCACGCCATATTGAGATCAAATAGGGGTAAATTAGAGTTTTTTTAGTTTGGTAGTAATTAAGGTATGATTCTTAATTACAAAGTTAGCATTTGATGATCTTTTTAATTATGGAATGGAGGTAAGTTTACAAGGAACGTGTATTTCCTTACTTTTTAACATTTGCGGCATTTTACTAACGTAGAGTATTAACAAGGAGCTTGTAGAATTTGATTCCGCAATGGCAGACATGGAGGTGATTTCGGAGCAAATTTTTGGACAAACATCGTCGGAAAACGCAGAGATAACTACCATGCAAGGTATGTATTGATTCCTTCTATCATTGTGATGCGTAATGATTGGAAAATACCAAAATTTTTATTTGAACGTGATAAGTTGCTTGAATATAATATGGGTTGAATATCCGTAAAAATGCAGGCATGATGACATATTTCGTTGTGTGACAGCTAGGGGATTAGATGTGCCGTTACCCTTAATTGTGTGTGACTACTCTATCGTATATAGTGACTAATGTAGTTAGGAATTTGAGTATTTTCTACATTGCCATTGTTTGAAGATTGGTATTACCTTAATCTTATGCACATTGTTTCTGTTACCATGCATACGTGTCCCTAATGCTCAAAGTCCATTTGTTTTTTTTTCTAAATAATTTTTTAGCATTCAAATTGTGGATATGATGGATTGGTTTTTTTGTTCAGAAAACTTTTGTGCCGTGGAGCTGCGATTATGTGACTATTTACTATCTATTGTTTGCCTTGTGTGAATATTGTGTTTCATTATTTACTACATATTTTTTCGAATAATTACAATGATTTTTGTAATTTTTGAGTAGATATTTGCGGTTAATACTTAGTTTTGATTTCCTAGTATTTTTTGAGTGTTTTAATTTATTTGGATAATAAGTTTGTAATTAAATACAGTATAAGTCTTCATTGTATTTACCTTGGTGTGTTTTTTGAGTCTTTATTCAGTTGTAGTAGATAAATTGGTAGAACAGTATAAGTTTTCATCGTGGTACTAATATTCATTGTAAATGGAAAATACCAAGTTATATATGGTGAATATGAGTGGAAAAGATCAAAAGGAAAACCAATTGATGGTATAGAATTGATTTGCATACAGCAGAATGATAGTTTAGTGTAAAACGTAATATATGCCTGTTAAATAATGGGAATTTGTGGAAAAAGGGAGTTAATAATTACAGCATACCGTGGGTTCGATTGTGTGCCATCTTGGGATATTATTTGTGTCATTTCAGTTAATTTTGTTTGACAACGGAAATATATACAATTGATAGCATACAACGAAATAAATGTGTTTTTTGATGGTGTTTTTTGGATGCAACAATGACATTTAATGATTCACGAAGCCTAACGTAGTGAACTATTGGTTGTTGTTGGTTTTAATATATACCGGAATGTGACAAATCCATACGACGGTCATACATTGGACAAAGATTTCCAACAGTAGAAGAAGGTGTGCAGTTTTACAAAAGCTATATGCAGCAATGGTAGGTTTCGATTTTGATGTAGCACAATTACTTTTAGACGGAATAATGATCTATTTTGTGATTTCCTATCTATGTTCATTTTGTACGAGTCCTTTAAAACTTATGGATGACTCGAACACATTACTCTCGTTACTTTCTTATTGGCATAAGTCTAAATATTATGTCCGTTATTGTTCAAGACACACGAAAGCTGCAAGTAGGGCACAAAACAAATCCTACTAACATTGTGAACTGGTTTTAGCTTTTAATTTGTGAGTCCATACGGTTATAGATGTGTGTCCATTCGGTTATAGGTGTGTGCCCATTCAGTTATAGGTGTGTGCCCAGTTTGTGTCACTTTTAAGTTTAGGCACAAGGCTCAAAACACACGTATAAAGTTACAAGTCCTACTGGCATTGTGAACTGGTTTTGGGATTTTATTTGTGAGTCCATACGGTTACGTTACAGGTGTGTGCCCATACGGTTATAGGTGTTTGCCCATACGATTATAGGTGTGTGTCCGGTTTGTGTCACTTTTAAGTTTGGGCACAAGGCTCAAAACACACATATAAAGCTACAAGTCCTGCCAGACACTCAAAAAGTAAAACTAAGGCAACAGAATAGCGAGGAAATGCACTAAACAAACATAAATAATTGCAGGAAAAATAATGTTATGCACATAAACAAATGCTCAACCTAACATTAAAATAAAAAAACCCAAAGTTGAACGAAAAATATACTAGTTTGTAAATGTGAAACTAAAATGAAAAGATGTAAAAAACAATAGCATCATTACAAAAGAACAAATCTCGTAAATAAACATAATAACACTGGATACAGTTAAACTAGTCAAGTTGTTGAATGGACTTTCCCCCGTACTTCTCCTTAAATCGGTCATTCTCCTTACCATAATCCATTTCACGTTTTTGACATTTCCCTTTCTCCTCAACCTTAATTGATTTTGAAGTATGCCCTTCAGCCCATATAGGTTCTGTCATCAGGGAATAAGTTTAGGATTTTTTCTAGGAATATAAAAGCACCATGTCAAAATGCTCCATCTATCAATGACAAAAGTTTATACAAGCAGGTTGTCTATGACTGCATATTATATATATTATAAAAGATAATTGCCACCTACTTTTGCTCACAAAGCCAACAAGAAAACCATCTGCAAAACAGAGCTCAATTAGCATGGAACACTACGAATGCAAAACAAGTGATGATACTCAGAATCATTTATATTTACCAACTCTCACCAATAGATTTGAAATATTCGGACAACAAGAATTTCTAAAAAATAAAATTAAAAAAAAAAAAGAACACATCACTTTAAGATTACCCCCCTTAAACAGCATAAAAGCACACAATGGTCAAAAACACAAACCACATTTTTTGGGGTATCACCATACTTCACATGAGTGGGCTCAGTTGACGTAGAGTTATCCATAATCTCGACCCGCTTGGATACAAAGTCAACACACAAGAGGTAGAAATGTTCATGTTGAAGAATGGGCAAGAAAAGCTGAAACAACAAAAACAATTATGAGATGATGCATGGATACCACTACACCCCACTTCACAAATGTCTATTGAAACTACGTGCACACAATAATACACATCCAAGAACACAACCACCAGTGACTGGGCACACGTGTAAGTAAAGAAATATGGGCAACCCCTATAAGCATACATAAATACAATAGTGGGCACACATGCGGTTACTACTAGACACACAGACGGTACCTACTAGGCACACATGATACCTAAAGGTATTCTCAAGTAGTTTGAAAAGCTCATCTTTGGCAAAAAAAAAAAAAAAAATACCAACTAGGGCACTCAATAAATGAAGCAAGGCACACAATCACTACATCAGGAGCACACAACCTAGCAACATACCTTATTAACATCATGTCCACAATAATAAATCTATACACATACCAAATTATTAACTATCAGTTCTAGAATAACAAAGTAGGGCACACAATAAATGAATGAAGGCACACAACAAATGATTAATGATTTCAAATAAGTGATATGCTTGCTTGGGTGAGTGGCATATTGAAAGGATTTATATGGCTCAATCAAGAAAATGTGTTTGAATGGACATCTGAGAAGAGGAAATCATTGTCTCACAGAGAGAAAGCAATCAACTTCACACTGCCAACATGTCAAAAGAGATTAACGGTAGTAGGTAGCAAACAAAAAGCAGTCATTAACTAATTCGAATGTCTTTAACCTTGATATAGAACAACAGTGGTGGAAACTCTAACTTGAGTTTAACAAGGTTTGAGGATATGATAATGAAGAAAATTCCAATCTGATTGATGACTTCCCAGCAGTACAATGGTAAATTATTAAAACTCTAGAAACTAAAAAAAAAAAATCAAAAATCACTTTCCTAATGCATCTTATCAATAATTAAATAGCTTACTGCAGGCTATACTTATGTGATGGGCACACTGAATTATTTGATCCATAAACCACTATTATAGAATCATAAACTTGAAAGAACAGGTGTAAATGAAGGCACTGGTTAAAGCTATTTTAGTAAATAAAATTTCTACCAGGAGGGCAAACAATAAACAAATTTAATCCAAAACACAAAACAAATAATAATCCATCGCCACCGCCTACACTCACCCGAAAACCCCCACTGCTATGCATGTATGGCAAAACCACAATCACCAGACGGCAAAAACAACATCAAGGAATGAATATAACAGCAAAAAAAACCCAATAAAAAAATGAAACACAAAACAAACGAAATCCCTACCTCTATTCGCTGTCGATTTTTCCTCGCCAGGCCGCTGACTGCGCCAACGGTGATCACCAATATCCGCCATCGTTGCAAACTGTTTCTGCCAAAACCCAACTCCGGCGACACGTTCTGTTCCCTAACTCTACCGCCGAAAAATACGAGAACCCCAAGAAACGAAAAGCCAAAACGGTTCGAAAATTGCAAAAGGAAATATTATGTAATCTGAATACGTGCGTGAATAGGAAGCCAAAAGACCCTAAAATTCAGCTACAATAATTAAAACAATCACCACAAAGACAAAAACACCCCCAATCCTAATAAAACATAAACAGATGATGGCGTATTACTTAAAATAAACCAAAAATTAGGGAAAATCGTGACCATTAAAAAATCTAATCTAACGCATAAAAATAGACCTCACAAGACTCTATATTACATTAGTTCTCACCTGAATAGACTTCTATATATATATATATATATATATAATAATTATGTAAAACTAATTGACCTGAAAGGCTTGTAGAGGTCTCAAAGTCCTGAAATGAACTATAACTCAAATCTAAGTCCTCCAAACTGCTCAAAGCATTTATATCTGCAAAAAAAAATAAAATAAAAAATAAAAAAAAGCTGAAGGGTACATGATTCATGTTGTAGATTAGCAAAGAATTGAAGATAGAGATTGAATGAAAGAACCTTGTATGTGTTCTGATCTGTGAAAATTATTTCCTCTCAAACTCAGAGATTTAAGTGAAGGGAACTCTTTAAGTGACTTGAATATGCTGCTACTAAACCTATTGTTGTCCAAACGCAATGTCTCCAATTTCATTAATCTTCTTCCATCTGTACAAAAACTTAAGTTAGACAATTTATGATTTGATCATTCCAAGAATTATTTAACAACAGTTATCAGTACTTTTCTTTCAATAATATCCTCAAAATTAATTCAATAAAAAAAATAAAGATAGACGTTATAGATAAGGATAACAAATACAAGTAAAATTGTTCTCAGATCACTCTGAAAAACTTAATTAGATAAAACTAATTTAATTGACCTGAAAAGCTTGCAAAGGTCTCAAAGCCCTCAATATAATTGTCATCCAAATATAATTCCTCCAGATTGCTTAAGGCATTTATGTCTGTAGAATAAGTCGGAAGGCAAATTAAATCATTCACATTTTAGGCTGACAAATAATTGAAGGTATAATATGAAACAATTGCTATTATATATGGTATGCACCTTGTATGAGCAATTGTCCGTGAATATCATTTCCACTCAAATACAGATTTTTGAGTGTAGGAAGCCCTTTAACCAGCTGGAATATGCTGTTATTAAATTTGTTGTAGCTTATGTCTAGCGTCTTCAAACTGATGAAGTCCTTTAAATCTGTCAATGACATTGCAAGAAAGAGTACTTACTACTTAGAAACCTACTCAGATTGGTTGAAAAATAAGTGGTTGGAAAATTTTATAAATTGTTTAAAATTTTAATTTTAGTTTTAATAAATTAAACTTAAATTTATTTATTTTTCTTTGTACAAATAAAATTAAGTATAAAAATATATCATTAAAAAGCTCTAAGATCTTTTAAATTCCACTCATTATTTTTTTAATACAACTGACCCTATTACATTGTAGCACACATATTATTTAATTAGCCTATAATTAAATTAAATAATAAGTACATGTTCATTAAGGTATTATTCCATATTCATTAAGTAACTATTATATTGTAAGTTTATTAAGTCATTAAACATTTTTCTCCCTCTAACTTACAAAGTATATTCTATAAATTTTGACAACATAAATGCTTCAAACACGTTTCCCTCCCTACAATACCTTTAATTGGTTCAAAGCTTTGGAATTTGTTCCAGCGTATGTATATATCCTTCAAGCTGATGAAGTCTTTTAAATCTGTACCAGAAAGAGTACTCAGAATTTGGTTGTTAAAGATTCTAGAAGTCACATGTATATACGCATTGTTCTATATATGGGGAAAAACCCACCGTGAGATCGCAAATTATATCATGGACCGTGGTCCACAATGCATTGTGGACCGCGGTCCCAAAACGACGTCGTTTTGATTAATGAAATAGACGGATGAATTCGCGCAACTCAGTTTCTTTTCATATATACTGCAGTTTCTTTTCAAATATACTGCAGTTTCTTTTCAAATATACTGCAGTTTCTTTTCAAATATACTGCAGTTTCTTTTCATATAAAACTACAGTTGAAAAGAAACTGCAGTATATTTGAAAAGAAACTGCAGTATATTTGAAAAGAAAGTGAGTGGTATATATAGAAAAGAAACTGCAGTATATATGAAAAGAAACTGCAGTATATATGAAAAGAAACTGCAGTATATTTGAAAAGAAACTGAGTAGCGCGAATTCATCTGTATGTTTCATTAATCAAAACGACGTCGTTTTGGGGATCCGCGGTCCACAATGCATTGTGGACCGCGGTCCACGATATAAGAACCGCCGTGAGATGCATGTGTAAATTTATCACAAAATTTAATTCACTTAAACTGTATTCTTTTAAGTATAATACAGAGACATTGTTACATATATATGCAACATAAATATAAATAATATTTGAAAAGATTAGTTTACTCAAAGCCGATAAGACATTGTTTTCTTCCATCTTGGTTGATTCCATGCCGAGGATCTCCAAATTTTTTAATCCTGAGAGTCTTTCATGACCTATATTGTGTATAGTATGAAATAATAAAAATTTCAGCATGTGATCCAATTAAACAACATACAGCAAATGAATATTGAACTCATTATCTTACATCATAAGTTGATAGGACTTGTTAAATAAGCATACCTGAATTATTATGAGGTGAGTCCAATGGATTTTCATCCAAATAAAGTTCCTTGAGAGACAAAAGATGATTGAGAGAAGAAAATATATTGCGATTCAAGTTGTTATAGCTCAAATCAAGCCCTTTCAAATTGCGAAGTTTTGACAGTTTATCAAAACCTGTTAACATACCATTAAACATCAATGAAATAATAATTGAACAGGATATGTATATATGAGTTTAATTAAGTCTTGCAATCGACTACCATTTTCCTTTCTTGTGGGTAGAACATTTCCCATTATTAATTATTTTCGTTTCATGTAGTTTAACTTTATTATGATTTTTAATTTTAAATATTTTTGCTTAGAAATTTAAATTGATCCTCCAAAATTGAAAATTGTACTCAGTTATAACAAAAATAAATAAATAGAGTTTTTTTGAGAGTTGGCCTGCATTTGCAATCACACCATGCACCCAAATGATCTAATTCAATGTCTCAAGTCTGATAATAAATACGTACTCATTAACAAATTAAACTTTAAATTTAATGTTTTCAATTTTAAATTGATCCTCTAATAGATAGTTGAAATTAAATAATACTAATTAATTAACAGTAATAAATGAAAATTTAAATAGTTTTAAAAAGATGACTTACCTCCATTCTCAACCACACCAGCAAGGTTATTTCCGTACAAGCCTAGATAGTTGAGGTGTTTGAAAGGGAGAAATACAGTAGCATTGATATACCAATTCCCAACACTTTCATCCCTTACGAAATCGAGATATAGTTCAATCACTCTCCTCGTAATATTACTACATGTCACCCTTGACCATTTACAGCAATCACTCATTTTATCTTCAACCCATGAAACTAGAGAGTTTCTATATGTGTTGTTCATTATGTGAGTTTTCACATGTAACAGTGCAATCCTCTCTTCCTCGAGACACCCTAAACAGCCCAAAGTATTCACTATCATCACTAAAATCACAACCCATAATAAAAATTTCCCCATTTGATGAACTAAAAGAAGTATAGCTGTAGAATCAATATTGTGCAAGTGTTGTAACTGAGGCTGCACGGATTCTTCTCCAACCTTAGCTTTCTTAAATAAGAAGATATTTAGCACATATGACAGCTACTTATGTTGTTTGATAGATACATATATGATGCAGTAATATTTTCATATTTAATTTGTGTATTTTAATTATATCTGATTTGATTTTTTTTTTTTTTGGTTTACTAGATCTTCCTTTTTTTTTTTTTTTTTTTTTGAAAATCAGATCTTCCTTAATTACACTAATGTTTTAAAAAAAAAATCCTTATATTGAACTTAAATACTAATTAATACAGTTGTAACTAATTATTCGTTAGTCTAATTAAATAAATTAAAAAAAAAAACTACTCAAATCCCATGATATGATTTTAGCTTCGTGCCTTCGTCCATGCATTTATTGGTTGAGAAGTAGCACTCAATTAAGTTTCTTTCGACATTGACACAACTCACATTTCTAAGTCAAGCTTGACTTGTAAAAAAAATTAAATAAATAAATAAAACTTAGCTTGCAAATGGTTTGAAATCTTCTTAGGTGAGCTTGATTATTTCAAACAATTGCAAGTAGGCTAGATAATATTACCTCATGAAAGAAAAATATCCCGCACCATTTCCTCAGCTTTCATCTGATGTCTCTTTTCTTTAACATGAATATTAATACTATTCAAATATGATTATAACAATTAATGAATATTTTATAAATAAAACTAATAAATATTCAATTATAATTTTAATATTTTTAAGTACAAAAAAAAAAAGTAAGTAAAAAAATGAAATACATTAGTATAAATGATAAACAGTAGTCTTTAATTTGGATCCAAATTGCTCTTAATAAAAATAGTAAAGGTCAGACTGCCTCCTCCGGATAAAATGACTTGAAGTTTCCAAACCTTATTTCAAATAATAAATAATAATTAAAAATAAAATTATGAATGCTTGGAATTAAAATACTAAATTGATATTTTTCATAATGAGGACCGACCAGCTGAGGTCGGGTAATGTGCTGAGAAATTTTCCACTCAATTAGTAGTGAGAATGTTTTAAGAATTGTGCCACTAAAATTGTTCATGACAGTTTCGATCTACGTATGTAGTCAAAATTTCCAAAACATTTAAAATTTCATCAAAGTTTGTTAACATAACTTCAAAAATGAATGAAATTTAACAAAAACAAATAGAGATGGATTCAATTTAAGCTTTTAATTTAATTTATACCCATTTTGATAGACACAAATTTTGAATTTAAAAATTTTAAATTAATGTAATTAGCACAGCAAGCAAATGTGTTTGACTATCCAAAGTTATCGAATCTAAATCTACTAAATTACTGCACTAAATATAATATTAGTAAATGTATTTACTAATATTTACTTGCGTGTGTTATTTCAGGTTCTCAACGATAATATATTTATTTGCTAAATCCAGGCGATGCGTGTGTTTTTCAGGAAGATTAATAATAATTAATCTACATTTTTAAATATATATTAATGTTTATTCACTTTATAGTAGGTATGTATTTTCATTCGCTTTATAGTAGGTTCATAATGTTCTTTCGATATGTTCATAAAAAAGAAATATTAATGTACATAAGCATCACACTAAAATAATAATTGTATGTATCTATAGCTTTTTAATATATATATATATATATATATATATATCAATATGAGTGTCATTTAAAATATCTCAATTAGAACTTTTTAATGATATATTTTTATACTAAAATTTTATTCTTTAAAAAAAAAAAAAGAGAAAAATAAATTCAATTATAAATATTCAAATATAATTTTAATATTTTTAAGTAAGTAAAAATTAAATATATTATAAAAAATAAATTAATAATTTATAAATAAAATTAATTAATATCAAAATTGCTCTTAAAAAAATGGATTTTTAATTTCATGATAGCAATTACTTCTACCACAAAATGACCTGAAACTTCAAGAAGAAAATAGCGAAATACCTACGAATTTAGTTGCATATTAAATACGTATGGCTTAAATATCAAAAGATTTTAATTATTGATCTACAAAAATCATTAGTAAATTAAATATACTAATGAATTTCACTGATTTACCTTCAGATTTTTCTACAAATAAATTTAATTTGAGACTCTATTACATTGCAATATATGTTCATAACTGCTTTCTCAATCTACTTATTAACACAAAAAGACAATGTCACCTCTGTTGAGGCTCAAACCCACAATCTATAAGGGAGTAACTTGATCTCAGTGGACCACAAGATCCTTGGCGATATCATATTTACTTTATAGTTCATGTTCAATAAAATACAAATTGTATACATTATTCGTTCAAATTTAGCTCAACAAAATTTAGACATTAGCTTAATATTCAATTTGATAGCATATTATACTAATGTGCATGGCATGTAAAAATCCAAACATTTGCAAGTTATAAAAATCAATGTCATGCATTTTAAAATAGACAATTCTGTGATAAAATTTGGAGCAATATGACAATAATTTTAACTAATTCCTTATTTAATAAAAAAAAATCCAACCTAACTAAAATTTTGTTGAATTAGTATACAACTTTAAATTTCATAAAGTTAAGCTTGGGAAATAATTTTAGATATTTCAACGCGTTTATGGTTGAGAAGTCCATATAAATTTAAGGTGAGAGGGAGGACTCAATTAAGTTACTTTCAAAAATAGTATTTTCCATTTTAAATCAACCTTGACATGGAAATTAAAAGACAAACACTGCAAATGGTTTTAGCTATTTTCACGCGTTTATGATTGAGAAATTGATAGAAAGTTAAGGTGAAAATAAATGATCAATTAAGTTACTTTCAGAATTAGTATTTTCCATTCTAAATCAACATTGACTTAGAAAAAAACAAACGTTGCAATGGTTTGAAGTCTTAATAATAATAATAATAATAATAATAATAATAATAATAATAATAATAATAATAATAATAATAATAATAATAATAATAATAATAATAATAATAATTTCATATTTAATTTGTCCATTTTAATTATATTTGATTTGATTAGTTTTTTTTCTTCTTTAGTTTACTGGATATTCCTTAATTACACTAATGTTAAAAGAAAAAATCCTTCTATTAGCAAGTTAATTGTAATAGAATTTAAATACTAATTAATACAGTTTTAACTAATTATTTGCTAGTCTAATTAAAAACAAATGATCTCAAATTTCAAGATATGATTTTAGCTTCATCCATGCATTTATTGGTTGAGAAGTAACACTCGATTAAGTTTCTTTCGATATTGACACTCTCATTTCTACGTCAAGCATGACTTGGAAAAAAAACCTGAAAATGGTTAAATGTTTTTAGGTGGGTTTGATTTTTTCAAACAAGTAGGCTAGATAATATCTAATGATTATGGTCTTCTTCTTTTTTTTTTTTTTTTTTTAATACTACTGACTCTGTTACAATGTAGTATCAGTTCATAACTACTTTCTCAACCTACTGAAGCACAAAGAGTCAACAACTGCCTCCACCGAAGCTCGAACCCACTCCCATCATCCATGTAGGAGTGTAAACCGGGAGAATATAATGGTCTTTTAATTTTAGTTGACAGATTAATTACATGTTAGATTATGTTTAGTGGTCTTATATATAATAGTTGTAACTTGAATAGAATTACGGATCATTCTATAATTTCTAATATTTAAATTTATTAAATTGACATGTGTTCAAAATTTTTATATTTGTATAATTCAAAATAATTTATTATTCAATAAAAAACAATCATGATCTAGTTAATTAATCAAGTGGTGTATTGATACTTTTAAATTGGTCTCAAAATGTCTTAACCTTCAAATCTATCAACTATTACCCGTGGAAGAAAAATATCCTGCATCATTTCCTCCTTCCATCTGATGTCTCTTTTTCTTTAACATGAATAGTACTATTCAAATATAATTATTAACAATTAATGAATATTTTTATAAAGAAAACTAATACAAGTTCAATTATAATTTTAATATTTTTAAGTAAGTAAAAAGCCATTTATCACGTAGTGTGATGAAATCCTGATTACCATTCTAAATGGGTAGTCATATGTTTCAACCCCGGTGGTAGAGGTTTAGATTCTTTGGACTAAAAATATTTGAGAAAGTATAGAATAGACACTACCTTGTAAAAGAATCATGAGTAGTACAAAAAAAAAAGTAAGTAAATCATGAATAACGGTTTTATAAACAATAAACATTAGTCTTTCGATGGAAATCTATAGTCTATAGTATATATAAAAACAATATCTTCCTCCAAAATTTTCCCGCCCCAAACGTAGGGGTATTTTAGTAATATGCTAATTATTATTATTATGATAGAGTTGTAACACCCCGACACGGCTATACCGTACAACCGGAGTAGTTACCGTCACACCTAGACTAACTCAACCTTATTCAGATAGGATTTATTCTATATGCACAGGCTAACAATAAAAAACAAGGATCGTGTTTCTTGGCGTCAAAATCCAAGGCAACCATTAGAATGAAACTGCATATCATAGCATCAAGAAGGATGTAGCTTAAACAAGCTACCAAAACAAGGAGGGTTTAACAATAATACAACCCTTCAAGAGAGTTTGATAAGACCTGGCTATGCGACCATCAGAGTTAGCAAAAGATACATTTGCACAAAAAATTACCGAACTCCCCCTACTCTAGACTCGATGATACGAATAGTGCCAGACACACTCTCAATGAGAGTGCAAACTACAAAAACAAGAGAGCTTAAGGTAGAGAAAACAAGAAGGAAGGAAAAGAAGGTAGAAGTAGAACAGAAAGAAATATTGTATTCTCCAGAACTGCCTTTTGCTGTAAACTATGAACGAAATATATAGTACTACTATTACTACTTTTTAGGAAACAAAGAAAACTTAGGTAACTACTAACCATAATTCTAAGGCAAGTAATTTCTATAATTCTAATGTAAATAATCTTTAAGCCATCCTGGAGGTTTCCTTATCCTTGTTGGCCTGTTCTCTCTTCTGACTATGCCATCTTCAACATTAGGATCTTGATTATCACTTTCCTGTTCTTTATTCATTGTATGTGGCCTCTGGTCTTGTATTGGCATAACACTCTCCTCATCTTCAGAAACCACCTTGTCCTCAAGGTGCAAATGTGGATATTTGAGCTTGAAATCCTCTGCATTTTCCCAAGTGGCGTCTTCTGGGACCGTATCACTCCATTGCACCAGTAATTGAGTCTCCATCTTCCCTTTGCGTAGAACTTGGCGTGATGCACAAATGGCCAAAGGTTTGGAGACTGGACACCCTGAAACAAATTCGTTTGGTAACTCAAAACTCTTAATTTCCTCACCACCTTTGTATGGTTTAAGCTTGGAAACATGGAAGACCGGGTGTATTTTTGCCCCTTCAGGTAGTTCGAGACGATAAGCCACATTACCAATACGCTCTAATATCTTATATGGCCCATAGTACCTTCTTGCCAACTTTTGAGATCCCCGTTCCACCACTGAGGCTTGGCGATATGGTTGGAGTCGGAGTAATACCATATCTCCAATATGCAGTGACACGTCTCTTCGTTTAGCGTTGGCTTTTTGCTCCATCCGGTGTTGTGCTTCTTTGATATTTGCCTTCAATTCTCTTAACAACTGATCACGCTCTACCAACATCTCATCCACTGCCTGGTTAGTGGTGGCATCTTTGGTATATCTTGGTATGGTTGGCGGTAACCTGCCATATAATGCTTGGAAGGGAGTCATTTTAATTCCACTATGGTGACTTGTGTTCAAGCAGAATTCTGCCCAACAAAGGTACGATGCCCATTGTGCCGGTTTGCTATGCGTAAACACCCTCAAATATTGTTCTATAGTGTGATTCATGACCTCCGTTTGTCCATCTATTTGAGGATGATATGCAGTGCTACGACGCAAAGTTGTGCCGCTAAGTGTGAACAAGGTATCCCAAAACTTGCTCAAGAATATCGGGTCACGATCAGAAATTATGGATTCTGGAAACCCATGGTGCTTTACCACAATATTAGCGAACAAGTCCGCTGCCTTTGCTGCCGTAAAATGCGATGGAAGGGCTCCAAT
>CP025659.1:23748394-23765890 GCA_003576665.1 Ipomoea trifida | reverse complement strand
GTGGCCTCTGGTCTTGTATTGGCATAACACTCGACCTAGTCTAGTGAGTGGTACACCGGGCCCGTATAGGTACCCCAAACCACGTGCCAATCGTCCTCAAACCACATAACATGGTCTAGAAACCTACAAGTACTCATATACATCATCCATTCTTCAGGGTAATCCGGGGGACCCGGATCCCATGGGTACGGATAATGAACCACGAACTCTAGAGGGTGGCTGTCAGGAACGATCTCTATGGGATAGAACCCATAACTGGCCTGTAAGGCATCAAAGGGACAAAGGGGCTCGACTGGAGCAGGGGTCCACACAGGTACCTCTGGCGAATCTGGAGCAGGAGTGGGGTCAGGAGTATAGATCAGCACTGGCGGGTCAGGTGCATAGCCAGGGGCATAGGGATCTCCATCTACTAAGTACTGTGCATAATCATCATAATCATAAATGGGAAACTCGAACTCAGACGGATCTGAGTCCGGAGAGCTGCAAGAACCTGTACTAGATTGCATCTGATAAATGACACAGTGAAGTGTAGTTAGCGCGACGGCTAAGTAAGGGTATCCATGGTCACTCGAAAATAAACAAAGGTTTTCGAAAATAACCATCAATAATAAATAAGGTAATATTATTCAACAGTCGCAGTCTACCTGCAAGCAATCTAACGACAAGCAATTCCACATTATATAAGTAACTTCGGCACATAACACAGCCATTAATTCACACGTGAGAAACATAACATCCACACTACTGTTCAAGACACCCGACAGTTAGCTCTCACAACTTCACTCAGCGAATAGACTTCGCTCTGCAGTATGAATCAATCATACAAATCTCACACATCACTCAGCGAATAGACTTCGCTCTGCAGTATGAATCAATCATACAAATCTCACATATCACTCAGCGAATAGACTTCGCTCTGCAGTATGAATCAATCATACAAAATCTCACACATTCAGTGAATAGACTTCGCTCTGCAGTATGAATCAATCATACAAAACCTCACATGTTCACTCAGCGAATAGACTTCGCTCTGCAGTATAGATTAATCATACAGACCCCTCACCATTTCACTTAGCGAAGGAACTTCACTCTGCAGTATAGATTAATCATACAGACTCCCTCACATTCATTATTATTACACGACTCCATAACCATTATACTTACTCAAGTGTATTTCCCCAAAACACACACCTTGGTTAGTGTTAGTCCCATCACGGAAATTCAAGTATAGGAGTCACATTAATTTTCAAAACACAAATATTTTCCAAGTTAATATAATGCACAAAAATAACATTTAAGCTTTCAAGAAAATTCACCCGGATGCCCGTAGGCTTTCAAAACATCGCAACACTCAAGGTTAAAAACATCGGGGAAAAACCGGGTCAAAAACAAGTCGAAAGCGAGTCCGCGTCGCGCGGACTCGCGGCTGGCCGCACCAGCGGACGCACGTCCGGACCGCGTCCGCTGGTTCGGCGCGCGACGCCGAAACTGGGCGCCCACGGACGCGCGCGTCCGTGCGGCGTCCAGCCTCTCGGCCGAGGCGCCGAACGTTGGTTCCGCGAAGGGCGCACGGTGGACGCGCGTCCACTGTTGCGTCCTTCCGTTTCTGCCCACTTTGGGCCGCAAGATCGGGGTGGTAACGGCCCGATCTTCCACCTTTTTCGCAACTATAAGCATTTATGGACCTCATACAATATATACATGCATAAAAGTAGCTATGAACATGCATAACAAATTTATCAAAGATCAAAGTAAAGATTTTTGAGCCAACTTTTAGATCTATAACATAGCACATAATTTTCATATAAAAATTCCTAATCATATAATTTCCTAGCATTTGTCTATCTTCAAGTGATTGAGCCAACTTAAGGGATTCCTTACCTCAATGGAAGATTTTTAATCCAAGAAGTTGCTAGTTCCTTCCTTGAATTCAAAGACCCTAAAAATATCATCACCACAATAACAATATTTTTTTCATGCACCAAACATTAACACTTAAGTTCTAGAGATGATTAAATCCAACAAGGTCTAAGGTCTTACCTACACTTAGTCTCTTGGGTTGGAAAAATAGATGGGAGCTCCTTGATCACAATGGAAGACTAAGATAATTTTCCTTCTTCTTCCTCTAAGTGTGTATTTTCGAAAATGGAGTGGGGAGTGAGAGAAAAGATGAGTGTGATTAGTGTAGATCTTGTTCTTGAAGATCAAGCAAACAAGTGCAATGCCTCCATACCTCATTAATGCTACATTAAATGCCCAATCTTAGTGTAGATTTGCTTGCCACATGTCAACACCCCATGAAGTCCTTAAGAAGATCACAAATCTAATTGGCCAGTTTATGCTTAAATCAGATGAATGTTCGGAGGATTATAACTTAATTCGGGAAAATTCTAATACCAAAATTACCTTAAAAATACTCCCGTTGCAAATCACCAAATTTGGGAATTTTTCGGTATTCCGCGAAATATAGGTACAGAGTCCGTAACAATTTATTCCTTACAGTCCATTTAAAATTTTTCTCGAACTAACTAGAAATTCAGGCTTAATCGTATGATACTTAATAATCCAAGTTCTAGGAAAATTCGAACCGAATCTATATCCTTAAAATTTTCTCGGTTCGTGACCGGTACGTAGTTCGCAGCTTATCGATAATTAATCAAAAAAAAATTATTTCGAGCACCGAACAGTCTTCTCTTAAATGTCATGGCTTAAAAAAAAATTTATCTCGTTATTCTCGAACTCTAACTTTGTCGTAAAAAACCGAGGGGTTACAAGAGTAGTATTAATTATTGGTTGTAATTCGTTATTAGTAATTATGGTAATGGTAATTAGTAATTATGGTAATTATTATGATAGAATTTAGTTGTAATTCGTTATTAGTAATTATGGTAATTATTATGATAGAATTTATTATTATTATATGATAGAATATAATAGAATGATAGAATAAGAATAATATTAATTATAATTAGTAATAAATCGTTATTAGTAATAATATGGTAATGGTAATTATTATGATAAAATTTATTATTATTATTATTATGATAGAATTTATTATTATTATTATTATTATGATAAAATAATAATAATAGAATAATAGAAAATAATAGTATGGAGGTTAATAATTTAGAATGCACGGAGGATTAAAAATTTCATTTAGAATTAATAATTAAAATTGTTAAGTAATTAACTATATTTTTCTTTTGAAAAATTAACAAATTTATAATTCTCACCATTTCTACCTATAAATACAATGAATTGTTGATTTTGAAAGTCATAATTCTTCAATTTGCACTATCTGTCTATTCTTCCCGTTCTCTGTGAAATCATATTTTGGTGGCTCTCTCATTTTCTTCTTCCACTGCCCTGTAAATAGAATGGATTGGTGTTGCATCCATTATAATATTGATTACAAGATCACTTTACAATATCGATTTTATGATAATAATTATTTCTTGTAGCACAAGATTGGTTTTGTTTTAATACTTTGGCGTTAGTCTCAATGTTTATACTTCGATTTATGTATGTGCAAGAAATATTTGTCGCAGTATGAACACTTGGTATTGCTGGAGTTGCTAAATAAGGGTCATCTAGAGCCAGAGATGAAGAAATATTAGGGAGTCGGTGATGACCAGAAGAAATGAGGGGTTTAACCGGTGATGTTTTTGGAAATCAATTAAAGAATAACACACTTTTCAATTGTAAAATTCAATGTTTCCTTATAACATTTTTATATTTGATTTTGAAGTAATTATTAAATTTTATATCAATTTACCTTAGATATTGTATGACATATATACATATATACATAGGGGTTGGATCCTATGAGATCACCCTATTAGATGAGATCATGAGATCCCATCTCAACCATCTATAAAATTGGAATGAATGGATAGGATTGATATTAAAATACCAATTATATTAGGGCATAATTAATTCAAAAGGATGGAATTGTAATTTGATTATGATCTTTGATAATAGAAATAAATGAAATATAATAATTTCCATATATTAAGGATCCTAATCATGGTAAAATATTATATATTTTTTATTTTTATTTTTCTGTAATGTTTCTAAAAAATCGTGAGAACTTTTAATCCATTTATGCTTTGTAGGTGTGTGCGTTTATGGCGTCAGGTGTGTGCATAAGTCTGTTAAAATAAAAGTCTTGCATGCGGCCCTTTTTGGCGCGTGTGCGACGGTCTTGGTGGTTTGTGCAACTATGATTGGTGTGTATTAGGTGCATATCGAGGGTAATGTTCATTCCGTGTTCACGAGAATATTTTACCCCACACACATGACAAACCGCGATTTTTTCTTGCAGATAGTGTGCATTTTACTTCTGTAGTGTGTGCAAAATACTAAGAAAGCAATTAATTAAGAGTTTGAAATGTTTTGTTTATCAAGCTACTTTTGAATATTATGGGATTCGTAGGTGTGTGCATTTGTGAATTCGGGTGTGTGCAAAAGGTTGGAATGTTTTGTGGAACACAATACTGATAAGGCAATAAAGGGTTTGGAACGTTTTGATTAGAACGATACTTTTAATTTTTATGAGATTCGTAGGTGTGTGCAGTTGTGATTCCGAGCGTGTGAAAAAATC
Organism: Ipomoea trifida; assembly: GCA_003576665.1. Lineage (NCBI taxonomy): Eukaryota > Viridiplantae > Streptophyta > Magnoliopsida > Solanales > Convolvulaceae > Ipomoea > Ipomoea trifida. Next base: position 23,761,287 of record CP025659.1, on the reverse strand, counting down.
TGAGTATTGTGTGCATGTTTGACGTTGAGCATGTGCAAAAGACCTAATGTATATGTGTCTTGCATGAGGACCTTTCTCGCGTGTGTGCGGTTAAGTGTTAAACCTCGCACAATGCTAGGACGTGAGATGAAACCGTTGTAATGATTGAAGGTCCTATTCGCAAATAAAACGTACACATTTTAATAGTTTTTTTTTTTAATATTTACTTCTCAAGCGTTTAGGTGTGTTTTTCCCAACGGTTAACACCTTTTCATAAGTTTGGTAGAATGCATGTGACACCCCCCCCCCCTTGTGTGCGTGTACTAGAAACAGTGTGTGCATATTATTAAAGGTGACTATAGTACAGTGGTGGGTGTATATCACATATTTGGGGTGTGTGTAGTCTCGGATTCTGGAGTGTGCATTTCACTGAGAAATACTGAAATGTTTGAGTGCGATATCCGAAATTATGTGCGAAATAATGAACACATGTGTGAAATACTGAATGCATGTCACATACTAGCCCTGTGTGCATGTATCGAAAAAGGTGTGTGCATACTACTGCACCAAACCATAGTACAGTAGTTGGAGTGAATCACATATCTGGGGTGTGTGCATGATTGGATTCTAGAGTGTGCATTTCACTGAGCAAGACTAAAAAAGTAAGTGCGTAATCGATATTCCAACCAAATTTATTACATCTAAATAAATAAGCTTTGCATTCAAAATTAATAGACGAATATAACATGTTCATAGTCTAATATGAAAAGTATAGGCACTAAAAAGCAATTTAGCTGGACTACTTTTGATTTTCACCCAACATTAGACAGACTATCTTGAACCACGTTTTGACCATCACCATCTGAAATTCCTGCAAATGCATATGCATCAAAGCTAAATGTACATACATTCCCGAAATTATTAAAAAAAAGGCAATGCACAAACTGTCTTACACCAAGCAATATTTGGAGTTAAATTATGTAAACGCACACACTCCATTCCTCTCACGCTCACATCTAACACACCCCCCGAATAACTATGCGGAGTGCGCAAATACAACATGTACACGCACACACCTTTAGATGTAATAGCAAAAAGAAAAAAAGTGGCGTTTGATGCACGACCTAACACCAGGTCAAAAGCGTATGTGCACACTCCCATTTCAACTTAGACACACACCTAAATATGCAATCACCCATACCAGGTCAAAAGCATATGCGCACATACTTCAATATTGTCATGCATACCCCTTAATAATGCAAAAAACAAATAACAAATGCAGCAATTGATACCGGTCACAAACATCTTTGTGCACATAGTCCATTCCGCATACACACACACCTCATAATTTCACATTAATCCTCAAAATGCAAATGATTTAATACGGTCCACTACTTTGAACATTTTAATTGAAAAAGTTCATCATAAGTGAATAACCACCCTTCTTAAGCTCATGCCAATTTACAAATACTTTAATTAAATTAACAATGCAGTTAATATATTAAAAAAATCAATTAATCAATATTTATAATGATAAGTATAATGACTCAAGGTACTAGACTGTTTCATTCTTGTTTTAATGATGTATCAAACTGAATTACAAAAATTTTCATAAAAAGTTTCCCAGAAATATCATTATGTTTTTCACAATAAACATGAAAGTTTCTTCTCATTGACTAAGTTTCTGAAGTCTGACATGTGAATTTTTTTTCACGATTCATCCCAACAACAGATTAAAACATTTACCGTGAAACATTATGGGTAATTCAACAAAACAATGAAAGAATTCATCATGTAAAACCAGACCCACCCAACACCCCTGCATGCAAGTCGGCCACCAACACCCACAGGCATACCCCCCCCCCCCCAATCCAAACCCACCCACAAACAACATTAATAAAAAAAAATTACCTCGACCACCAACACCGGAGGAGGGACGCCAATTGGAATTCGTTGTCATACGAGCCGGAATCGCTTGCCGTGAATGTCAAATGCAAATCCTTTGGAAGGGAGCAAATTAAAAATGAAACAAATGTGTAGAGACTAGAGAGAAAGAAATTACGATAAGGAAGAGAAAAGAAACTTGGGAAGATTAACCCAATGCAAAAAAAAGAGGGAGAAAATCTCGGTATTTCCAAAACCTAATTATGAACACCACTTAAACTTACTAGAATACCCCTGAAATTAAATAAAAATGGCTCCTTCATAGAACAAACACAATAACAAATCAGAACCTTTCAAACAAAAAATTGAACGACTATGATTTGATCTCATGATCTCGTCTAAATAGGATGATCTCACCGGATCCAAATCCTATATACATATATATATATATATATATATATATATATATATACTAGTTTTTTCTACGCGCTTTGCGTGAAGACTTGTGCCCAATATTTAAACCCAATTAGTAAATCATTTTGAAATAGATATAATGCATTTTTTTTAGTTGTCGAAGTTTCATAGATATTCGAGTAAAATTTTTGTTGTGTATGTATTTGAAATTAATACAAGAAATTCAAATTCATTGTGATAAATATATTCCTAATTTTAAGGGTACTCAACGTTGTATTACAGTATTTTTGTCTTTGAAAATGAATAAAATTTGTTTAAATATAGTCTCTTTTTTTTTTTCTTTTTTGAGAAAAAATATAGTCTTCTTCTAATTAGAGATATATCCCTTATAAATTCATATTCATATATGGATATGCATAATACTTGATTTCAACTATCTCAATTCAACAACTTCCACAGATTGATATCCAAAAATCTTGTCTCAATTCAACTGCAAATGCACTATATTGCTGCTCATTTATAATATTAATATTTTTAAATAATAGTGTGTGTATATATATATATCTAAAAATATAATAAACATGAATGAAGGCTATACCCCTCATTTATGTACGTTTTTTACATTAAGTTTTTTTGTACATTATGCTATAAAAGTTGTATTACATAATATTTTGGACAAATATACCCCAACTATTATAACTTCCGTTATCTTTTCCACTATTGTTACTATGTACATGCATCCACCATATATTTTCTTATCTTCTTCAATAATAATAATAATAATAATAATAATAATAATAATATACACATTAAATATTAGAGTTATATTATAGTTATTTTTTAAAATATGAATATTCAATTTATAAAAATATTGGAGTGAACCCGTGTTGTGGTTGTTGATATTGTTATTATTATTATTATTATTATTATTATTATTATTATTATTATTATTATTATTATTATTATTATTATTATTATTATTATTATTATTATTAAAATTTAAATAAATTTAAAATTTTAATATAAAATACTAGTATTGGACACCTATATTTTGCGCATCGCACATAACAAAAACTAGTGTACACACACACACACACAATTAGTAATTACTAGGGTAATCTATCTGTATATATTCTAATACTTAAAGTATAAAATTATAATTGTACAATATTAGTATAATTACCTAATAATTATTATGGTAATTACATAATTAATTACAAATATATTAGTATAATTGACTAATAATTGTTATGATCATTAAGTTAATAATTATACAAATATTAATATAATTATAATTTAACATGGGTCGTTGGATTTTTATTTTATAATTATATATATATATATATATATATATATATATATATATATATATATATATATATATGTATATAAAATTACGAAATTAATTGCACATATATTAATATAATTGACTAATAATTGTTATGGTAATTAAACTAATAATTACATAGATATTACTATAATTAAAATTAAATATGGGGTGGATTTTATTTTATAATTGCAATTAATTTTTTGATTATATATATATGTGTGTGTGTGTGTGAGAGAGAGAGAGAGAGAGAGAGACAAAGAGTGAGAGAGAGAGAACAAAATAAACAATCATTCATATTCTTCTGTGTAATTACTATGGTAATCTCTGAATGTATATTTTTATACTTAAGGTATAAAAGTATAATTGTACAATATTAATTTAATTATTTGATAATTATTATGATAATTAAGGAATTTTTTGAAGGAATAATTAAGGAATTAATTGCATAGATATTAGTATAATTGACTTATAATTATTGTGCTAATTGAGTTAATAAATATACAAATGTTAGTATAGATTAAACTAAACATGAGTTGTTGTATTTATTTTTATAATAATTAAAATTAAATAAGGAATTTTTTGAAGGAATAATTAAGGAATTAATTGCATAGATATATATTAAGTATAATTGACTAATAATTATTATGCTAATTAAGTTAATAGATATACAAATGTTAGTATATATAGATTAAACTAAACATGGGTTGTTGTATTTATTTTTATAATAATTAAAATTAAATTATTTTCCCTTTTAACCATATTTATGAGCAAATACCAATTTTGGTCCCACGACTATTAGCAAAATGACAATTTTGGTCCACATGTTTCATTTCTACCAATTTTGGTCCCACGACTATTGGTTTAGTACCAATTTTCATCCACGACTATTGTTTTAGTGCCAAAATTTATCGCGCCGGTCACCCATCCATTTAAAACGTGCAAAAATCTAAAATTGTTAAGCGTATTTTCAACATTTTCAACTTAATATCTTAATTCGAGTATGAATAAATGGATTTGAGTCTTAAAATCGATCAAAATTCGCAGTTTTTCTCCTCATTTTACCTTAATTTGAGGAGGAGAATTGTGAATTGTGATCGATCTTAGGGCTTAAATCTCTTTATTCATGCTCAAATTGGGATATTGAGTTGAAAAGGACGAAAATACATTCAAAAATTTTAGATTTCGACACGTTTTAAACGGATGGGTGACCGGCACGATGAATTTTGGCACTAAAATAGCAGTCGTGGGACCAAAATTGGTACTAAACAATAGTCGTGGGACCAAAATTGGTAAAAATGAAACATGTAGACCAAAATTGTCATTTTGCTAATAGTCGTGGGACCAAAATTGATATTTGCTCCCATATTTATTGTAGTAATAATATGCATTTTTTTTAGTACTGCTAACTCTGTTACAATGTAGTATCTGTTCATAGCTACTGAAGCTACTACTGAAGCACAAAGAGTCAACATCAGTTGCCTCCACTGAGGAAGCTACTACTGAAGCACAAAGAGTCAACATCAGTTGCCTCCACTGAGGCTCGAATCAGTCCCATCATCCATGTGGGAGTGTAAACCGGGACACCGGGTGCCACTAGACCACAAGGTCTTTGGCAAGTGATACTTTTGCATTAATCTTATAATAAGATAAATGTACACTTTCAAATATTAAAATTGTTTATAATTTCATTTTTATTTTATTATCTAATTATATAATAAAAAAATTTATTCGTGCATCACACGGTAAATTGAGAGAGGAGCGAAATTGATTTTTCAGATTGAGTGAGAGAGGGGAACGGTCGTGGTAGAGGTGGGTAAATTATGCTATGGACCAGAGTCCACCTTGCAAGGTGGACTCGGCTCCATGTTTATAATTTTAGAACTCTATTTTACAATCTAAAAAAAAATTAAATGTATTTTTTTAAATTAGCTTATCCAATGTATTTTTTTTTTAATTCCAAGCTATACAGTTTTCATTCGATTACCATATCATTTGCAAACATCATTATTTTACTGTAAGAAGTCTAACTATATATAACACGTTAAAAAAATTAACCAAATTAATTACACAGATAAAACATTAAGGATAAATAAAGTATAACCTAAAGAGCCAAAATTTGACATGTTTAGGTAGAATTATAGCTCTTAACACATTATACAACCCAACTGTTAGGCAAAAACACACAACAAATAAAACATGCCCACAAATCAAACATTCATGAAATAAGGTTAATCTATACATTTTAAAAAAAAATAGAGCTAATCTATACATAACTGCTTTAGAAATATCTTATAATCTATGAAGTACTAAGGTTCTGGATATTTTACTCCAGTAATTTTGAAATAAAACACTAAAAAGCTATAATTCTAGATAATTTAATTCAATAGTGATGTAAATTAAAATAAGTATAAAAATTTACAATAACAATATATAATATACTATCAATGTCGTCTACAAAAAAGTTTTCAATAATGTGTAATTCAAAACAATTACATTGATATACTAAATGATGGATTTTAATAATCCGGGTGGTCCGAATTACAAAACCCAATTAAATAAAGGGGTATGACAAGTATGAGATCAAGGTATACCTCGGAGGTAACTATGTATTGGCTAACAGATAGAGCAATTACAAGATAATGCATGTGTAATGACCATACAAGAATGCTTAGGACCCCTTAGATATCCCTGTAATGGCAATACAGTACAATATTTATACTATAGACATGTGCTAACAAACTCCCCTAAAGTAATGGTAGGCCACAAGACTAAGTCGAGGCCCATGTAATGGGCCCGTGAGACTAAGTCAAGGCCCATCATTTTGGGCCCAGAGATGGGCCCCGGGTTCGAGACTCCTCTTCGGCTACTCGAGTTATGCACTTCCGGACCCCGGGTCTCTATTCTTATTGGACCGTTTCCAATATCTCCATCAATCATGTTTTCCTTTTATTCAAAGATGACAAAATTGCTATATATTTACATAGAAAATATATCATCCGTATAAATAATTTCTATAACTGAGTTGTTGGACAACGAGATAATTAGCCCAATTAATACAAATCATAAACATTGATATATAAAATGTTTAAAGTTTCAAGACTGGATGCATATATATATATATATATATATATATATATATATATATATATATATATATATATATATATATATATATAGGCTATTAATCGGGCTATTATTTGCTCAAATTCAAGCATGGATAACATCAGAAAACATAATCGGTCAAACTCAATTCTTCAATTGCACTATATAATATTCGATATTATAATTTAAATAATTGTATATCGATCTAAATATTATTAACATATTATAGCAAATCTATTCCGTGCAACGCACGGGCGAAAAAACTAGTTTCTCTTAATAAAAATTAAGTTTGTAATCTCATAATTAGGGATGACAATTCTACCCATACCCTTTAGGTTACTCGAATTCTCGCCCCAATGATATCATTATTAAACGTTCAAGTTTTCAATAATTATAATAAAATGAACCTTGATCTTAAAAGGTTTTAATAATTATAAAATTGACCCCAATTTTTTTTACACAACCATTGATAAACCCTGATAGGACTGGGATCGGTCATTACTTTTTACACGAGGACCATCTTCTCATTTAGTATTCACTTAGTATATAAGTTTATGTATATTATATAATTAAAAAATGCATAATGTTTTTGCACTATTGATTTCTAATTTAGAGTTTATGACTGAATTTTTTGTTTTATTTGGTTTAGTTGTTCACTTTTTTACTCTGTAAGTATATCATTTATGGTTTAGATTTACAATTTAGTTTCTTTATTGATTTTTTAAAATTTATCCAGGTTTGCATATTTAGTTGTTACATAATTGCATATTTAAGTGTTCATGTTTGCAAAGTGAAGTTGATGATAATTATGAAAATGAATAAGGTTCAAAGTAGACATTGAACGTAACCTGAAAGTTCAATTAGGCCACTGAACTAAAAAAAATGTGCAATTAGGCCACTGAACACCCCAAATACATGCAATTTCACCTAATTGCAGGTTACTTTCCATTTCATCAGGTTTCCTGCATATGTGGATGGTGAGTTGGCATTTTAAAATAATATTTTAATAATAATAAGGTTGAGATTTGTCCTTAGCTATTATATATATATATATATATATATATATATATATATATATATTATATATATATACCGCGCTTTTTTTTTTTAAATTAACATATGTACAGAAAAGAATTGAGAACCAATCACAACCATCTACTTGTTCAAATTTAACAAATCAGATGTAATTTAAAAAAACGCGGTATGGTTGTGATTGGTTCTCAATTCTTTTCTGTACATATGTTAATTTAAAAAAAAAGCGCGGTATATATATATATATATATATATATATATATATATATATATATATATATATATATATATATATATTTATGTATGTATGTATGTATGTATGTATATAGGGAATGATTCAGGTGCAGTTAAACTTTCCCGTGCAGTGATAAATGCTATTTAAAAAAATTATAAACTAATGCATATTAAGCTACTAATCTACGCAACTTAAGTTGGATTAATGGTGCCGGCGACAGTCGGCGAAGACAAATGGCGTGGTGGGCATGGTGATTCTCCGTTACGAACCCAATGAGACCTTGACCACGCAGGAAGGTGACGATCTATGTGCGCCAAAAAAGGTAATTCCGTGTTGTCAATTTGATCGACACGAAATGGTGGGCAGAGTTAAGTTGATTTGGTGTGGCTGGTGGTGGAGTAACGGCAGTGATGGTGCGGTCAGAGGAGGAGTCGGCCATGGGTTTGAGTTCGTAAGGTCTACGTTTGGGGAAAAAAAGAAATAACAAAAAAGAAATAATAGACCTAACGCAGTGTAATACCAAATGAGTGTAATTGATTAACTGAATCGATGAATACACAGAGTCCTACACAGTAATAATACTATAGCAAGTTCCTAAACAATAGGCCACTAATAAGGAAGACTAAACCATAACCACATATAAGCCTAATATATCTAACAGGATTAACATAAATATGACTTTGTAGATAAAATCTTACAAAGAATATTGGTTGTGTTTTGGAACTAAAAAAAAAAAAAAAAAAAAAAAAAAAAAAAACTGACGCACCTTAAGAAGCTTAAGAAAGGAAACAACGCACCTTAAAAAGGAAAACCACACACCTTAAGCTTTAGGTTCACTCACCTTAAATTTCAACAGTCACGCACCTTAAGCATACCAATCACGCACCTTATGCACACAAACCACGCATCTTAAGAAAAAAAAAGCACCTTAAGCTTTAGGTTGGCTCACCGTAATAAAAAAAAATCATGCACCTTAAGCAAAACAATCACGCACCACCTTAAGCACAAAAATCACACACCTTAAGTACAAAATCACACACCTTAAGTTTCAAGAACTACTCACCTTAAACACAACCCACGCACCTTAAGCACAAAACCCACGCACCTATGTACAAAACTCACGCACCTTAAGCACAACAATCACGCACCTTAAGAAGGAAAACCACGTACCTTAAAATTTGATCTAGATGCAAAAATTACCAAATTTCCACAACTTTTTTTTTTTTTAATTTGGTAATCCTGGACATTGATTTAAGCAAGATCCATGGCTATATATATATATACCATTCACGTTCTCACCTAAGGACCTATCCTTAGGTGAGAACGTGAGAACTAATCTAGACCATTAAATCACAATAATGCACGGCTGAGATTAAAAGGAACAAATCACATGGATTAAGGAAACAAATCTCTTTAAAATATTAAAAAAATATACGGTAAGTGGTAAATCAGTCTTATTAGAAGTTGTGCATTCCAATATAGAATGTTGTGCATTGGAAACCCTCTAATTGTGCATTCAAACACCGTCGAAAAATTGTACGATAGGCATCCCAATTTCCTACAATGCACCGCACTAAGTGCACTAATGCACAGCTCACCAACCGACGATGCACAACTCACAATACTGGGTTGCACAACCCGCACACCAAAACGCACAACCGTACTACTTAGACATGTGCACATATTCACCAACATCCAAATATAGGCAATATTATTCTCAAAAAGAACGAGCAAAAAAAAATAGAAATACTAATTATTTTGCATGGGTGAACACTCGATCGATGATGAAGAAATTGTGACTCCAAATCACAACAGTGATGATCGAAGAAAATAGGAAACCAATTTGGCCAAGGATTACCCATGCGTTCACACTTAAAAAATTAAAAAAGACACTACTATCCCCATTTTAACAAAAAAAGATCAATCCAAGTCATCTTAGGAAATCAAATCTTGGCCATCCAAATAAAAAAATGAACGCACAAGATTAGTCCTCACGTCCTCACCTAAGGATGACCCTCATTTGATTGGAATATATATATAGAAATAATTTCAGGTACGGCCTTGCTCTCCCGTGCGGTCACACACCACTCAATGTTAACAAACACACCACAATGAAACACACCACAGTGCATATTTGTGTGGTGTGTTTCTTAACATTGAGTGGTCTGAACCGCACGGGAGAGCACGACCGCACCTGATCATGACTATATATATATATATATATATATATATATATATATATAGATTTTTATTCAAATGTGGCCGTGCTCTTAGGTGTGGTCGTGCGGTCACACACCACTCAATGTTACGAAATACACCACTCAATGTTAAGAAACACACACAATGAAATATACAAAACACCATAAAACACACCACACACCCAAAATAATGCACCAACTCCATGTCCCTAATGGTGCATTTGCTAATACTGTGTGGTGTATATTTGCATACCTAGTGGTGTGTTTTTTGGTGATGCGTTCCTAACGATGCATATTTGTGTGGTGCATTTTCTAACACTGAGTGGTGTATATCTGTATACATAGTGGTGAGGCCGCACTGTTCACAGGTTAAGACGCGGCCACACTTGAACATGACCCTATATATATATATATATATATATATATATATATATATAAGTCTGCTCAAATGCGGCCGCGCCTTCCCGTGCGATCGGTGTAGCCGCTTAAAATATACAGCACTAGTGTTAACAAAATGCATCAATAGTGTTAGGAAAATGCACAACAATGAAAATACACAAATACACCAAAAAACACAAAACACACCCAAAATAATGCACAATAACTCCCCACACCTAATTGTGCATTTTCGAACACTCCGTGGTGCCTTTATGCATACTTGTATTTTTTTGGTGATGTGTGCCTAATGGTGCATATTTGTGTTGTGCATTTCCTAACATTGTGTGGTGCATATTTGCATACCTAGTGGTGAGGCCACACGTTAAGGCGCAGCCTCACCTGAACTCTTTGTAATAGATTTTGATGATACCAAACTTAGGAGTTTTGACCCCCCCCCGATTCTTTTTATTTGTAGTCTCTGCTCAACATTCGAATCTTAACCGAATGGTTACCTAATTGACATGAATGTAACTTCTGAATGAACACTGAGGAGACATTCTCAATATCGGATCATAGAGTAACTTGGGTAGCTAACTCTCTGTTAGAAGGAGGACAACGAGCTGAAATCAACCTGAGGGGTTATCTCTTGACAAGTCAAGACGAAGTGTAATTAGAGACGAATGACTATGAAGACAGAGATTCGTAGAGCGAAGACTTTCAAGACCGAGAGGCTGTAAAGACCAAATGATGGAACGGTCTACGCCTCATGTATTATCAAGATCGAGTGATAAGAAAAATCATTTGAGGAGTTAAGGGACAATTGGTAAAGTCAACCATCGTATCCGAGAGGATCTAAGGTTTGAGGTGTTAATCTAGTTAACAACTCAGTAGGATTGCTAGAATCATTCTCTGAGCGCAAAAGTGTCTGAACCTTAAAGTAAGGAAATATGTCCTAAGGAAGAGTGAGTCCTAGAAACATATCCCGAGGTCAATTTTTATTAAAGAACCAGTCCTTGTATGCGGAGAAAAATGTAAGTGTTCAATGCTTTTTGAGGATTCAACGACTAGAAAATATTACAACTCACTTACCCTCCGGATTACCCGTTGGTCTCTACCATACCCATTGGTCTCTACCCACTAGTCCTTATTCTTTTTGAAAATAGTTTTCCCTCCAACGAAACTATTTTCTCCCAGCCTATAAATACCCTCTTAATCAACCAAAGAAGGTGATGGTATTTTAAGAAATTTAAGTACAATAAATTAAAGCTTTCAAGTTTTCAAGTATTTGTGACCAGTGATCTAAGAGAAGAGAGACAAAAAGCGTCAAAGTTTACATCCAGTATTCAAAGAAGTCTTTAGCTACTTCAAGTGCGACAATCAAGATCTAATCAAGCCAATACATCCAGTTGTTGAAGAAGAAACTTTATTTCTTCAACCTTTGTACTAAAGGGTTTATTGCAAACCTTTACATGTTGTGAATAATAGTGGAGTACGCTTCGTTAACAGCCGTATTGGTGATATTATATTATATCCTTGTGTTTAGCTTTGACTTAACTACTAGCCTAATGTATTGGGATAGTTAGGTTTCATATTGCCTTTGTAACTCTGTATTATTTCACTGTGATTGTGTATACACAACAGATTCATCGTTCATTAGCCGAACCACTATAAAAAATCTCTCTCTCTCTCTATCTCTATCTCTATCTTTTACTGCTTTATTTTCACATATACACGATCGAACCTAATATTTTACCAAGCAAACCAACCGTGTAAAGAAAGTTTAAAAAGGGTTAAAAATTTTTGCTTTCGCAGCGCATTTGAACCTTAAATTTGACCTAGATGCAAAAAGACCAAAGTGCCACCACATTTTTTTAAATCATTGTTGAACCTGAACGTTTATTTAGGCAAAATCAGTGGTTGTCATTTAACTGCACAACCGCACATGAGTCACCCACCACTACAAGAAAAATGCACATAGACAACACTAAAAAACAACAGTTTTTGACAAAATTGTTGTCTTAAAGACAACAGTTTTGGACAAAACCATTGTCTTTGACGCAACACTTTTATCAAAGACAACGATTTTTACCGAACCGTTCTCTTTAGTCTGTTGTCTTTAGTGTTTTATTATTTTTTTATCAATTTTTTTATATAAAATAATTAAAATATAGGATGAAAAATGGTGGGTCGACAAAAAACTGAGAAAAAAATTTAAACTAATGTGGAGAAGAGTTTTTGTGATTGAGTGAGATAGTGGATGTTGGACCCACAAAAAATTGGAGAATAAACCCCAACTAATAATGGTGCTCTTAGAAACCTTGGTGCAAAATATAAAAAGAAA
>CP025659.1:23729000-23747394 GCA_003576665.1 Ipomoea trifida | reverse complement strand
AGAAAAGAGAAGAAAAGAATAATATTGCGACAGAGGTAGGTGGGTGGTTAGTAGGGCGTTGTTATTTATTTATTTTTAGACCATTCAATTCTAGTTCTTGTAATGTGGGACAAAAAGTGAAAAAAAAAAAAAACTCATTTAGTAAATTATTCAAACTACAACATCAACAAATAAGGTAATTTAATATAAATAATCATCTAATCTTTACTCTACGCTATACTATTATTATTTATTTATTTATTTTGAGGCTTTTCAATTCTAGTTCTTATAATGTGGGTCTTTTTTATTGGTTGGTGATAGAGGCAGACTTGAACAGGTCTGGGGTGAAGGAGGTTTTGTGCTCAGAGCTTCCTGGAACGCCCAGCATGCACGGTCGCGCCACCAACTTGCCACAGCTACTCCACAAACTGTGCCACTAAATTGCACGGCTGTAGTTGGGGAGTTTATTATCGAAATGGTCCCTCGACTATTGCGAAATTATCAATTTGGTCCTCGACAATTTTTTGTGCCAATTAAGTCCCTCGACTTTGAAAATTTTAACCAATTTGGTCCTCCGTTTATTTCAACGTTAAACATCCGTTAAAATCGGACCAAATTGGTAATTTTGCTATAGTCAAGGGCCCAATTATTGTAGGTACATTATTTTAGGGTACATTATTTTTGTACTGTAGGTACATTATATATCAAATAATGTACCTTCAATACAAAAATAATGTACCTTCAGTATAAAAATAATGTACTTTTTATTTTTGGTCCACACAGCTGTGTCCATGGTCCATACAATAATTTGCCAACTTTCACGGCATCATCCCATTAAGTGCACAGTCATCAATCTATTTGCTTATTAAATCAATCATTATTGCATGGACCATGGTCCACACAGTGGGCTAATTAGGTTTAAATATGTGGTGGAGTGGGTTAGTTCAAACAATAAAAATCTTGAATAAATCTGACTCATAGCCAAAATATTAAAAATATAATTAAGGGGTACGTGATAGATAATTGTGTTAGTTGATTTAATCAGTTGATTGTATTAGTTGATTATTAAAAAAAAGTGTTTTGATAAATTAATTATTTAATTTTAATTGATTATATTTAAAATGACATATAAAGACATTGTACTAATTTTTCCTTTAACTCTTAAGTTACTTTTAAAATTTATTGGAGTATTAATAATTATTATTGATGAATATATATGTAACACCCCGGTTCGGCTATGCCGTACCTCCGGAGTAGTTACCGCCACACCCAGACTGAACCCCACTCGAACACAGATAGAGTTCACTCTAAGTGCACATGCTAACAGACTAAAGACAAGGATCGTGTTTCTTATCGTCAAAATCCAACATAATCTTATATATATTTGGATGTACGATATCCTCAAGTTATGATCTAATGGTGTTGATCATAGTGGAAGTTGTTGAGGATGATAGTTAAGGATGTTGGTTGATTTTAAGTGTGAGATGGACATATGAAGTGTATCCAAAAATGTTTATGAAAACTTATGTTGAAAAACGTATGCTATTTTGATATAAAGGTTGTCAAAACCTTTTTTTTTGAGGAAAATACCTCACTTGATTATTGTCAGAAAATGATGTTTGAAAATCCTTCAGGGGCTAAAGAGGTAGCCGATTTCAAATATTGGACTCATTGGTGAAATATGTCCAAAAAAATGATTTGAGTAAGAAAAATTGAAGGAAGAATCATGTTTTCAAAACCGTAGTTTCTAAAGTAAGTGAGGAGGACCTTGATTGACCCACGGGTGGCTTTAAGTGCCCATGGCCCAGTGGTCGTTATATTGTTAGAGCGAAGTCTATTCGCCGTTATGTCGTCATGTTGGAATAAGGAGAGGTGCCCACGGGAAGGCTTGAGTGACACAGCCCGGGGTTGGGATAAGGGAGGAACCTACGGGAGGGCTGGAGTGCCATGGCCCGAGGTTGTAGGCCTCACTCTTACTATATGAAACTAAGGAAGTTTTAAAGACGAGAAAAGAGTTATTTTGTAACGTCTTTGAGAAAGAAATGATTTTCGGAACTCAATTTTATATGTAGGTTCTACACTTGTTGAACTACATATCTACAATTTTATATGTGCGTTCTTCTCTTTTGTTTTTCAGATTAAATTTTCTGTACTTTTTGTTAGTGAGAGCCTGAGAGAATCAAACTAAGAATGTAGAAGAAGTTAGATTAGTCTTTTTAAAAAAATAAAATTATCCAATAAGCTAGTGTGAAATGCTACAAAAAGTAGCGATTCACATTTTGGTCGATTTACCAATCAGTTAAAGGAAAAGCTAAGTTACCAAACACTTATTTTACCTTATTTACCAAGTCAATTACATAAAATAAGTCAAACCAGCTAAAAATGAATGATTAGCATTTTAGTTAACACTCCCTTAATATGTTCTTCAATTTTTTATTACATTTATTACAACGTGTTAGAAAAGTGGAGATTATTCCTAATATTAAAACAATTAATGGAGTGACAGCCCCTCGTGACGTCGTAACTTGCTTCCATCCTATTTTTCCACGTTGTAACAATTACTTGTTCATGGGAGTCACTGAATCGATAAAATCGAAGCTGGAAGTGCCTCACCTTTTTTGAGAAAGGATTTCGAAACGAATTGAAGGCCGCAAAGTCCTCTGATTCTCTACTAGAAGTATGCCGACTTGGAGTGTGTCGAATTCGGACTATGTCGAATTGGAAGTGTGCCGAGTTCAGAGCGTGCTGAACTGGAAGTATGCCTTGTTGTGCCGAGTTCGGAGTATGTCGAAATGGAGGCGTGCCGAGTTATGCCGAGTTCGGGGTATGCCGAACTGGAAGTAGACCGAGTTCAGAGTATGCTGAACTGGAGTCGTGCCGAGTTATGCCGAGTTCGGGGTATGCCGAACTAGAAGTAGACCGAGTTCAGAGTATGCTGAACTGGAGGCGTGCCGAGTTATATCGAGCTATGCCGAGGTATGCCGAGTTCGGGGTATGCCGAACTAGAAGTAGACCGAGTTCAGAGTATGCTGAGCTGGAGGCGTGCCGAGTTATATCGAGCTATGCCGAGTTCGGGGTATGCCGAACTAGAAGTAGACCGAGTCCAGAGTATGCTGAACTGGAGGCGTGCCGAGTCCTTCGGTGCAAATAATTGCAGGTGCTCGGTGCAAGTAAATTGCAAGCGAGTCTTTCGTGCAAATAAATTGCAGGCGAGTCCTCCCGGTGCAAATAAATTGCAGGCCTGTCCCTCGATGCAAATAATTGCAGGTGCTCGGTGCAAATAAATTGCAAGCGAGTCCTTTGTGCAAATAAATTGCAGGCGTGTCCTCCCGGTGCAAATGATTGCAGGTGCTCGGTGCAAGTAAATTGCAAGCGAGTCTTTCGTGCAAATAAATTGCAGGCGTGCTACTCCCGGTGAGATGCAGATCTTCAGAGCTTCAAAGTCTTCTAATCTTCAATGCCTTTAATCTTCAAAGTGAAGCCACTATTTATAGTGGTGGGGGTAGAGAAAATCTAACAAACCCCATCCTCTGAATTTAATTTAACATTTCGAATTAAATTCAAGGAATGTACCTGGACATCATCATGTCCAGGTTCATGATTTTATAATTTTGAACCAATTTATAATGTCCACAACTTCTTCAAAATTATATATCCCACATATATTCTAATTTTGAACCCATTTATAATATCCACAACTTCCTCAAAATTATGTAATCCACATATATTCTTCGTGGGCCAAACAAAGTCAAAGCCCGTCAATTTGAGCAGCCCAATTGATAGTCTGGTCCAACTCAATTAAATATCTTCCTTGAATTCGGGCCAACAGCTCAGCAATAATTACTTTAAATTAATTAACTAGGCCAACCAATTATTTATTAGGCCATTTAATCAACCCAATTAAATAAATATCAGCCCAGTTTAATTAATTAAAGCAATTAATTTAATAATGAATTATCAGTCACGGCCCAATAATATTATTTAAATTTTCAGTGCTAACAAATTGCCCCTTCGAGACTTGCTTGGCGTGCTCCAAATGCAAAGAGAAGGAAGTCTCGAAATTAATAGTTGCCCTGGAGTCCGAATTTATGAATACAGAGATTTATGAAAATAAAAGAAGAAAAACTTACTGGAAAGAAGAACATGTTTTGATGAAAGCGAACATTTCCAAATTTAACCATTAATCTATTAAAAAAAAAACTGTAGAATGAAAAAAATTTACCAATAAATACAAAATTACAAATAAAATATTACAAAAGCATTCCAGGAGCTGAAAGCAGAGCTAAGGAGGAGCTTAAGGCTAGGAAAGAATGAAGAATGAGTGTTTAATGTCAATGACAAACTTTAAAACATGTTGGTTTATTACTAAAGAATCATATTTTTAATTATGGACAATTTATGTGATTTTTTCAAGAGTTAGTACAGCCTAAAATGACTTAAATTTTTTTATTTGCAGTGATTAAAATGATCCTCGTAGTAAAACTATGAATGTTAAGTACATAAAAGTATTTAATGATTTAGGATTTCAAAAAAAAAAGTATTTAATGATTTATAATTTAAAATTCAAAATAGATTATTAGTAGTTTGTTTCTTATGTGTTTTTTTTATCAATAAATATAAATTGAAAAAGTTTTATTTTGATTTAGGTTTTTTCTTTGGATTATGGCATATATTGTGTAATAAATACATTTACATTTTGTGGAATTTTAATATTTATATATGTAAAAAAAAATACTATACTCCCATATGGGAGAGGCCACTACATGTCACCTGAGCACGAGGTGTTTGGCTACTATACGTTAGGTTCGTTTAATACGTTTTTTTTTTTTAATAATTTCATATTAATTATTTATGCTTTAATTATATATATATTTTAAAAATATTGTCGTGCAACAAACATGTGGCATACAAGTTACATTTCTAACCCCTAAAACAACAAAACTATTAAACTCTATTAAAATTATACTTAACACATGTTTATTTCAAAATTTTATTAATTTTGTTCTTTATTACATTGTTAGTTTTGGTATTTAATGTACAAAATAGAAAATTAACAACTTTCTTTCATACATTTTTTTCCTTTCAATTGTGGCACATCTTCCATATCTCCCTGCATAACCAAGTTAAAATCATGTTATTTATTTTACAAATGAAATATTGAGACTAAACAAGCTTATAATTAAAGAATAAATTTTTTAAAAAATAATAAAATACACATGTAGAAAGTAAAATTTCAATAGATTTTAATAGTTTTGTTGCTAGGTGTTAAAACTATAACTTTTTTGAAGAGTTAAGGGTGTATATTTCAACAGCTAGCAAGGAACAATTGAGGGACTAAATTTGTATTTTTTTCTAATTTTTAATATAGTTTTTATTTATAGTAAGACTTAATACCATCTGGGTCCTCGAAGTATAGTAGTTTTGCTACATTTTACTAAACTTTCAAATTGACCATTCGTTGTCCTTTGACTTTCATAATTTAATAACATCAATAATTTTTAATAACATAATTTTAATATTTCAAATATTTAGTTTGTGTATCGCACGAGTGACATTCTAGTTTAATTTAATAAATTAATAATCAGCCCTTTCCCTTTTTATATTCTGTACGTGAGATGAGGGCGACACAGCGGATTGAGACGCGAAGATTACGTAGAACAAGTCCGACTCCATCTGTGACTTCGAAGGAGACTTGTAGCACCCCTATTTACATATCCAAAATTTTCATTACAATAATTCTTTTTCTCAATTGAAAATTCACTAAAGTCATAGCGGAGGCATTAACTAACCAAAAAGAAATTGGTGTTACAGTCACGCTCAGGTATATTACTCCTATACCCAAACGCTATAGCTAAATTACAACATCCAGTAATTAATCCAAATTCAATTTAATTACAATAAGTGAATATAACTATACAACCGAGAATTCTCAAATACATCAACTCCAAAATGTATATTCTTAGATCGATAGACTTAAATCTTCTCAACTTGAATTCATCTTGAATTCCTATCCATATTTACCTGTAAAAATTCATTTGAAAAAAAAAAAAAAAGACGAGGTATATCCAAAATTAGCGTAAGCTAAGTAAGTACCACTTCACCCCGTAAAATAATAGGCTTGATTTTTATATTTTCAAAACTCATATACTTTTATACTACCGATTGCAAAATGCATGTGGAGTTATGCTTTTCCTTGTATAGAGAATTAATATTTATAAATAGAAAATTAACAAATCTCATCGAAATCCACTTAGAATCTGGACTAAAATCTATGTGCATACTAGTACAAAACAACACATCCGCTACTGTTGTAAATGACTTTTCGCTACCGTTGTACAACAGTAGCGAATGAGAGAGTCTCTAAATGTCACTGACTTTCCGCCACCGTTGTACAACGGTAGCGGAAAGTCTGATCATTCGCTGCGGATTAGTATTTTTTTTTTAATATTAAGTCATCCGCTACCGTTCCTAGCTAGGAACGATAGCGAATTATTATTATTATTATTTTATTGATCATCCGCTACCGTTCCTAGTTGGAAGAATGGTAGGGATAATTATATTTTTTTTAATATTTTATTTATTTTAATTTTTTTTTGAAGATATTTTATTTATTTTAATTAAATCCCTAAATTATCGTCAACACAATATTAAACTATATTCAGACTTTATACTAACACAATATGTCTATATTATCATCAACACTACTTAATACTATCAAACTACCATCAAACTTTATATCACAAAATTAAACTATTATCAAACTTTATACTAACACAATACTTTAAATCATCACACTTTAACACAATACTATCATCAAAACACAATACTTTATATCATCACAATTCAATACACAATATATAAATATATAAGGCCACATACAAGCACATTCCATTACAAGTTGTTCCTATAAACAATTAACTAAAATTAGAAGATCAAATCATACAAATACACTATGAAACGAATGAGTGCGTGTAATATATAGCTTTACCATTAAGTGAATCCATAGCCTTCTTTGCATCTCCACATATCAGAAGTGAGAAGAATACATTCACACAATTAGATGACTTTATGGTAGGTTACCATATATATAAGAATCTTGAAGTGGTTGTATTGTATATTGAGGATCAGCATTTTCAGGTGCCACAGTGTCTTCTCCGGCCTGCAGAAGAATTTATATATTAATTTGCTGGTTAAGGTGTTTAATTCTTCAGTTTGTTTCTGGTTTCGGAATAGATATCATATCGGCTAAACACGAAGATATATAGTGCAGGCAATATATATAATATAATAATACCTATCTAGCTCCTCCACTGATGAGTCAGTCCAGTAGCATTTGGCAATATTGGCACATGATCACCACAACTCTGATCAAATGCTTGCTGAGAATAATCTCTTGAATTATTGTTAGAATGTCCATGTTGATCAGCTAAATCAGCCCGAGTCGAAGAATCTGAAGCAGCATTATTATGCCCAGGAAGTGCACAAACCCAGGGCCGGTCCTGAACACGGGCGGGATGGGCGACCGCCCAGGGCCCTATGATAGAAGGGGCCATCCATATATATATATATATATATGTATGCATATATCTATTATAGTGTTATAATTAGTGTTATAATTATATTAGAAAATAAAAAATTAGTGTTATAATTATATTATAAAACAAAAAATTAAGAATAGAAGGAACTGCAGGAAGATGAGAATCGGCGCTTAATTAAATAATTTAGAAATAGAATTGACACAGGGAGTCGAGCACACCTACATAATTATCTTTTATCTATTAGAATCGGCACCCTAACCGGCTAACCCATTCGTCTTCCTCAATAAACTTTTTTTCCAATTCAATTAATCAACGATTGTTCATTTGTTTGCCAGTTTATTGTAGGTGATTAATTGAGAACTTTATTAGTTTGATCAATTGTGAATTATAAATGTTAATTTGTTACACAGGTTCTGAAACTTATGTGTGAATTGTAAACATATTGTACAGGTTTTAGGTAGATTCGTAAAATATTTTTAATATTTAAAAAAAAAATAAACGGCGTCGGTTAATAAGAAATAACCGACGTCGTTTATATATATTTTTTTAAAAAATTAATTACGTACGGCGTCGGTTATTTCATATAACCGACGCCGTATATAATTTTTTTTTTAAAATAAACCACGTCGGTTTTTTCTTATTAACCAAAGTCGTTTATTTTTTTTTTTAAGTATATGATATGAAAATCGACGTCGTATCATATTTTTTTATTTTTTTAAATAAACGACGTCGGTTTTATTAAATAACCGACGTCGTTTATTTATTTAAAAAAAATACATATGGCGTCGATTTTTACAACCGACGCCGTATCATTTATATACAACGTCTGTCAGATCGAAGTTGATTTTTAACCGACGTTAAAATTGCTAAAAAACTGACGTTAAAGGTGTTTTCTGTAGTAGTGACTGTTAATTAATTCACTATTAGACAAACTCATTTGAATGAGACTATAAACTTTCTCATTTATGTATGAGTTGTACATTAAAAAATATAGTAATACACATTAATTAAAATTACCATAAATATTTTCTCATATATATATTTTTTTTGAAAATCAAGGCAATGTCATTAACTCAATAATCAACCAAAGGAGCATTACAAATCGGGGGAACAGACTCCCACACACAAAGGAATATTTTCTCGTATATAGTATAAATAATGTATATTGAATTATTAAATACCCAACATGCATGACACGTTGATTCTTTAATTTGGCTACTTAATTTAAATCTCTTTATAACAGGATTTCCAAATAAAGGCCCCAAGTTGAAAATTAAGAACAAGCTAAGGAAGATTAACCTTTGCACAGCAGCTCCACGGACCGTGCAACCAACTTGCACGGAGGCTGCAAGAATGCCATTTGCATTCATCCTTCCACATTTGCTCGTTGACAATTAATCATTATGTATTTTAAGTATATGGATACTAAGTAATCTATCTAATCAATATAATGTCTTCATGTATTTTAAAATTATATACAAGAAACATGGTATCTGACATGAGAATTTTCAATTAAAGAAATTGGTCATGACTCACTTAACATCTATGTATGTTTCTAAGCCAAATTAAAAACCAGAATAAAATTGAAAAGATATGTGGTCATGCATCAAATTACATTAAAGTATGACACTTTGATTCATTCTAAAAGGTATGCTTCCTCATTCATTCCTCATTAATTTGGTTGGCATCCTGCTCTGTGATAATTGTAACATGTAACACCACATTATTCCCCATTTGATGCATCTATCTTTCTTTCCAACAAGGTTTCTTTCGCATAGGTCTCTCCATCCGCCAGACAGCCATGTCACGTCTTGTTCGTCTAATTTTTGTCACAAAATAAGCATTCTCAGGTTGAATGTAATGTCCTTACTTTATAGAAAAAAAATCTGCTTCAAAATGCTAAATAGTGCTTCTTTTTTTTTTTTTTTTTTTCACACTAGCATCTCTCTTGGATTCACCTAATTAAAAATAAATAAATAAATAACTCACTCATAGAAAAGTATATCACGTCACATCACATATAAAACAGACTTTAAGAATTCATAAAACTAATAACTCACAATAATTGAAACTTGAATTATTATTATCATTATTATTATCTTTTTTTCTCATGGGAAAGTGTGCGGTGATCATCATCATTGCAATCGTCATCCTCTCCCGTTGTAACCATTTCCTGGGAAACTAATATGTGATTATAATCATCATTTCCCTCCTCTCTTGAATTAGCATCCATATCCATATCCTTTTAATTTCTTTATTTACATCTTTCTAGAGACTACTAAAGATATTGATATCCATATCTTCTTCTTTCATAACATCTTTCTTAAAAATACAACCGATATCTGCCTCCAAAACAAATACATCATGACTCTCATTACCACTGTCCTTTCTACCACTCGAGCATGTTCACCTTCCACCCCTATCTTTTCACAACCGAATGGGTCAACTCACTACTACAGAAAATTAAAGGATACTACGTGGCCTAATCAATGTCGGTTTGTCAAAAACCGACGTTATATGTTAATAAAATAAAGCAAAAATAATATATATTATTTACGACGTCGGTTAATGGCAAAAATCGACGTCATAAATATTTTTTTTTTAAATTAACGTTGTATGTTTTAAATAAAATTTTAAAAAAATTAAAAGACATACGACGTCGGTTTTATGTATAACCAACGTTGTATGTTTTAAATATTTTTTTTAAAAAGAAAATTAAATACATACAATATGTCTTTTTTTTTTTTTATTTACCAGCCAGCTTCAAGCACATATTTAAAATTAAATACGATATCTCACAGATCTCAGCTCCTTCATGCACAACCCTTCTTCCTCCCTTCTCACATCTCACAGGTTCACAGCTTCACAGCTTCCTACTAACTTCATCAGCAGCAACCACGAGAGGAGTGTTTGGCGGAGCAGCGTATGTAAGCCATGGTGTTTTACTCTCTTATAATTTTTTCTAGATTTTCTATCCTCCATGATTATGAACATACTTGTGAACAGAGTGTTGGAAAATAGCACTAAAATTGGCATAAGTGGTCATTTTGTTGTACAATTTAAAGTGGGGTCCACATCCGATTTGGGTCGGGTCAATGTGGATTCGGGTTCTTCGTAGTTAGACGAAGAGATCCATATATTGTATGCTCAAAATGAATAATGGGTGAATGAGAAATTAGTTGTCAAAGTAGACCCATTTGAGATAAAATTTGGGTGAGGAAAAAGCTTATGTAGCTTTTGTCCCACATTGGTTGGAATGAAGTTTTGACCCACTATATATACAAGGGTCTTTTTATGATTAAGTTACTTGTATAGCTTAGATACTCAAGTAATACTATATATCTTATATTTCGTTGGTGAGCATCAGATTTGTACAAGCATACGGAACACACTTGCTATATATTTCGTTGGTTTGCATAATCTGTATTACTATATACTAGCATTTTTTTGCCCGTGCGTTGCACGGAATCAATTTGTTATAATATTTTAATCTGTATTACTATATACTAGTATTTTCGCCCGTGGGTTGCACAGAATCAATTTGTTATAATATTTTAAGAATATTTGGATCGATATACAATTATATAAATTATAACTTCGAATATAATATAACGCAATTGATAAAATTGGTTGGATTGTTTATGTTTTCTGATATTTTACTTGCTTGAATTATAGCAAATAATTGTCCAATTACTTGTGCAATACACGGATAAATTTTTTATTATTTATTTAGATAGTAAAAATAAAGATAAAATTATAAAAAATTCTAATATTGAACGCGTACATTTATTTGATTATAATATTAGTGCAAACGTATTACTCAATTAATTGAATAATATATGACTTATTTGTCTACAATTATCTTAAAAAGATTGATATGTAATATGACTTATGTAATTGTACTAAAATAAATACGGAAACAATGAGAAATAATTTAATTATAATTTATAATTATTATAAATATAAATTCAACGACTAATGTTTAGCTCAATTACCATAATAATTATTAGGCAATTATTATTAAGCAATTACACTAATATATGTGCAATTATTCTTTTATACCTTAAGTATATTCATTTTCGCCATATCGCATTTAGTTTTTCTTCCTCCTCCATATTTGAATGAATTAATTGTAATTATTAAAAAAAAATCTAACAACACATGTTTAATTAATTTTTTTAAAGTTTAAATAATTTAAAGTTTTCAAAAAGAAGTGTAATTTTTTTTTAAAGTTTTTAAATAATTTCCAGTCAATTATTAATATCCTTTTCCTTTTCCAACTGGCCTAATTTCTGTTTCTTTTTCCATTAGGATCTTTTTATATTTTCAATCAATTAGTAATATCAATTTTCTTTTTCATTTTATCTTTAATATTATTTGGGCGGAAATTTTACAAAGGATAATTTTATTTTTATTAATAGTTGTATAGATATAGAAGTATAAATAAGTATTCGAATTATTATTATTGGAGTAAATAATAATTAATATATTTTTTTTCTTATAAAATTACGCAGAATTTGTTTCCATTATTCTCAGTATTATAATGGTTTAATTATTCTCATAATTTGTTAAATAAAATTTTGTTAACAATTAAACTTTATTAAATTTTTTAACAATTAATTAATAATATAAGTTTGTGCGGGAAAGTTGAAGGGAATGATTTTTCTTTTATTAATAGTATTGATACGTGAATATAGAAACAATATTACCGATTAATTGATATTAATAAGCTTTATTAATTATTTAACCAATAAAATATTTAATTTATTGACTACAAAAGTTTGGACGGAAAAATGAAATAGGAGGATTTTACTGTTATATATAGTATAGATTTCGTTGGTTTGCTTTCTCCCTCAAAAACACTGCTCATCTTTTCCTTCAAGCCATCAACGTCTCAAAAGCCGGAGTAAACCTAGACCGCAACGCTCCAGCACCACGGGAGGCGGTAAATAAGATTTTAAGGACAGTGGCGGTAAACCTAGACCGCAACGCTCCAGCACCACGGGAGGCGGTAAATAAGATTTTAAGAACAGTGGCAACACGACTCATGCTTCTGACTAACCCAAGATCATCATCTAGTTTTGTCCCCAAGCTGTATTACAGGTTTATTTAACCTTTGTGGTTTATTTTCCTGGTTTAGTTATCCTTCGTGGATTATTATTATTTTGTGTTTTTCCATTTTCTTTGTGATTTTCAAAAATCAGATTCCTACACAAAGAAGTGCAGACCAACACCAGAAATAGAGGCGATCGGACCGTTTCTTGAGGTGAACAGACACAAGCCATGTTTGTGGAAGCAAGGTATGAATTAACCAGAAATAATTTATTCTATATTATTTTGTGTTTTTCTATGGTTTCATTTATGGCGCAAAGAGTCGGTTTCATTGTTCAATGAATGTATCTGACGTAAGCTCTTGACAGTGGTGGACAACAACACCTCTTCGTTGACAGTGGCATACATCTCCCTCTTCGTTGAACATAGTGAATTTTATTTTTTATTTTTGTTTTTTAAAGATACAACGCTCGGTTATGAATCATAATCGACGTTGTATCTTTTATATTTTAGTTTTTAAATTGTTACAACGTCGACTGTTATTACACATAACCGACGTCGTACCTATTTTTTTTTTTTTTTAAAATAGATAAGTAAAAAAGCGACGCCAAATCCTTAATTTTTATTTTTTAAAATGTTATACGATGTTGGTTTTTGGAACTGACGTCGTATCATTTATATACTACGTAGTACATCGCTCACAACTACGTTGCAAAATAACCGACGTTATATGTACAAAAAAAATCTGACATTAAAAGGGTTTTTTGTAGTAGTGACTACATAATAATCCTTCAGTACTTTATCCCATCCATTCCTAAAAAACATAGCATCTCCATTTTTTGATAACTCTATCTCCCAAATTTTATTTTCACGATTCCTCACTAAAACCTTCCATTTCAAATATCTTCAAGATTCCGTGTATGATGGAATTTCCTATTAAGGGAAGCAACGTATATAAGAGGTTGAATTTGTTAATTTCATGAAACACACATAAATTATTTCCAATATTAATTAGAAAGATAGCTAAGGTTTTGCTAGGCAACTATATAATATAATTAAACACAAATTCAATCAAAATGCTACACTCTCCGACCACAATTTCAGCAATTAACAAACAAACACGCAATGTTGGATGGTTTGTGTATAGCACGTTAAACTTCTCTTTTGAATCATCCATACAATGCATACTCTAATATATATATACTAACCAAACATTTATAGATACTAGTCATAACACTCTTATATATATTCTTCTCCATCTTTTTCAGCCTAACCAAACATATATAGATACTAGATAGTCTTAATATATAGATAACCTCTTGCCCCTGCTAAAAATACTCTGATATATATGGTTCAATAGGAAGCAAACTCATACACAAATAGTGTCTTAATTTGAACACACATGAGAAGGCTACAATCATGATTACACATCTTTAAATTAATTTACATTAAATCAACACATAAGCTGATGAATATGGAAGAAAATATTACGTATCATATATATTTTGAAGATTACACCAACTGTTAATATTGTATTTTCCTTGTATAACTTGTGGTTTACTTTTCTGTAGCTTACATTAAATATAATATTTTTTCTTGTATTTATTTTGCTATGATCAGTAATGAATGGTAACCTTTTCCCTTCCCTCTCTTCTCATATATCCTTTTGCTTTTCAATCAATTAGGCCATTTTCATCATGGTATCCAAGCGAGGTGATGAGAAGGCAAAAGAGGTTACGCCAAAGACATCAGATGAAGGTGGCGAAGAAACAGAAGTTTTGCCTGGTTGCATAGATGTGATGTCGCCTTATTTTTTACACACTTCAGATGCTCCCGGACACATTCATGTCACCGAACTCCTCCGTGATGGCAACTAGGGGGAGTGGGTAAACGATATGCGTGATGCTTTGTTCGCTTAAAACAAGATGGGGTTCGTTGATGGATCCATAGCTATGCCGACACCCGATTCACCATATTTACAACAATGGATGCTTTGTAATGTTATGGTGCAAGGTTGGTTAAAAATGCTATGGATAGGGACATGAGGAATAGTGTGAGATACGCTAATACTGCTAGGGACATTTGGGTTGATTTGGAAGAAAGAATTGGATAGGGAAGTGCGTCGAGAGCCTTTGAAATCACGCAAGAAGTTGTACTCCCACGACAAGAAAATGCTCCAGTTTCAACATATTACATGATGATGGCAATCTCACCACAGCCAAAGTGTGTCTATAGGGGATGCACATACAATATGTCAAAACAATTGGTTGATATGAAAGAGAAGGAACAACTGTACGATTTCCTCATGGGATTAGATGATGAGTTTGCTGCTGTGAAATCACAAATCCTTAGTTCAAAGCGAACACCCAGCCTTGATTAGGGACTCCTCTCTCTTGTGGCACTTGTGGAAGCCATGTCCTCAATTTGGATGTTCTTTCTCCGAGTTGCTTTGTTTATCTCCGGGATATATGGAAGTAAGCCTTGATTACCTTTTGCCCTTGTGTGCATTCACCTCCAAAATAACACAAGAAAGAAAGCAAACAATCCTCTTTTGACTAAAAGTAGTTAAGAGAGGGTATGTAACAAGTAAAAGATAAAATGAAAAAAAAATGACAAACACTCGATTCACACAAGCATTCAGTCAAATAAAAGCTAAGTAATGACAACCTATTGCCTTCCCCAGCAACGGTGCTATTTTAAAATTTGCGTATTTGTGGTGGTGAAAAACTTATGGAATATGAAAGTTAAAACGAAGAGATAAACTCCCCGAGTGTCGATCTCGAAGGAAGGAAGTCGGAAGATTACTTAGCTTTTATGCAACGAATGCATAGTGATTCACAAGAGGATGCCATTGTGCACAAATGAAAATCAATTGTTTGGAGAAATCAAGCAACTAAAGTAAAGAAGTAATGAGACAATCAATGAAAATAAACAAGGGAATGAATCATGCTCAGTTGTTATGCCTCATCTTGTGTCTATAGCAAGGGAACATTGATTCACCTAAATTGGTTATTCAAGGCTGTTTGATCTTAATTCCTTTCCACAAGTAGTGTACTAGGGCTCTCTAGCTTAGGAATGCTTATTAGGCAACCAAAGGCATTAGAGGCATTTCATCGAACACTTAGACTTAAACACCTTCCTACTAATAAGAATTCAAGATTGCAAGGAGCTAGCCTCAACACTAATCACTAACATGCTTAGATCAATGCCTCAATCTTCCAAGAGATTGGCCAAAAACTCTTAGAATCTAATCAACACTACAATCAAGAAACAAGAATAAGGAATCCAATTATTGCAATCAATTTCCACAATAGAGAATTGAAGATCAACACTAAGCATCACAATTTTGTGCAATTCAATCCCTCTAGAGAAATTAGTTACTCATCTTATGAATTAAAATCACAAAACCTAATTGCAGGTAAGGAATGTAAATTGCAATCAAATTTGAAATAGAAACTAGATTAGAAATGAAGATTACCTATGAGAATCTAAATACAAACTTCAATGTAGAATTGTTCCTTTAAACTTGAATCAATTGATGAAAGTCTTCTAGGGTCTCCTTTCTCTCTCTACAATGTTATCCAAAGTAAATTGCTAATCTAAAATTGTAATCTGAAAAATTGTGATTTCCCTGAAAATTTCATAACTAAGACTTTAAATAGACTTCCCAAAATTGCCCCTATCATTAATTGCTCTGCACCTCCCATCCACGCGTGGCTCAGCACTGGAAAATATCCATGCAGGCTCCACGCGTGGAGAGATATCCTAGCTTGCCCCGGGACTTCCTTCCTTGCTTTGTTTGCTCGTTAAGTCTTCATGCCTCGTCAATTAGTTCCCGGGACCTATAAAAACAGTCACATACACCAAAGATATAGTTTTGCAATAGACCTATGCATTAGAGCACAAAAACGATATAAATAATTCACAAAAGAATGCTAAACGCTACTAAATAATCCCAACTTAGACCCTTATGATTCTAGTTGTCTTGGGTGCTTATCATCTCGCTAAATTAAAGGATAGAACATTAATAAAACAATAAGATTTTCTTATATTTAATAATAATAATAATAATTTATTATTTAAATGAAATGATTTAATAATATAGAAGAGTTAATTACACTTTTGGTCCTGTGACTATTGGGGTCCTGTTAATTTCAGTACTCGACTTTAAAAACTAACAATTTAGTTCCCTAACTATGTAATTTTTAACACATTCGGTCCTCCGACCAAATCACCGACCAAATGTCGCCGGAATCTTTTAATTTAATTTATTTTTTTAAATTTGGGGGCAAATCGGTCATTTATTGTTTGAGTCACCGTTCCATCGTTTCCGGCGAGAACCCTGTTCCATCGTTTCCTGCGAGAACCCTGTACTTGTTCTTCCTCGTAAAGTTTGAGTCACCGTTCCATCATTTCTTGGGGAGGATTTCCCAACGTGCAGGTTGATTTCACAATGGAATTTATTTAGATTTGTTTAATCCATGGAAGCTGCCCTCAATTTATTCCCCATATTCATGCACAAAATTTAAATCCCAGATTCGAAAAAAAAAAAAAAAGAAATACAAAAGCTATAAAAAAATTCAAAAATTTTCAAGTAAAGCTTCAAAAGAATTTTAAAAACCCAGATCTTAAAACCATACAGGAAGCCAAAATTCAAAGAAAATCAAAACTAAAAAGAGAGAAACCCAGAGGTTCGTCACAAGCTTTTACGAGCTCCTGGAATGCGGCGGTGGCTTAAAAAATACTCTTTTCTTAATTATTACTTTGAGAAATTAAATCCGTTCGGCCAATAATTGCTATTATGAGGTATATACTACTTGTCAAAGAACATAACACCACCACCGGCGGCATATGTTTTTGAAGAAGGATGAAGGAGGAAGAAGAAGGAAAAACATTAAATGACCTATTCGCCCCCAAATTAAACAAATTCAAATGGAATTAAAAGATTCCGGCGAAATTTGGCCGGGAGGACCGAATGTGTTAAAAATTGTATAGTTAGAGGACTAAATTGTTAGTTTTTAAAGTCAAGTACTGAAATTAACAAGACCCCAACAGTCACAGGACCAAAAGTGTAATTAACTCTAATATAGAAAGTCCTATTTTATCATTGACTTACCTATTTGGACGAAAGTCTAACAACAAAACCACACACCAATCCTAACAAAGAATTTAACATCCTTGAGCAAAACCACACACCAATCCTAACAACAAACTTTAGGGACTAGTACAAAAAAGCATATCCACTACACCTATAAAAGTGTTTCCGCTACACCTGTACATGTGTAGCGGATGAAGGTGTCTGTGAAAGTCTAGGCTTTCCGTGTCGCGGAAAGCAAAGGTTTTTTTTTTAATAAACAATTTCTGTATACATAGTGGTGCGGTCGCACTGACCGCACGTTAAGGGGCGGGCGCACCTAATTATAAATATATATATATATCTATATATATATATACAAATATGCACTGTGGTGTGTTTCTTAACATTGTGGTGTGTTTCTTAACATTGAGTGGTGTATTTCGTACCATTGAGTGGTGTGTGACTGCACGGCCGCACGGGATAGCACGACCGCACCTGAAATTTTATATATATATATATATATAATCATTTTCCACTCCTCAAATCAGCTCGACCATCATCTCATCAACAATATAATAGATCAATATCTAGAATAATTATCATATTGTCATTCTTTTTTTGTCTATTTTTTTTTCACGAATTAAGCATTCTCAGTTGGTTGAATGTGTTGAAATGTTGAGCATCCGCGACTCTTAAAAAAAGCAGGATTTCGGATTTATTTTTTATAAAAATAATAAGAGTATCCGCG
>CP025659.1:23709975-23720833 GCA_003576665.1 Ipomoea trifida | reverse complement strand
AGGAAATGATTCTATCCAAAATGTGACGAATTTTGAGCACGGAAATGTCCTGTCGAACTTCCTTTTGAGTTAAAATGAGGGAAACTACTGGGAATGAAATATTTTTACAAACTTGCCGGAAAAACAGAAAAATGTGTTTTAAGTGGCAATGATGCCGGTACCTCTATATGAGAGAAGTTTACGTGTTGAGTTAGCTTTACGCCTTATATTATATTATCTATTACTGATAACCTGATTGCAGGTAGAGCTATAACTCGTGGGTAAATCTTACAACTTACAAATGATTATATTTTCGAAACCTTTGTCTACTTCTGAGTGACAATGGATTTCCTTACTTAGCCGTCGTGCTAACTACACTTCATTGTGTACCTTATCAGATGAAGTCTAGCGTGGGTATGCTCCTGCTTCCGCTTCTGATCCTCCAGCTCTGGCTCATGCTCCTGCCTAGTGTACTCCTGACCCCATTCTCATTCCTGTTCAATCAGTGTTACCTATTTTGGTCTCTTGCCCTCGTTAATCCGTTATGTCTCAAGGGAAAAGTCAAGACCGCCCTTTTCGTGTATATTTCTTTTGTAGGCATGATAATTCTAAGATGGCTAGTAAGAACGGGAATAGTCCAAACTCTTTGTCGATGGGCTGTAACAAACTCTTATATATATAAATATATATATTCGTGGCTAGTATAGCTACTCCTTTGCTACATATATATAAGATTATGTTGGATTTTGACGATAAGAAACACGATCCTTGTCTTCTTCCTTTAGCCTGTGCATCTAGAGTGGACTCTTTCTGGATTTGATTGAGTTCAGTCTAGATGTGGCGGTAATTACTCCGGAGGTACGGCATAGCCGAACCGGGGTGTTACAACATTTTTCCACAAAAGTATTATATTTGCCCTTATAAGTGAGGGACATTTGTCAACATTACTTATTATGAAAAATATATTACTTTTTCTCTAATAAGTAACAAAAATTGTATTCTTGATTAGTGTTATATTTGAGCATATAAGTATGACATTTGCACATATAAGTGTGACATTTGCATGGTGTCTTGACCCGACCCGACCCGTCTCACGAAGGGTCACACTTGTGTGAGACCGTCTCACGGATCCTTATTCGTGAGACGGGTCGGGTCGGGTCAAAGCACCATGCAAATGTCATACTTATATGTGCAAATCTCACACTTATATGCTCAAATATAACACTAATCAAAAATACAATTTTTGTTACTTATAAGAGAAAAAGTAATACATTTTTCATAATAAGTAATGTTGACAAGTACCTCTCACTTATAAGGGCAAATATAATACTTTTGAGGGAAAATGTAATACTTTTAAATCGAAATGTAAAAGTATTGTATTTTCCCTTAAAAGTATTAAATTTACCCTAATAAGTAACAAAAAATTTATTCCTAATTAGTATTACATTTGAGCATATAAGTATGGCATTTGTGCATATAAGTGTTACATTTGCATCTTGATCCGACCCGACCCGACCCGTCTCATGGTGAGACGGTCTCACACAAGTTTTTGCCCTAAAAGTAAGTGGGGACCACCTCACTCCCCACACAAGCTCAACCTAAAAACCACCTCTTTCGTAATTTACTCACACTATGAATAAAAGAACATGAGTCATTCTCGCATTCTATAATTTTTTATTCCTATTTTAAATTTCTAAACTTTAACCCAGGCCAACATGATATTATTTATTATTTATAAGAAAAATCTTGAAAGTTTAGACCTCGTTGCTCAATTCAAATTTACCTTTGTCCATATCAACTAATCAAATTGCACAAATATTTTAATATGTTTTCATCATTTTACTTGTAACAAAAAAAAAAAAATTTCACGTATAAATATAATGTACTGCACTTAGTTGGATTCATTATTATTTTGCCTGAAAATTAAAGTTAAATATATTTTTAGAATTTTGTGTATTTCTTTATATCATTTAATAGTTGTAATAAAACTATACTAACGTCTAAAAGCAAATGGGGGCCAACTCAAGCCACACACAAGCTCAACCCAAAAAGGACTTCTTCCCTCACTGCTACAAATAAGGCTTTTAACGTCGATTTTCTTTCGACGTCGTTCTTCTAGACGTAGTACATTAAAGAAACGACGTCAGGTATTGAACCGACGTCATATGTATTTTTTAAAAATAAATAAATAGCTACGATGTCGATTCGTAGTTAAGAACCGACATCGTATGCCATTTTAATTTTTTAAAAAAAATATACGACGTCGGTTTATTACTAAAAACTGATGTCATATATATATATACATACATACATACATACATACATACATACATACATACATACATACATACATACATATATATATATATATATATATATATATATATATATATATATATATATATATATATATTAAAATTATTTTACAATTTTCAACCAAAATCTGTATAGTTTTAAGTTTTACAATTTACACTTCACATAAACTTTCATAACCCGTGCAACAACTTTACATTCAAAATCAACTAGTAAACATCAACATCAATTCATCAAACTAATAAACATCAAGCTAATAACCATCAAACTAATAACACAATTCATCAAACTAATAAACATCAAGCTAATAACCACCAAACTAATAACACAATTCATCAAACTAATAAACATCAAGCTAATAAACATCAATTCATCAAACTAATTAACATAAACTAATTTAAAACTAATAAATAACACAATTTATCAAACTAAAAAACATCAATGTAATAAACATAAACTAATTTGAAACTAATAGCGAAGCATTTTAGTAACACATTCATCAATAAGGAAATTAGACCATGTGTCTCTAATTTCATCAATCTCTTGTTGAGTGTAGGGCTGACAGGGTAATTGGGTACCCGACCCGGAACCATTGGCAGGACCTTGTCAAGACAGTTGCCGTTCAAGCTACCCAAGACACCTCACTCCTCAGCATCAATGCGCAACGGTCCAACTTCTCAGCATTGATGACCAACGTTCAGCTGCTCAGCATTCAGCTCCTCAGGCATTGATGCCCAACGTTCAACTAACGTTCAACTCCTCATTAATGCTCCGTTACTGAGTTGAACGGGATAAAAAGACTCACAAACGCAAAGTAGGGACGACACTTCTTACGAGACAAAGCACACACTGAACTCAATTGTATACTGAGCATTGTACTGAAACACTGTACTCAACGCTATTCAAATACTCAATAATACTCAAATACATACCGGTAACACATTATTACCGTCATTGGTGCTGTCATTGAGAGCCGAGATCAGATCTTAGGAAAAATTCACAAAATCACAAACCACTCAGTTCATCTCATCGATCGGTAACAATGGCACAATCTGGATCCAGCAGCTCGCATACTCCTCGTCAGGTGAACAAGGGTCACCCCTTGGGTGATCTTCGTGAGCAGCTCAAAAGTAACCATGGGGGAGATCATCTCAAGGCCGGGTGACCTTCACGGCCAAATCGACAACAACCATGATGGGGGTTGCGCTCCCCTCCCAGTGAATACTGCTCCCATCCAAGCCGTGGACTTCCAACCTGCGGCACAGGTCATCCAATAGGCGGCGGCAACGATGGCCCAACTAGTAGCAGGAATGCAAGGCCAGGCCTCACCACCGCCACTGCCTCATCCAGAGGTGGAGGTGCGATCTCACGGCGATCCTCAGCCAATGGGTCTTGAGCAACGCCCGGCGGCTTCCAGATCTGTCCGAGAAGGGATGGGCGAATCTGGTGAACCGGCTCTGCGCCACTCCATAGACGCAGATCCCCACAGGACAACTTGGTTGAAAAACTCCAGAGGCAGATAGACGACTTGGAGAAGAAAGTAGAAGCAAGAGAACACTCACCAGAACCTGAAGTAAGAATGGTTGCTCAATTCTCTTCCGACATAATGGAAGTTCCCCTTCCAAAAGACTTTCGACTACCCACCATCAAGGCCTACACTGGCACTTCGGATCCGCGTTCCTATATGACAAGATACAAGGCAGCCATGGTCATGATAGGAGCAAGCGATGCCATCATGTGCAGAGCGTTCTTGTCCACTTTGGACGGAACGGCTCAAGATTGGTTTAACACAATCCCAAACGGATCAATTCAAACTTTTGATGAGCTATCCAAAAGTTTCTTGTCCTATTTCTTAGGAAGTATACAACATAAGAAACCATCCTCACATCTCGGCAGGGTAAAGCAGGATAAGGGGGAAAGCCTGCGAGACTTCTTAAGCAAATGGAAAAAAGAAGTCAACAACGTATATGACTTTGATTCGAAGGCAGCGATTCTCATCTTCATCCAAGCACTGAGGTCAGGCGATTTCCACAAACAAATGAACGTCCACCACCCACGCTCTTATGAAGAACTCATGAGAACGACCAACCGGTACACAGACGCAGAGGAGGTTGATAGGAGAAAGAAGGATGAGGAGGAAGGACGAAAGAGTGGGCGATTTGATAAAGCTGGTCCGCCCAGCCAGGCACCACAACCAAACCAACCACCCTCAACGAAGGGAAGAGATGAGCGACCTCGTCTCGCCCCACCGCGACACTTAACACCTCTTACTCACCCGGTTAGCGTGATTCTAAGTCACACTGAGGAAATGGGAATGGTGCATTTTCCCTCAGAGTGTATGGCAGTTTCTACGGGTGAGGACCAAACTAAGTACTGTCGGTTCCACCGGCAGTGTGGACATGATACTGATGAGTACCATACTTTAAAGCCTGACCTCGGCCAACACTTGGTTTGAAGTCGGCTACCTCATCAAGTGGCGCTGCTCCTCAAGCAGCGTCACCTCATCAAGTGGCGCTGCTCCTCACGCAGCGTCACCTCATCAAGTGGTGTCACATCCTCAATTGGAGTCACCTCCATGAGTAGTGTCACCACCTCGAACAACGTCAACACCTCAAGTGGTGTCACCTCATCAAGCGGGTGTCACCTCATCAAGCTGGTGTCACCTCATCAAGTGGCGCTGTTCCTCAAGCAGCGTCGCCTCATCAAGCGGGTGTCACCTAATCAAGTGGTGTCACCTCTTCAAGTGGCGTCACCTCATCAAGTGGCGCTGCTCCTCACGCAGCGTCACCTCATCAAGTGGTGTCACCTCCTCAAGTGGCGTCACCTCCATGAGCAGTGTCACCACCTCGGCCAACACTTGGTTTGAAGTCGGCCACCTCATCAGGTGGCGCTGCTTCTCAAGCAGCGTCACCTCATCAAGTGGCGCTGCTCCTCACGCAGCGTCACCTCATCAAGTGGTGTCACCTCCTCACTCTTGAACCAATTAAAATTCGGGCCTAATCGCATGATACTTAATAATCCTAATTCTGGAAAATCCGAATTGAATCTACGTCCTTAAAATTTTCTCGGTTGTAACCGATACGTAGTTCGCAACTTATTGATAATAAATCCTTAGGAGAAAAATTATTTCAAGCACCGAATAGTTTTCTCTTAAATGTTATAGCTAAAAAAATTTTATATCGCTATTTTCAAATCTTAGTTTTACGGAAAAATCGAGGGGTTACACATTCAGAGTGTTTAGAGAGAGACCCAGTTAGACGACTGTTCAGGATTAGCGCCTTTACAAAAGATATATTTACACAAAATACTTGACTACACCCCCACCCTTTCACTTCAGACTCTATCTAGTCTAAGGAGCGATACACGGGGCCCGTGTAAGTGCCCCAAACCTCTCTCCACTCGCCCTCATGCCACATCATGTGGTCTAAAAACCGACAGGTGTCCATAGTCATCATCCACTCATCAAGATACTCCAGGGGACTCGGGTCTCACGGGTATGGGTACTGCACTATGAACTCGGGTGGGTTGCTACCCGGGACTAGCTCTATGGGATAGAACCCATAGCTAGCTTGTATGGCATCGAAAGGACATAGGGGTATGACCGGAGGGGGTGCCCAGATAGGAACTTCCGGCGAGTCCGGAACGGGAGTAGAGTCAGGAGTGTCGATCAGAGCGGGCGGATCAGGCGCATATCCGGGGCCATAGGGGTCATCATCTGATAGGTACTGAATATAATCGTCATAATCGTAGATAGGGAACACAAACTCGGAAGGATCCGAGTCAGGCGGGCTACATGAACCCACACTAGACATCTGTTAAGAACACAACAAAGTGCAGTTAGCGCGACGGCTAAGTAAGGATATCCATTATCACTCGAAAATAAACAAAGGTTTTCAAAATAATTATTCAACAAGAACAAGGTAAGATAACATTACCCAACAATCGCAATCAACCTGCAAACATTTTTAACAACAAGTAATTTCACTTCATTTCAGTAAATCGAGCAAATAACTCAGTCATTAATTCACCCGATGGTTAGCTCTCACACATCACCCATGGTACACAATTCTCGCCTTACTCATGAGTGGGGTACGAAACACATCCACTATTAGATCTCGGTGGGGTACACAACACATCCACCTTTCCAACTCTCACGTGGGGTACAAAACACATCCACGTTTAACTCACGGTGGGGTACGAAACACATTCACCTTTAATTCATCACACGACTCCATTACCAATAACTCACTCAAATATATTTTCTCAACCCGCATGCTTAGGTTAGTATTAGTCACGTCACAGAAAATAAAGTATAGGAGTCATAATAATTTTCTAAACATAGTTATACACAAAAAGTAATATTTGTCAAAATTGTTTCTAACCATTCTTTTTCAGAAAATTTCAGCTTGGCGCAGTCCGAAAGATTGAGCCGGTAAAAATAGTTCCCGAACTCTTTTTCACTTGAAATTTTTATGGTAGAACCCTAACTCATAGTACTTGATGTTCATAAAAAGTTTTGGTCATCTAGGTTCACGAATTAACACAGAAAATTCCATTTTTGCCCTTGGCAGTGTGCTGTCCAGCATTTTTCCCCTCTGGACCAGTTTTGTAAAAAAAATCGAAAACCATACTTATAGTACTCCAAAAATTATGAAATTTTATATGCAGCTTCTACACTTATAGAACTACACGTATAAAAAAAATTGGATCAAAATACCTTACCGATTTTTCCCAGAAATTCACGGAAGTCACTGCCAGAGACTAGCTTGATTTTATTTCAATATTTTCACAAGTATAAGCCTATATGGGCATAAATACAACATATACATGCATAAAATAGCTATGAACATGCATAACAAATTTATCAAAAATCAAAGCAAAGATTTTTGAGCCAACTTTTAGATCTATAACATAGCACATACTTTTCATGAACAAAATTCTAAACATGCAATTTTTCCTAGCATTTGCCTATTTCCAAGCGATTGAACCGACTTAAGGGAATCCTTACCTCCGTAGAAGATTTTTAAACCGTAAAGTTGAGGGTGTTCCCTTTGGAATTCTTCTCCAAAAATCCTAAAGAAATGTCACCATAACAACAATATATTTCTTATATTAAACATCAACACTTAAATGCTAGAGATGATTGAACCATTAAAGCTTAAAGTCTTACCTAGACTTGGTCACTTGAGTTGGGAAATAAGTGAGTGGGAGCTTTAGATCACAAGGGCAAGACTTAGAAAATTTCCTCCTTCTTCTACCTTAGTGTATTTTCGAAAATGGAGTGGAGAGAAGAGAGATATGATCACATTTGCTAGACTAATCTTTTCTTTCTTCCTTTCCTTAGGGTAAATTCGAATGGGAGTGAGGGAGTGAGAGATGATGTGAGTGATTAGGCTAGATTTACTCTTGAAGATCAAGCAACCAAGTACAAGCCACCATACCTCATTAATGTTACAATCAAGATCAAATCTTAGTTCTAGGATTGGATTGCCACATGTCAACACCCTATTAATCCCTTATGAAGACATTAGTCTAATTGGCCAGTTTAAGCTTAAATCAGATGAATGCTCGGAGGATCATAACTTAATTCGGGAAAATTCTAATACCAAAATTATCGTAAAAATATTCCCGTCGCAAAACGCCAATTTTGGGAATTTTCCGGTCTTCCGCCAAATTTATGTTCAGAGTCTGTAACAATTTATCCCTTACGGTCCACTTAGAAATTCT
Source organism: Ipomoea trifida (assembly GCA_003576665.1). Taxonomy (NCBI): domain Eukaryota; kingdom Viridiplantae; phylum Streptophyta; class Magnoliopsida; order Solanales; family Convolvulaceae; genus Ipomoea; species Ipomoea trifida. Next base: position 23,712,814 of record CP025659.1, on the reverse strand, counting down.
CTTGAACCAATTAAAATTCGGGCCTAATCGCATGATACTTAATAATCCTAATTCTGGAAAATCCGAATTGAATCTACGTCCTTAAAATTTTCTCGGTGTGTAACCGATACGTAGTTCGCAACTTATTGATAATAAATCCTTAGGAGAAAAATTATTTCAAGCACCGAATAGTTTTCTCTTAAATGTTATAGCTAAAAAAAATTTATATCGCTATTTTCAAATCTTAGTTTTATCGGAAAAATCGAGGGGTTACATGTCACCTCTTCAAGTGGCGTCACCTCATCAAGTGGCGCTGCTCCTCACGCAGCGTCACCTCATCAAGTGGTGTCACCTCCTCAAGTGGCGTCACCTTCACGAGTAGTTTCACCACCTCGAACAACGTCACCTCCTCAAGCGGTGAGTGGCGTCACCTCCCCGAGCAGCGTCACCAATAAATATGCCGAGTTCATCACCTCGGCCAATTTGGGTCGAGGTCGTCACCTCGGCTAATTTTGGCCAAGGTCATCACCTCGTCCATGGTCGAGGCCCCGTGCCTCGGCCACTATGACCGAGGTCCCGCACCTCGGCCACAATGATAACAAATAAAATAACTCTATTCCCTTATGGCTGGCACGAGATCCGATCTCGCTAGCTACTTGACGGGAGAGTGTTTTCCTAGGTCAAGACATATGCTTGATTTCAAAAACACCACACTCTAGTCCCTTAGGGCTGTCACGAGATCCGATCTTGCTAGCTACCTGACGGGAGAGCTGACCTTTGATCGAGCCTACGGATGGTCGAAGTGAACTCACGCAAGAGCCCTGAGCAAAAAAAAAAAAAAAAAGAAGTTGGAACTGGGTCGAGGCGTGGCCAACCTCGGCCACACACATGGCCGAGGTCCGACCTCGGCCACACAAGGCTGAGGCCGACCTTGGCCACCCATGGCCGAGGCTGACCTCGGCTTACCATGGCCGAGGCCGACCTCAGCCACACCCATGCCCGAGGCCCGACCTCGGCCACTCTTCAAAAAAAAAAAAAAACAATTTCTGGCCGAGGCCAACCTCGCCACTCTTAACAAAAAAAAACCAATTTTTAGATACTTAATTACTCCCAAACCACCTCAATCGCTCTCGTTGGCTAGGGAGTGGGGGGACTGGTGACAGGGTAATTGGCTACCCGACCAGGAACCATTGGCAGGACCTTGTTAAGACAGTTGCCGTTCAAGCTACCCAAGACACCTCACTCCTCAGCATCAATGCGCAACGGTCCAACTTCTCAGCATTGATGACCAACGTTCAGCTCCTCAGCATTCAGCTCCTCAGATGCCCAACGTTCAACTAACGTTCAACTCCTCATTAATGCTCCGTTACTGAGTTGAACGGGATAAAACGACTCACAAACGCAAAGTAGGGACGACACTTCTTACGAGACATAGCACACACTGAACTCAATTGTATACTGAGCATTGTACTGAAACACTGTACTCAAGGCTATTCAAATACTCAATAATACTCAAATACGTACCGGTAACACATTATTACCGTCAAGGACAATCTTCCTTGTTTCTCCAAAGCCTACAATGTTCAAAAGAGATAAATAATAATTAAGCTAGTATTTTTAAAAATTAAAAGGGGAAAGATATTTTATTAAACTACTTGCGTTATCCATTCATTTGTACGGGTTATTGGAAACAATTTTGAACATGAATTTTACTACATAAAAGCCACATTCGGTTACCTCTTTGGTTAGCACACTATATTTGAATTACAATACAGTTACGAAATTTTATTAATAAGAAAAATAAGCTTGTTTTACAAAGTGTATGAAGTACTTACCTAACATGTAATCCATTTTGGTGAACAACTTTGTTTCCTTCCACTCAATATGCTTGTTGCAGTGACACACCTATTAATATATGACATAAAATATATGTAAGTACTTGGCGAGTTGGCATCACTATATTAATAATAACTATTAATTATTTATAAATTTACATACGTTTCCATTATCTGTTTAATGCCCGCATGTTGTCCTTCACCAATTAAATCAAACCAATAAATATCATATAATAGAATACAAACCGCCATCAACATTCAATGCCCGCTATAAATAAGTAATTTATTAGTTTTAAGTGAATATAATATATAATAGAAGTATATTATATATAAGTACTTTTATTTAAAACGTAATTAATACTTACTTGAGAACATATGGGGCTAAATACGTATTTTTCTTTCCATTTCACTTGATGTCATTTATATATGTTATCCTCTCATCTCTGGTATTCATTTTTGGTTGAATACAATGCGGATCAAGGAAGCCATACGTGCTTTTTGATCCCAAACCAAAATCTTTGTAAAGACCCCTATTTACAATCACAATCAATTGTATATACATTACTAAAAATTATGATGATAAATAAATTTAAAGCTATATATTAAGAGCAAATAGTAATAAAGAACTTATTATATTATAAAGAACTGAAAAAGAGAAATATCGATGGTCTCCATATTTAACAAACGCATGACCTCCTCCCTCTCAAGATGCCACTCATAAGTAATGTTTCCCATAATACACGAGACATTTGAACCACAAGATTGTGTTGAAGATCGCTAGCTATTGTATATGCCTTATTGCATACATCACTCTAAGAATCCGGATCAGCTAAAGTGAATTCATGATGATGAGAAGGCATAACCGGTTCAAAAGTCAATTTGGCCTTTCATTTTAATTGTGAATTCTAATATAAGAATTTTTATTTTACAAAAAGTAAATTGCATACTATTTTAACATAAAAATATTTACAGTGTACATACACTACAAGAAAAATCGCGAAAGCAAAATTCCGTCGTCTATCAGC
>CP025659.1:23679609-23708631 GCA_003576665.1 Ipomoea trifida | reverse complement strand
AACTGATGTGGTTCGCCCAGGAAATTGTACCAGATGAAGCGAGCAAGGCAAGGAGATTTGTTCGGGGATTGGACTGGAGTATAAGAGGGATGATTGCACCTTTCATGTGCTCTACATTAAAGGAGGCATATGACAGAGCATCGGACCATTATCAGGTTTACCTGGACCAGCAGGAAGCCTATGGCCGAAATAAGAGAAAGGTTGACGACACTTCTCGGAAGTTTTCGGTAGAAAACAAGAAAGTCATTTAGGGCGGCTTTAACACAGTGCAAGGGAGAGGAGGACTTAATAAGGAAAGACATTCGGCATGCCCTAGGTGTGGAGGGAATCACCCCGGTGAAAGCTGTCAGGGGTGGAGGATTAAGTGTTATCGGTGTGGAATTGTTGGGCACAAGGCTGCTCAGTGCCGAAGTCAAGAAGGCAGTCCCCAAAAGCCCCTGTAGAATGAGAACCAAGGACGAAGATTCAACGGGAATAACGGCTGGAACCCCGCAGGAGCCGGAGGTCAAAGGACTAACTTTCAATCTGGGAATCCGGTGAATGCCACGCCTGGTTCCAACCACAAGGGAAAACAGGTGATGGGAGAGAGCAGCGGAGAAAAACAGGGCAGGATCTACGTCGTCAATAGCGCTCAGGCTCAGGCTAGCGACGCCGTAACTGGTACATTCCCCATAAACTCAGTACTCGGATTAGTCCTATTTGATACTGGGGCTACCCATTTCATTTATATCTTCTGCATTCGCTAATAGACTAAAGTTAGAGCCTATGGTTAAGTTAGATCTCAACGTCACAACGACCTCAGGAGTAGTAGCATCCTGTAAAGATGGTCACGACGACGTTGCGATAGAAATAGCGGGATTTAATTACCCCGGGAGTCTCATTCGTTTCGAACTCGAAGGCCTCGATGTCGTACTCGGAATGGATTGGCTGGATCAGTACAAGGCTCAGATCGTGTGTAATGAACGGGAGGTTGTACTTCGAGGACCGAAGGGAAAGAAAATATCCTACCGAGGAGTTGACAAACAAACCGAGCCACGGTTGTTGGCAATGGAAGGATTAAGGAAATGCATTCACCAGGGATGCGAAGCATATCTTTGTTTGATACAAGACGCCGAAGTAGGAGAACTCGAGATAGATAGAATCCCAATAGTACGCGAATTCCCTGACGTATTCCCTGACGACCTCACCGAGATGCCACCAGAAAGGGAAGTGGAGTTCACCATCGATCTTGTACCAAGCACCTCACCCATCTCAAGAGCGCCTTATCGCATGGCTCCCAAGGAGATGGAGGAATTAAAGGCACAATTGGCAGAGTTGTTGGGGAAAGGATTTATTAGACCAAGCGTATCACCTTGGGGTGCACTGGTGTTGTTCGTGAAAAAGAAAGATGGAAGCTTGCGACTATGCATCGACTACAGGGAACTCAACCGAGTCACAGTGAAGAACAAATACCCGTTGCCCAGGATCGATGATCTATTCGATCAGTTGAAAGGAGCGGGGGTGTTCTCAAAGATCGACCCACAGTCAGGGTACCATCAAGTGCGGGTAGCGAAAGAAGACGTACCCAAAACAGTATTTCGAATAAGGTACGGGCACTACGAGTTCACAGTCATGCCATTCGGAGTGACCAACGCTCCAGGAACTTTTATGGACTTGATGAACCGGATTTTCCTCCCGTACTTGGATAAATTCGTCGTCGCTTTCATAGATGGTACCTTAGTCTACTCGAAAACCACGAAAGAGCACGAAGAACACCTCAGAACAGTGTTGCGAACACTGAGGGAAAAGAAACTTTTCACGAAACTTTCAAAGTGCGAATTTCGGGAAAGTGAAGTCACATTTCTCGGTCACGTTATCACCGAGAAAGGAATAAGGGTGGACCCAACCAAGATACGAGCGGTGATTGAATGGGAGGCGCCCAAGTCGGTTACCGAAATCCGCAGTTTCTTAGGTTTGGCAGGTTACTATCGGCGAATCGTTCAAGATTTCTCAAAGATAGCAAGACCACTGACGAGCTTGCTCAAGAAAACAACTAAGTATAGTTGGAGTGAGGAATGTGAGCAGGCATTCCAAAAGCTCAAGGAGAGATTGACCACCGCTCCGGTGTTAACTCTACCTGTCGGAACGGAAGGTCGTGAGTTGTACACCGACGCGTCTCACAAGGGACTAGGATGCGTCCTTATGCAAAATGGAAGGGTAATATCATATGCTTCTCGGCAATTGAAAACTCACGAAGCTAACTACCCGACGCACGATTTAGAATTGGCAGCAGTCTTAGACATGGTAGAAATCTCGTTTTAGATGGAGAAGAATAAATAAGCAACCTTCGGGTGGCGGAAGGAGTAGTTTCGAGGACGAAACTAATTAAGGGGGGAAGACTGTAACCCCTCGGTTTTTCCGGCAAAGCTAAGATTCGAAAATAGCGATATAACTTTTTTTAAGCTATGACATTTAAGAGAGAACTATTCGGTGCTTGAAATAATTTTTCTCTTAAGGATTAATTATCAATAAGCTGCGAACTACGTATCGGTTACGAACCGAGAAAATTTTAAGGACGTAGATTCAATTCGGATTTTTCCAGAATTGGGATTATTAAGTATCATGCGGTTAGGCCTGAATTTTAATTGATTCAAGGGAATTTCTAAATGGACCGTAAGGGATAAATTGTTACGGACTCTGAACGTAAATTTGACGGATTATCGGAAATTTCCCAAAATTGGTGATTTGCGACGGGAATATTTTTACGATAATTTCGGTATTAGAATCTTCCCGAATTAAGTTATAATCCTTCTAACATTCATCTGATTTGAGCACAAACTGGCCAATTAAATTAATATCTTCATAAGGGATCCATGAGGTGATGACATGTGGCAAATCCAATCCTAGGCTAAGATTTGGTCATTTATTGTAACATTAATGAGGTATGGAGCTTTGTACTTGTTGCTTGCCATCCAAGAACAAAATCACTCCAAGATCTTCTCTCTCTCCACTCTCATTTTCGTATAGCACCCTTAGGGAGAAGAAGGAGAAAAATTAGTTTGGTCTTCCATTGTGATCCAAGAGTTCCTTAGGCATTTCTTCAACTCCAAGAGCTCTTCTATAGGTAAGAACTTCGGTTTTGTTCGGTTCAATCCTCCTAAGATTTAAGCTTGAACTTAAGATTTATGAAAATATTGTTGTTATGGTGACATTTTCTTTAGGATTTTTGGAGAAGAACTCCAAGGAGAACATCCTCAATTTTTACGGTTTAGAAATCTTCTACAAAGGTAAGGATTCCCTTAAGTCGGTTCAATCACTTGGAAATAGGCAAATGCTAGAAAAATTGCATGATTATAATTTTGTTCATGAAAAACATGTGCTACACTCTAGATCTATAAGTTGGCTCCAAAGTTCTTGACTTTGATCTTAATAAATTTAATTGTACATGTTCATAAGTGTTTTTATGCATGTATATGTTGTTTGGGGCCCATATATGCTTATATGTGTAGAAAAAGTGGTAGATCGGGGTGTTACCACCCCGAAAGTGCGGCCCAAAGTGGGCAGAAAACGGGCGGACGCGACAGTGGACGCGCGTCCACTGCGCGTCCACCGCGCGCCCCTCTACGAAATCGAGTTTCGGCGCTCGGCCGAGAGGCTGGACGCCGAGTCTCGGCCCAGCGTGCCGAACCCGCGGACGCGGTCCGGACGCCGCGTCCGCCGGGCGTCCGCAGGCGCGGCCATTCGCGAGTCCGCGCGACGCGGACTCGTTTCAACTTGTTCTCGACCCGGTTTTTCCCCGATGTTTTTAGGCTTAAGTGTTGTGATATTTTGAGAGCCTACGGGCATCCGGGTGGGTGTTTTTGAAGCCAAAATATTAGACTTAAAAATTTTACGATTTTGGGAAATAATAGTACTTTGGAAATTATTATGACTCCTATACTTGATTTTCTGTGACGTGACTAACACTAACCTAAGCATGTGGGTTGGGAGGATATATTTGAGTGAGTTATTGGTGATGGAGTCGTGTGACGAATTAAAGGTGGGTGATGTGTTCCCCACGTGTTACTTAAAGATGGGTGATGTGTTCCCCATGTACAAATTAAAGGTGGGTGATGTGTTCCNGGCATTGATGCCCAACGTTCAACTAACGTTCAACTCCTCATTAATGCTCCGTTACTGAGTTGAACGGGATAAAAAGACTCACAAACGCAAAGTAGGGACGACACTTCTTACGAGACAAAGCACACACTGAACTCAATTGTATACTGAGCATTGTACTGAAACACTGTACTCAACGCTATTCAAATACTCAATAATACTCAAATACATACCGGTAACACATTATTACCGTCATTGGTGCTGTCATTGAGAGCTGAGATCAGATCTTAGGCAAAATTCACAAAATCACAAACCACTCAATTCATCTCATCGGTAACAATGGCACAATCTGGATCCAGCAGCTCGCATACTCCTCGTCAGGTGAACAAGGGTCACCCCTTGGGTGATCTTCGTGAGCAGCTCAACAGTAACAATGGGGGAGATCATCTCAAGGCCGGGTGACCTTCACGGACAAATCAACAACAACCATGATGGGGGTTGCGCTCCCCTCCCAGTGAATACTGCTCCCATCCAAGCCGTGGACTTCCAAGCTGCGGCGCAGGTCATCCAACAGGCGGCGGCAACGATGGCCCAACTAGTAGCAGGAATGCAAGGCCAGGCCCCACCACCGCCACTGCCTCATCCAGAGGTGGAGGTGCGATCTCACGGCGATCCTCAGCCGATGGGTCTTGAGCAACGCCCGGCGGCTTCCAGATCTGTCCGAGAAGGGATGGGCGAATCTGGTGAACCGGCTCTGCGCCACTCCACTAGACGCAGATCCCCACAGGACAACTTGGTTGAAAAACTCCAGAGGCAGATAGACGACTTGGAGAAGAAAGTAGAAGTAAGAGAACACTCACTAGAACCTGAAGTAAGAATGGCTGCTCAATTCTCTTCCGACATAATGGAAGTTCCCCTTCCAAAAGACTTTCGACTACCCACCATCAAGGCCTACACTGGTGGTGTAAGAACCTGAAGAGACGACACTTCTTACGAGACAAAGCACACACTGAACTCAATTGTATACTGAGCATTGTACTGAAACACTGTACTCAACGCTATTCAAATACTCAATAATACTCAAATACATACCGGTAACACATTATTACCGTCAAGGACAATCTTCCTAGTTTCTCCAAAGCCTACAATGTTCAAAAGAGATAAATAATAATTAAGCTAGTATTTTTAAAAATTAAAAGGAGAAAGATATTTTATTAAATTACTTGCCTTATCCATTCCTTTGTACGGGTTATTGGAAACAATTTTGAACATGAATTTTATTACATAAAAGCCACATTCGGTTACCTCTTTGGTTAGCACACTACATTTGAATTACAATACAGTTACGAAATTTTATTAATAAGAAAAATAAGCTTGTTTTACAAAGTGTATGAAGTACTTACCTAACATGTAATCCATTTTGGTGAACAACTTTGTTTCCTTCCACTCAATATGCTTGTTGTAGTGACACACCTATTAATATATGACATAAAATATATGTAAGTACTTGGCGAGTTGGCGTCACTATATTAATAATAACTATTAATTATTTATAAATTTACATACGTTTCCATTATCTGTTTAATGCCCGCATGTTGTCCTTCACCAATTAAATCAAACCAATAAATCTCATATAATAGAATACAAACCGCCATCAACATTCAATGCCCGCTATAAATAAGTAATTTATTAGTTTTAAGTGAATATAATATATAATAGAAGTATATTATATATAAGTACTTTTATTTAAAACGTAATTAATACTTACTTGAGAACATATGGGGCTAAATACGTATTTTTCTTTCCATTTCACTTGATGTCATTTATATATGTTATCCTCTCATCTCTGGTATTCATTTTTGGTTGAATACAATGCGGATCAAGGAAGCCATACGTGCTTTTTGATCCCAAACCAAAATCTTTGTAAAGACCCCTATTTACAATCACAATCAATTGTATATACATTACTAAAAATTATGATGATAAATAAATTTAAAGCTATTAAGAGCAAATAGTAATAAAGAACTTATTATATTATAAAGAACTGAAAAAGAGAAATATCGATGGTCTCCATATTTAACAAACACATGACCTCCTCCCTCTCAAGCTCATAAGCAATGTTGCCCATAATACACGAGACATTTGAACCACAAGATTGTGTTGAAGATCTCTAGCTATTGTATATGCCTTATTGCATAAATCACTCTAAGAATCCGGATCAGCTAAAGTGAATTCATGATGATGAGAAGGCATAACCGGTTCAAAAGTCAATTTGACCTTTCATTTTAACTGTGAATTCTAATATAAGAATTTTTATTTTACAAAAAGTAAATTGCATACTATTTTAACATAAAAATATTTACAGTGTACATACACTACAAGAAAAATCGCGAAAGCAAAATTCCGTCGCAAATCGCATTTTGCGACGGAATTCGTTCCGTCGTCTATCAGCTTGTCGTATTTTCGTTTGCGACGGAATTATTCCGTTGTAAAATGTGGCGATGGAATTGCGACGGAATTATTCTGTCGCAAAATATGGCGACGGAATAATTCCGTCGCAATTTGGCATCGGAAATAATTCCATTGATAATTTTGGCATAATTTTGAAAACAAATATTCGGTCGCAAAAAAAAACAACGGAATTATTTTCGTCGCAATTTTTGCAACAAATATTCAATTACAATTTCGTCAATTTTTTAATCACTATTTTTTAATTTATTTAAAATTATTATTTTTGTGAGCTTTCAAAATATTAATATAAAACTACAATGATATACTAAAACACTATTAATTCTAAAATATAATATAATTTTAAAATATTATTAATCCACGTTACGTTCAAGTAATAATACATTATCAATCCATATTTACTAACATCTATACATAGCAGTAGCCTTCAAATTCTAATTTCATCTTGTACATTTGCAAAATTAGCATTGTCGAGCGGTCGAGATGTTGGGGTTATAATTTAAACGCCCCAAATTTTCAACCTACAAAAATGAAAACCAAGAAGAAGGTATGTACTAAACCACTAAGTAACAACTAACATCTAACTATCTAACATGAGATATTATAACACACTAATAACTAAACAACTAAACAAGGTAAGTACGAAACAACTAAACAAACAGCAGAGCCATTATAACACAAGTGCGTATTAAGTCATGAACACACATAAAGCAAGCCAACCAATGGCTACCCTACTGCCAATGTTAAGAACAATCACATATCCATTAGCCAATTGGACCAACACATACCCATTAGCCAAATAACCTACACACAGATTTCAACAAATACTTCACATACCCTACTGCCAGCTCCAAGCCCTTCCTCCATACAAGCAAACAGGGCCTTGTTGTTTCATACTAAAGCTGATGAAGTATATATACTTCATCAGCTTTAGTACATAACTCTACCAACTTCTTTGGCCAAATAATAAATGTTGAAATGCAGCATCTAAAAGATGAACCTCACCGGGGGGGAATGGTACATTTGCACTAGGATCAATAACTTTATCTACGCTCACCTTCACTTGAGTTGCATCTAGTGCAACCCCGTGAAGCTGCCCACCAGCGTAAGCTGTCCCATATGCCACTGAACGTTTAATGGGGTCTTCCAATATTTAAGAACTAAGGTCCAAAAATTTAAGTTCTACCAGTATAGGCTACAACGCCTAAGGACGAGGTGAGGTGTTAAAAATTACCCTCCTTAAAGAAAAGTTACGTCCCCGTAACTTAAAACCGATATCTAAAAAACGCGTCAACCAAAACACATAATTATATACCTGAAAGATGCACATCCTCAGGGTGTAGTAACCACATGTGATTAACAAATAATAACTTTCACATAAAGCATCAAATAATCAATTAATGAAAACGAAATTAAACTCACAACCTCACTGCGAAGTTCAAACTTAGGTATTGATCATATTCTTAAGCCTATTTTCGCACAATATTATTAACTTCTAGAGTTCCAACACCAAGTTTTAACATCCCACTTTTTCCACTACCGAAAATACGGTATTTTTTTTACAACAGCGGAAGCTTAAACAATACTAACAACAAAAAGAAAAAAGAGGTGTTATGCCACGTTCGAGTATCTCTCTTATGCTCAAACGCACAGGCAAAACCTACTACCAATATTACTATTACAACGGTGGAATTTCTAATGGTACAATAAAATCTTTATACAATGATTAACTCTCATGTCCAAAGGCCATGCCAAAATTTTCCTGCAAAATAACTAAAGAGTGGAAACAAAGTCAGCACGACGGCTGGTAAGACTTACTCCACCCCGTAAAACATTTTACACATAGCACATAGCATATTGGGGCACATAAATTCCACATAATAAATTTAACCCCTTAACATGGCGTTAGTTATCACATTCCTTCATATACAACTTGTCATATTTGATAATCACATATCAAGTCCATCACATAATAATAATCACTTTTTATAATTCCACTTAATACCATAAATTACCACAATTTAATCATTATTCATAAAAATCTTCATATATCCTTTATCCAAAAATTCTTATAATCATTCTCAAAACTTTTCATAATATCATCACTGCTAAAAATTTCTTAAAAGCTTTATTTTGTGCCATATTTGCACACCACAAAAACACATATGGAAGAACACAATTATCAAGCAAATGAGACAGGATCATTTCTTCATAGACCCTAGTGAATAGTAACCACAACTAAACACTACACAAATTTCTCATTTAAATGGGACAGGGTCCTGTATAATTAGGCCCTTTAATGAACGGTGTTTTCCACACATCCGAACACTCCGCACTTTCCCATTTTCATGGAAACTGGACTCTAACCTTAAGTGTGCACACCCCCAAATTGAGGATTCCAAGCTCCTTGGGTAGTTACCAGCCCAAGTAGCCAGGATATGTTTCTACTGACTACCCTGTTCATTCTCACCAACAGGACAACCATATGTTGACCTAGTACCCGTGGATTGTTCCTACCGGGCTACTCCTAGCATTTATCATGCAACACATATCATATCTTCCATAAGTTTTGAAAATCATTTATATATGACAAAATATAGCCCTTAAGCTCCAAAAATCATTTATCCAAAAATAATCAATTTTTCTCAAATTTCGAAATTTAATTTATGCCACATAAATTCAACATCTTCCAATAATTTCAAAATTTCACCACATATCATAAGTACAATCATTATCAATCATATCACAAATTTCATAACATACCACATAATTCATCTCTTCATGCATTTATCCAAAATACACATATAGATATGCATCTCTACAATTTTTGAGTCATGCACTCATAAATTCACATATTCACATATTCATCAATTTACTCAATAATAACAATAAATCTATCTTCAATAGATTTAAAGTAAAAAATAGCACATAAGCACATATTAAATATTTTGATTTGGGGTAAATAGATTTTGAGTAGACATAAATCTTACTACTTCATAATCACAATGAAATCCAATAATTTTCATAAGACATCTACTCACATTTTCACAAAATCATTTAAACATAATATCACATAAGCACATATTAAATAATTTGATTCGGGGTAATAAATTTTGGATAGACATAAATCTTACAAATAACAAAGTCTTCCACTTCACTTGTTCAATTCTTCCCCCAACATAATATCCAACACTTTGAAGAACATGAATAAAAAGAAAGTTTTTTTTTTCTTTGGGAATGTTTCGGCCAAGAGGGTGGAAGAGAAATGCTGCAGAATTATTTCCCCACTTCTACTGCACTTAAGCATATAAAAAGGGATTAGGGAGGCCAATTGGTCAATTAAGACATTTAAGCTCCCAAGGCTGGTATGACTTATTGAAGAAAATGACAAAAGGAGTTAGAAGACTAGGCTGCACATTACTAATGTCCAAACAAGAGTCATTAAATGGATAGGGTGGCTAATTGTCTACTAATAATGCCAAGGGTATTAAATGAAAAATCAAGACAGATTTCTGGCAATAACTTCCGAGATTTATTGGGAACATTTGGTAAGGTATTTTGATACCATTTTCTTCAGATATGTAGTTCAATAAGTGTAGAACCTACATATAAAATTTCATAATGATCGGAGTAGTATAAGTATGGTTTTCGATTTTTTTTCCAAAACTGGTCCAGAGAGAAAACAAATATGGACAACACACTGCCAATGGTAAAAACGTAATTTTCTGTGTTTACTCGAGGATTAAAAAGACCAAAGATTTTTATGGATATCAAGTACTATAAGTTGGGGTTCTACCATAAAAATTTGAAGTGAAAAAGAGTTCGGGAAGTATGTTTATCGAATAAATCTTTTGGACTGCACCAAGCTGAAATTTTTCTGGAAAGGATTGGTTAGAAACAGACCAAAATATTTTGTAAAAAAATTAGTGACAAATTTTGGAAAAATAGTGACGAAATTTTGGAATGTACAAAGTCCAAATATTTTTCTCATAATGAATAAAAATCAAGTACTTAATAAAATTACTAAGCCAAGCAATTTCCTCATATATAGGACACCAAAATAGATAATAAGTCTTAAAAAGATTACTTAGTCTAACCACTTCCAAATATTTTTTTTTTTCACCAAATTATGGAATACCTCAAAATATTTATATTCCGACAAAATATAAAGCACCACTTTTAAATATTTCAACTAATATATATAAAAGATTACCTCCAAATATTCATCTTTTCATCAAGACTAACACCACCTGCAGGTATTAGCAATCAAATAAGGTAAATATACAACAATTTATATAAATACATAATCAACAAAACCCAAAGGTCAAGGGTTCGATCCTTGACTTTGGGTATGGAGTAGCCTTAAACCTCCGGGTCAGGTGCCCCACCCAATAGAGGTGCCTACAATCCAGCGAGGGGATTAGTCACGGTGTCCGACGGTGGAAACCCTGGGCTACAAAAAAAAAAAAATTAATCAACAAAACCTTATATGTATTCTACCCATAAAATAAAATAATATAGCTAGGGGACTTACTATACTTGAAGAATTATGACCCCAACCCCTGAACAACAAGAAGAATATTTTTTTTTTTTTTTAAGATGACAGCAAGAAGAAGAAATGAGAAGAAGAATTTCTTCCTCCCAAAACAACTTAATTATTTTGGCCAAATGAAACTAGGGAAGGGAAAATGGAATTTCTTCTACTTAATCTTCAAGAATAAATAATTATTATTAATAGTATTCAAAAAAAATAATTATTATTAATAAGTAGGCATTAGTGTAGAAATTTGAAAGGTTGGTAACTCGCATCACATAACTTCATATATTTATAATACTAATAATGATATTTATTATAATATAATATTAAATATATAGCATATATAATACAAAATATATACTATATATGTACGATCCAAATATATATATATATATATATATATATATAACACACACACACACACTAGCATATAATTACATATATTTTGTACATGATATAAAATATATATCATACTACCATTAAGTACTTGATAAATATTTACAACTATATTAATTAATTTAGAAGTGGTACAATTATGTACCCACTGGACGTACCAAAATTATTTGCTACTTTCAGATAGTTGAAATCCAAAATAATAATTATTATTATTATTATTATTATTATTTAGAGTGTTCCCATACAGCCTCTGGCAAGGACTGGACCAATCAATTACTGGAGAGGGAAGCTTATTGATTAGGAACACTGCATGCATGACACAATGACCGAGCAACATTAGCAACATTAAAGATATGTTGGTGTTTCCTTTCCACTATAGCATTTTGCTGAAACTTATTAACACACGATCTTTGATTGATGATACCCTTATTTGAAAAAAACTCATCCATTTTTAACTCGGAGCCATTATCGCTGCGGATGGTTTTAATCAGTATACCAAATTGTGTGAATGCGAAAGCATGGAATTTCTCCACAAACTGCGTAGTTTCAGATTTTTTCCTCATCAAGTGTAACCATGTGTATATTGAGTTGTCATCTACTATGGTTAAGAAATAGTATTCTCCTTTTAAAGAACAAACATGAAAGGGTCCCCGTATATCAATATGTATTACTTCAAAGCAAGCTTTCGAACAAGAAACACTTAAAGGAAATGAGGAGCATTTATGCTTAGCTATATGGCATACATCACAGGCCACACTTGTGGTAGTAGGAGACACATCAATTTTTGGGGTTCTAGTAGGTATAAACTTCTTTCTTCTCTAGCTATACCAGCTATCACTCCATGATCCTCCTGAATCAAACACTATCCAGGTATGAAGATGAATTTATAAGATGAATCTTCAACTAGTTTGCTTACAGAGATGATATTGAATTGGAAAGCAGGGATGTGCAAGGCGCCTTTCAACCATAGATTGTTATTCAGCTTTACATCCCCTATGTCCTTACAGCTATGCGCTGTCCAGTAGATAGATTCACCTCGACCCTATTAGCATTATGGCAATTAACAAGAAAATCCATAGAATATACTATATGGTTTGTAGCACCTGAATCAAGAATCCAGAAGGCGGTCCTGTTTGAAGAATAGAGATGATCTTGTGTAGTTGTTCAGGAGTAATTCCTAGATCACCTTCATTGTCAGCTATTGCTGCATTGATCTGCTGTTTGCCTTTGGATTTGTATGCCGGCACCCAACCGGGAGGATAACCGTGTCCGGTCATACCACAGTAGGTGCGTCTTGCTTTCTCTGCATTACTTCGTCTACCAATATATGTATTCAAGGTTGCAACAACAACATCATCATTAAGAGAACTTTGTACTGCATTAGTTTAGCTAACATCTAGGCTTCCTAGATTCAAGTTGGTTAGGCTGATTTGTGTTTCCAATTTTTTGGCCACTACAAAGACCTTGTATACCTCTAGAAGACGATTTAGAATGAAGACATTTGATTTCAAAGCACTATAGTCTTCTTTCAATCCTTGCAAAAAATGAATTACTTGGTATGTCTCTCTCCCTTTCATGATTACATCCACGAGGTTACAGGAGCAGCGCGGATCACACTTGCAAAGAGGGAGAGGCCTTAGTGTAGTACTCATTGACAGATAAGGATCCCTGCTTCAAGCTATAGATCTCAGTTTGTAGGATTGAAATTTGTTGTGTCTTGTTGAGAGAATCTCTTCTTCATGTCCTCCCAGATATCCCTAGCCTTACCAAAATGCATCACGCTTTGTGCAATTGATGGATGCACTGATTTTAAAAACCATGAGCAAACCATCAAGTTGCAGTAGTATTGACAATATGTAGTTAGCGGTGGATGGAAAGTATGGGTGGAGAATGAAGATTCTCCCAAATGTCATTCTCAAAGCATGACAAATGGAGTTAATCAAGTGCAACGCTTTCAAAGGGATAGTTTCAACAAGAGATAACTAGGTGCATATGAGAACATGTGTGAGCATATGAAAGTAATTAGAGAGCATATGCAAAGAAAGCATGAAAGTAATGAAAGCAATTGACAAAGCATGTAAAGCGGGGAGTTGGATTCAATCACTTGAGCTTATGCATGCATTAGGCTATGGTGGACTTGATGTAATGGAAATCATGACTAACTCTTATGACGCTTTACAAGTGTCGTTCACCTATCGATCTACTAGGATTTTCTTGGTATGGAGCACCATTCCGTGACATGGTCTTAAGAAGCATTTTATCAAACACATTGTCTTCCCCTCATTCCTTGCATAGGCTTTTCGGAACTTAAAGTAAGGAAATGCGGGCAAATGAGAACAAGACTACATGGAAGCACCAAAACATTGCTACTTCCACTCTCTCAAGCTCCTCACTAATCTACCGGTCAATGAGGAAAGGATCAACACATATAATGATTCACAACAAAAGCAGTAAAGATACAATTGCAAGAATCTCATCTCTTCAACATTGAAAGGTCAAGCATGCATAATCTCTAAATCATTAAATCCAACTCCTATATATTCTAGCTACAATTCATCATGTAATTAAAGAACATCACTTATAGGAAATGAAATCTAGCAAGTATGGAAATGGAATGGAAATGGAAGAAGATGAATACCAAACTTGAATCCACAATTGAAATCTTCAAATATACAAATTAGAAGGAAGACCTTCACAATCAAGGACCATTGTCAATTCTCCTCCAATCTAGATCTCTTCTTACACTTGGAATTGAAACATATGAATGTAGCTAGTTGAATCTAAACCTAATAGAGAGAGAAATATCTAAACTAAAGCTTTGGAAATAAAAGATAAAATATAATCTAAGTTTCCAAGTGAAGTCCTGCCAAATGCCTATTTAAAGGAGCGTTGCCTGGGCGGCGTATGATATCTCCGATTTTGTACCATAATTTACCTCTCAATTTAGTTGTCTTTGATGTATATTTTCTTTATCTTGGTGAATTTGGGACTCGTTTGTGTGTTATACTGTTCTAAGGCTTAGTTCATTCACAATGAGCAGTAGATGAAGGATTTTTGGACATTTTGAATAAGTTTGGAAGCAAAGGAATCTACTCAAGGATGGAAAGGAACAGTGGAGCACAAAGGGGATCAAGAAGCAAATTTGGAAGGCGCCTCACGGCCATGAGGACGCCCGTGACCCACCTACGGGATTTCTAGTTCTGCGACCTCCTCACGACCTCTGGTTTGTGTTTGTATAGTGTGAGTGAAGGTGAAGTGATAAAACGAAGAGTTAAACTCCCCGAGTGTCGTGTCTCTCAAGGATCACGAATGGGAACCGAATACATGTGTTGGCATTTAAGAGGTTGAAGAGAAAGAGTTACGGGAGTGCTAAGGGTTGGATTCATTTGTAAAAAGGGGAAGGTTGATAGTGGTTGTGTAAAATAAAGAAAAGTAAAGTGGAGATTGGGGCTTTAGGCTTTTCCATGTGGTTTATCTTTGGTTGGTTTTGCGAGTGCAAGCTATGGAATAGACTAGGGAGTTCATGGCACACTACCAAGTGACGTCAAACTTTGGACTCCCACATCCTCATTCGGTTGGGCATTTCATCGAACACTTTGTCTACCACTCCTCTCGGATCTTGTCCTTTCGGACTGAGAGCGGAGATGTGGGTGAACTAGACTCGTGAGAGGCCGCTATCGCGCACACACTCATTTCCTTTGGGTTTGCTACCTAATGTGGCCACAAAAGGCACAAAGCTTAAAGAACATCATCCACATAAGTTCAACATCCAACAAACAAGCAATTCACAAATCAAAGCAATAATATTAAACATCCACATAGATCTACCATGGGGCCACCAATCCCCTATCTAATCTACTCTAGCATACTAAGAAACAAGAGAAAGAAAGAAAAATTCAAAGAAACAAGTATTGAATTAGAAATTGAAGAGAATGGTTACCACCCTTGAAAAAGGGGATCTTTACAAGCCTTGATCTTGAATTCCCAATCTTCCTTCTTGCCCTTGATCTATTCTAAACAATGATAGGAATTTTCCCCCAAGAGGGGAGAAAACCCTGTAGATTTATCTACTCTATTCTATTCTATGCTATTAATTTCTGATCTCCTCTAGGTTTAGGGCAAAAGGGATTTATATCGGTGACAAAGAAAGAGGAACAAATTTCCCAAAATGGCCCTTGGCTCGACCACACTTGTTCACAGGCGTGTGAGCAGCGTGGTGGCTCTCTGGAATAATTCCACGCCTAGCCACACGCGTGTGAGGCTGCGTGGGACGCTACTGCATTTCGGCTTGTTTGTCTTTTGCTCTATTTTAGCTTCAAATCTCTCTCCAACCTGTGAAATAATTCAAAACTCTTCCTAGAAATGTTGTTAGAAGAAATTGATCACATTTGAGCTAAAATGCATGCAATTGTTGTTATTGGATGTCAAAACGATGCACTTTAATCTAATAAAGACCCCTTATAAGTGCTATCCTTGGCGCTTATCAGCCTCTCACATGGCCGTGAGGCAGGTCGTGACCATTACTGCAGAACAGTATTTAAGCTGCGTTTTTTTCTGGTTTTTTGGGCATTCCGAGCCCTAGTTCAGTTTAGCTTATTTTTCCTTCTCTCTATAGTTTACCATAGCATAGTTTTGCCCAGATTTACATACTTTGATATACTTTCAAGCTTGGAGTCGTGGATTTGAGTTGGATTTACCTTTTAAATGTTAGTAAAGTTTTCTTTCTCTTTATTACCTTTATCTTCAGATTTGTTGTTGTCTTTGGTGTTTTATTATTGCTTTGCTTTAGTTACCTTAATGATGCATCAGTAGTTCGTTTATGAGTTTGGAGTAGGGTCCTATTGCTATTCTTGATGCTAGATTTGTGAATATTGCATAAAGGGGAATAATTGTTTACCTAGGGTTTATGTTTAAATCAGGAATTGAATTCTTCTTGTTGTTGATTGATGGCCAGCAATTGTTAGCTTGTTTTGGAGAGGATTTCATAACAACGAAAGTTGGGTGAAAGAATCAAGCCTAACCAATATCGACCCAATTTGCTACTATGAGAATAGGGGTAATTTGGGGGCTTATAATGCTTTTGTGTTTTAAGGGTATGATTGATGCATCACAAGAGTGGGGCAATCTTATCCTAATTCTTATTTATTGATTACGAAAGTAGCTTGAACCTAAATTCTTTAGCGCATTGCCAATAATCCCTTCGTTAATTGTTTTCCCCTAATTTTGAGATTGTTAGAGCATCAAGATTGCAATACACATAATCTGATCCATTCCTTTATCAAACAGTTTATTCCTCATTTAATTTGCATTCTTTATTTTTATTCCCTAATCATAATTTACTTGAATTCTAGTGAATTTCAATACTTTAGTGCCTAGAATTTTATAATTCACACAAATACGTGCCATTGTCCAAATCCTCAGCGGAACGACATTCATACCACCCTCATTTTTACATACAGCATTTTACTCATCAGCGTACTAAGCACAAGTAATGAAGAGTTTACAAAGACTAAGAAAGTAAAGGAAAGCTAAGGAAAGGAAATTCTCCCGAATATAGCTTTCCAAGTCTTCCTTCTTCCTCCCTAAGCCTTTGTAGCTCCTTGAAGGTGAGTATCTTCTCCTAAAGTGGTGGATCCCTCCTTGACTCCTTGGAGAGGAAGACACTTTTTACTCTCACCCTTTTTGCCTCCTCAAATGCAACTTATGTCTAGGGTTTTGGGAAAATGAGCTTTATATAGTGGGAGCAAAAATAGGGGCAAAATAGGCTTTTCCGACACTGTACTGCGCAGAATTCTCGACGCGTCGAGACAGGGGCTCGACGCATCGAGCCTTGATCTTTTTTTTTTTTCCAAAATTGCTACGACAATTTCTCAACACGTCGAGCCTAGGACTCGACGTGTCGAGCCCTGGACCATCTCAACAATGTTGCACACTGGAAATTCTGAACGTGAAGAATTTGATCCTAGACGCGACGAGGCCTCAATGTAAGCATTCTTCTTCCATTTTGACTCCCAAACATGTCTTGAAATGTTCCCTTGCTTTGCATTTTATCTAAAATGGTTTCAAAACACTAACAAACACCATAAAACGCTCAAATCAAGAGTGAAACCATATCTAAGAGAGAAAGCAAGGAAAATGCATTGAAGATAGCAATTTAATCCATTTAAGCTTAAAAGTTGATCCAAAATACTTAGAAAAATATGCACTGTAACACCCCAATTTTCACATCTTGGATTTATTACAAAATCCTTAAAATATAATACATTGCGGAAGCGTCTAACCAGCAGAAAACTAGGTGTTACCGCCACGCTTAGGTATCTTTCCTATACCCAAACCATTACAAGAAAAACACTCTTTAGTGACAAAAAATTAGTGACGGGTAGAAAAAACCCTCACTAAATGTATCATTTGCATAGTTTTTGTGACGGTTTAAAATTATTCTAGTTAAAAGTTTATGATTTAGTGACGAAATTTTAATTCTATATTTATTTTAAAAGTATACTCTCGCTATTGGTACAAAAGATATTGTTACTCTCACTATTGATATTTGAAAATTATTTCACTAACATCTAATTCCCACCAAAATTTTGATTTTGGGCGCCCTATTCTACGTAAAATTTTACAGGAGTTTTTTACAGCCAACTTTCTCTCAAGTCTCAACAAGTATTACTCATTTACTCCAGTAAACCCTCTTTGTCTTTCAATCCCTCCGTCTCGATCGTGAACCCTAAAATCATAATCCCCGGCCAGCTGCGCAACCCTCTCTGGCTTCTCTGCCTCGCTCTGTCTCTTAATCTCTCGAAGGACTGCAGGAGTCAGGAATCGCAACCTGCCAGCCCTCTTGCATATATCCGCTCAGGCGCTCACTGCCTTGCGCCTTGCCGAGTCGCCGGTCGCCGCTCAGCCAGTCAGTCTCATGCTCTTCACTTCTTCCAAGTTCCAACTATGAAGGTAAGTTACTCATACTGTTTTTATAATTTCTATTTGATTATTTTTTCACTTTGATAGTTTGACTTATATAAAGAAAATCACACATGTGTTTTTTTTTTAATAATAAAATTTGCAGTGTTTCTCTAGTGGCTTAATTGTTGAAATTGGAAGAATTTTAAGTTTGCAGGTTTAGTTTTTTTTATTCTTGTTCAGTTTGATGATTTAATAACTATTGAAATGGCTTTTGCTGCAATAAGAGAATGCTTTTGTTCCTCATGTGTTTGTGAAAATATCTCACTGAATATGTATTTTGTGCCCACAAGCTATGTATCCTCTCAATGATAAGGTAAGAATAAACAAGCTATGATTTTTATTATTTTTTTCTTACAGTTGCTAATGGTACTGTTATCAGTCAAAGATAAAAAATTTTCCTTCAGGAATAGATAGGGTTTATGGTTTAATTCCAGGTGCTTTTTCATATTTTTCATTAGCCAGTTTCCTTTGAGAATTTTGATGTTGAGTTCTTTTGATTTTTAAATTAAAATTTAATCATTAGTGTCACATTCTCCATTATTGATTGTTGAACTGTTAGTTATTTTTTGAGTGAGCAAATGGAGTGGTTTAATATAGATTTACAGTTGGAAACTTGTAATATCAATGCCAGCTGGTGAAGAACTGGAGACACCTCACTCTTTGAAGTCTGCTGAAGATTTAACTCTTGACCAGGTTATTGTCAAAGCTTTTATATGAATCTCATTATATGATTAATTCATTATCTATTGATGGTTTTATCTGTCTGTAACTTAGAGGGATTATTCTCATGCTTTAGTGTCTGAAAGTGAGCTACTCTGCACTCTAGAAGTACTGAACTTGTTATCTTATCTCCAGTGGTGGAGCCCTATTTCCCTGATTGGTGTCCCCCAGCCCCCTTACTTACAATTTTAAAAATTTTGGACAATTTCAGTAAGTTAATTAAATGTGATCCCACTTGTAACCTATATACACAAAAATCCAATGATTATCACTAGTTAGATTTAAGTTTTCATCCTTTTGGGGCATTGTCATTACTCATTATTGAAATTGATTTTTTACAATACATTATACTAATTTGTAAAAATGTGCATCAAATTGCTATATTGAAAATAGTTTATGCTGTTACCTAGTCAAGCAAGCTCTTTGGTCATGTCTTATGATGAATTGTTTAGAATAACTCATCATCAATGTGCATCTGCTACATAGTGAATGTATCCTAAAGTTTTCTCTATCAAAGTACTTAATTCTCTATCTAAAATATCTCTCAATAAGTTGGCAATGTCCCTTTTTGCTTCCAATAATTCTCTAATTGAGACTTCTTAACTCCTTTACCCCTTCCAGAACCTGCAGCTGCACCTCCACGAACCACAAACTTCTTCGATGCTTATTTTTTCCATTATGGGAACCTTTGGAAGACTTTCTAGGACCATCACTTTCCAACTGAATGTCATCAGGTGATATCTAAGATACATTGAAAACCATCAGTGGCAATAGATGTGTGCATTGCCATTCTACTTTGTTTCAGGGGGAGGTAGTGTATAAAATGCTATAATCTAAGGCTAGAATAAGAATCCCAAGTTTAAAACACAGTAGTAGAATTAAGTTGTCACTCTAGGAAATTTTTTTATCAGATGACTTGAAGGATCGAGGTGTGTGTATCATTTTTTTTTCTGGTATTAGGCATAATGCTATTACCTCATTTTGATTATTCTTATATTTTGCATTACAATGCAGGTTGCTTCTAACACTAATTTTTATAGCAAGAGTGTGCTTTTGAATGATGTAAGTTTACTTCATTTGTTAAAAGGAAATATGTATATATGTTAACTCTAAGATGATATGTGATATCTAAGATGATATGTGAAAGTGCATGCATGATCGTTAATTGTAAATTATTATATATTCAATTATACGGAGTATAACGTCCTTGACTATTTTTATCTCCAGGTGGCAAAGCTATTGATGAAAAGGGGCATACCTATAGAGTCTCACCTTTCAAAATAGCCAACAAATACATTACTAGGCTTTTGCTATAATTAGTTTTTTTGCCTTTAGTATTTACAAAGTTGTATATATGAAACATTTCATTTTGATGGTTATGATGAAGTCTTTTAATATATTGATTGAGTTTACTTTGATTGCATTATGGTTTTTACCAACACAATATCTATAGTTACAACATAACATAATATTGATTAGTGACAAAAAATGTATTACAAAAATTAATATTTAATGAGAAGTAACAATATATACAAAATTAGAAAAATAATATTTGACATTAAATTATATGAGTAATTTTTAGTGACGGGCAAAATCTAATATAATGACGGGATTTTCTATCATTACAAGAATATAATGAGAGGAAATTATGTTAGTGAGTAGTTGAATTAGTGACAGGAATTTTTGTCACAAAAAGAATGTTTTAGTGACGGTAAATATACTATCACTATATGCTTATTAATGATGGTATTATATCCCGTCACTATTTGTTTTTAACCTCGGAAGAAATAACAACGGGTGGCGACGGTAAATTTCCCGTCATTAAAAGTCTTTTATGATGGTTTTTGAACTTTTAGTGACGGTTTTCCCTCACACTAATGGACAATTTTCTTGTAGTGTAACGCTAAGGCTAAACTTACAACCTCAAATAACCATATCAACATTTCCAAAATGTACATATGGAACTAATCCTCCAAGGGTGTCTATCCTAGGATAGAGAAGTCTCCCACCTCGACTCCCATCCTATTCAGAGCTCATCGGCCACAAGGGCCCGCGCTAGACTGCATCTAATAAATGACACAATGAAGTGTAGTTAGCGCGACGGCTAAGTAAGGATATCCATGGTCACTCGAAAATAAACAAAGGTTTTCGAAATAATTATTCAATAATAACAAGGTGAGGTAACATTACCCCTCAGTCGCAATCAACCTGCAAACATTCTATCAACAAGCAGTTTCACTTTATTTCAGTAATTCGTGCATATAACACAATCATTAATTCACCCAATGGTTAGCTCTCACACATCACCCGTGGTGCACAATTCTCACCTTAATTCACACGTGGGGTACGAAACACATCCACTTTTAGTTCTCGGTGGGGTACAAAACACATCCACCTTTAATTCACGGTGGAGTACGAAACACATCCACCTTCCAACTCTCGCGTGGGTTACAAAACACACCCACGTTTAATTCACGGTGGGGTACGAAACACATCCACCTTTAATTCATGAGTGGGGTACGAAACACATCCACTTCCAACTCTCGCGTGGGGTACAAAACACATCCACGTTTAACTCACGGTGGGGTACGAAACACATCCACCTTTTATTCTCATCACACGACTCCATCACCAATAACTCACTCAAATATATTTTTCCAACCCGCATGCTTAGGTTAGTATTAGTCACGTCACAGAAATCCAAGCATAGGAGTCATAATAATTTCCAAAGCACAATTATTTCCCAAAATCGTAACATACTCAAGTATAATATTTTTGCCTTAAAAAACACTCACCCGGATGCCCGTAGGCTTTCAAAATATCACAACACTTAAGGCTAAAAACATCGGGGAAAAACCGGGTCGAGAACAAGTCGAAACGAGCCCGCGTCGCGCGGACTCGCAGTTGGCCGCGCCCGCGGACCCCCGGCGGACGCGGCGTCCGCGGGTTCGGCATCTCGCGCCGAGACTGGGCGCCCACGGACGCGCAGCGGACGCGCGCGTCCGTGCGACGTCCAGCCTCTCGGCCGAGGCGCCGTAGCGTAAATCTCAACGGGGCGCGCGGTGGATGCGCGTCCACTGTCGCGTCCGCCCGTTTTCTGCCCACTCCGGGCCGCAAGTTCGGGGTTGTAACGCCCCGATCTTCCACCTTTTTCACAATATAAACATGTATGGACCCCAAACAACATATACATACCTAAAAATAACCATGAACATGTATGATAAAATTTATCAACAAATCAAAGTGAGGATCTTTGGAGCTTACTTATAGATCTATAACAGAGCACATAATTTTCATGAACAAAATTCTAATCATGCAATTTTCCTAGCATTTGCCTATCTCCAAGTGATTGAACCGACTTAAGTGATTCCTTACCTTTGTAGAAGACTTTAAAACCGTAAAAGTTGATGATGTCCTCCTTGGAGTTCTTCTCCAAAAATCCTAAAGAAAATGTCACCATAACAACAATATTTTCTTGTATTAAACATCAACACTTAAGTTCTAGAGATGATTGAACCATCAAAGCTTTAAGTCTTACCTAGACTTGATCTCTTGTGTTGGGAAAATGGGTGGGAGCTTTAGATCACAATGCTAGACTTAACTAATTTTTCTTCTTCTTCTTCTTAGGAATTTCGAAAATGGATGAGGAGAAGAGAGAGATGGTCATTAATGTTTGGCTTGGAATGGAAGTCACAAGTACTAGATCACCATACCTCTTATGTCACAACATTAAATGCTCAATCTAGACTAAGATTTGGGGTCTTGCCACTTGTCATTACCCCATGAATCCCTTAGAAGATATTAATCTAATTGGCCAGTTTAAGCTTAAATCAGATGAATGTTCGGAGGATTATAACTTAATTCGGGAAAATTCTAATACCAAAATTATCGTAAAAATATTCCCGTCGCAAATCACCAATTTTGGGAATTTTCCGGTAATCCGCCAAATTCAGGTTCAGAGTCCGTAACAATTTATCCCTTACAGTCCATTTAGAATTTCTCTTGAACTAATTAAAAATTCAGGCTTAATCGTATGATACTTAATAATCCCAATTCTGGAAAAATTCGAATTGAATCTTCATCCTTAAAACTTTCCTCGGTTCGTAACCGATACGTAGTTCGCAGCTTATCGATAATTAATCCTTACGAGAAAAATTATTTCAAGCACCGAATAGTATTCTCTTAAATTTCATAGCTTAAAAAAAATTTATATTGCTATTTTCGAATCTTAGCTTTGCCGGAAAACCGAGGGGTTACATGCACAATTGAGATTATATCAAACCCCCCCACACTTAATTCTTTGCTTGTCCTCAAGCAAACAAATGGGTAAATTTCAAGTCAAGCATACAAGTCGCGCATACCTCTCTTGCAACAACCAAACATCCACAAACCAACTTGTCACATGACAACATGCTTCAAGAATCGTCTCAGATTAACACACAAGATCCATTCGTAGGCCAATATCAAATCACCAAATTATTTATAGTGAGAAATCTAGTGTGCACACATACTCAGTTAGGTTTATGCAAAACTTGCATTAGAAATAGATCCCAAAGGTTTGCCTTTCGTACTCTTCCTAGTATACACCTAAAGTTGCATGCAAAGATCAAATAGGTCTTTTATTAGCTTGTAATGGGGCTAAGGGTTTAGACTAACAAAGAAGGGGTGTGGAAAAATTAACAAAAGAGAGAGAATGTCACAAATATCTAACTTATAAAATCCTAGAAGAGATGAGAAAGATATGACCATAGGAGCCAAATGTAACTTTTAGGAATCAAGGCAACACTCTAATGAAGTGGGGGTCGAATACAAACTTTCCAAAGCTATTTACAAACTTCAAACTATTCAAAATTTTTTTCCTCATTGCTTTTCTTTTTTGATATTTCTCAAGATACGCAACAACTTTTCAGAATAGAATACAAAGAAATGCTCCAGAATACAACAAATCAAATCATTCTACACGATATTTCATCCAACAGAGGCCAAATAATATGGAAATCCAAATCAACAAAGCTCATACCCAATAATAGACCAAGCGAGAGGTGGAGGAGGCTGGTGGCTGCTGCTTGCCGACGTCGTCTTGGTTGTTGGCCGGAAAATCCTCCATTGCTGCTGGAGTAGGTGATCGCGGGCGAGACGAAGGGGAGACGAGAAGCAGGTGGTGTAACGGATCGGAAAATGCTATTGGCTGCTGATCATACTCTATATATATGTATTCTATAAATAGTAGGGCACCAACTACTATTTTGGGCTAAGCCATTTTATGAAAATATTATATAATTGGACCATGGTAGTTGGGTCAAGAGTAGATATAATACATATTATAATTGAACCTAAAGTAATTCATTGGGTCCATAGCCTTATAATGAAAATAATAGTATAATATGGGCTAAATTAGAGAAGATGGGTCAAAAACCATATCTTATAATACATATATATATATATATAATCATAACTTATGGGCTTATAATATAATCCTTAAAAAATATAATTCATGTGGGCTCAATAATAATATTTATGTAGGGAATATATATATACAACTATAGAAATATTGGGCCATAGCCTATTATGAATAATCATATCAATAAACTATATATACAAGAGTATATAATCCCAAGCCCATAGGAAATAATTATACTTATAATTATTTAAATAGTTATTTAATAAGAAAATAACCCCTTATAATATTCAAGAGAGTAGTAGGAATTTTCGGGGTGTTACACAAAGCTTTAAGTCTTACCTAGACTTGATCTCTTGAGTTGGGAAAATGGGTGGGAGCTTTAGATCACAATGCTAGACTTAACTAATTTTTCTTCTTCTTCTTCTTAGGAAATTCGAAAATGGATGAGGAGAAGAGAGAGATGGTCATTAATGTTTGGCTTGGAATGGAAGTCACAAGTACTAGATCACCATACCTCTTATGTCACAACATTAAATGCTCAATCTAGACTAAGATTTGGGGTCTTGCCACTTGTCATTACCCATGAATCCCTTAGAAGATATTAATCTAATTGGCCAGTTTAAGCTTAAATCAGATGAATGTTCGGAGGGTTATAACTTAATTCGGGAAAATTCTAATACCAAAATTATCGTAAAAATATTCCCGTCGCAAATCACCAATTTTGGGAATTTTCCGGTAATCCGCCAAATTCAGGTTTAGAGTCCGCAACAATTTATCCCTTACAGTCCATTTAGAATTTCTCTTGAACTAATTAAAAATTCAGGCTTAATCGTATGATACTTAATAATCCCAATTCTGGAAAAATTCGAATTGAATCTTCATCCTTAAAATTTTCCTCGGTTCGTAACCGATACGTAGTTCGCAGCTTATCGATAATTAATCCTTACGAGAAAAATTATTTCAAGCATCGAATAGTTTTCTCTTAAATTTCATAGCTTAAAAAAAATTTATATTACTATTTTCGAATCTTAGCTGTGAATTATGTTATATTATGTAACGTTTAATATTATTATTGTTTACTATTATTTGCTTATAGTTTTCTATGGCTGTAACTTAGTCTAATAGGTTAGCCTATAGAGTAGGAGAGTTAGTAGTTACCTGTACTATATGGACTCCTTCTCTTCTGTAATTGTTTGATGAAATTCAAAATCATTTCCTAATCTGGTATCAGTTGCGTAAGGTAACCGATATTTTTTCCATCAATATCGATCCTACCATTATCGATGGTAGTTGCGTAAGGTAAATATAATATGTGCAGTCCAACTATCAGCTTAGGCTTTTAGTTGAGATGGAGCACATGGTTTAATTTGGTATCAGAGCCATGCAAAAGGTCATGAGTCCGAATCTCCGCGTCACCCTCAAAAAGAGACTTCCACGTGTTGCGCTCGGAAATCCACCGCACACGTTGAGGGGGCGTGTGAGCATAAATATAATATGTGCAGTCCAACTATCAGCTTAGGCTTTTAGTTGAGATGGAGCACATGCTTTAATTTTAGCTTTGCCAGAAAACCGAGGGGTTACAGTCTTCCCCCCTTAAAATAGTTTCGTCCCCGAAACTTTCTTCTCGTTATTCCTGGATTCACCGTAGATCATCACTAAATTCTTATCTCCAAAATTATCACTTAGGCTCTACTACTTTCTTATTTCCAACATCTCATATCTTAAGCTTCCCAAGATTCGAATAGCTTTTGATATCATCTTGGAGCACAGAAATTTCCACATAATAATTTCCAACCCCTTAACACGGCATTTTTAATCTCATCCATATAAATCACCTTTAATCCATCAGAAGTATATCTTGAGGAAATCATACACATTCAAACGTGTATATAAAAAAAAATGTTTACCAAAAATATCTATAAAATATTTCTAGGAGATAAGGTCATTGCCTATTTCATAATCAACTACTTCCCCTAGATTCACCACGTATAATCTTTATGTCAGGATTTCCATATAACACTTTCCTCAATACGATATCTTTATCTTAACTTTTTCACATAACAATTTCCTCAATATATATCATAATATAATCACTACTCAAAATTCCTTTAAACCAAAACTTATTCACCAATAGAGAGAATTCTCAACTCTCAAAATAAATACTAAAGGAATAACTCCAATGCCTCAAAATAATTATCAAGTAGGTAATTCCAATATCCCAAAATAATCCAAAGGATAGTTCTATTACTTTACAATAAACATCCAAAAGATAATTCCATCATCTCAAAACATCCAAAGAGATAATCTCAACCTCTCAATTAACCACCAAATAGAGAGTGTCCAAACTCTCACAATAACCACCTAAGATACTCTTCGAATAATTGATTAAACTTTTCATATACCCAAAATAGGTATTATATAAAATACCAAGGAGGAATGGATCCAATTGGAAGGTTTTAACTTCCAAACCAATACCGAACCAACCGGACGAATCCACGAACCGGTGGCCAAAACCAAGTCAAAATCAATCCAAACCAACCGGACGATTCCATGAACCGGTGGTCAACCAAATAGAGAGATCTCCACTCTCATCATCATAATCATAATCATAATAAGAATAGTTATAAAGGATAGTTCAAAATCTCCTAGTGTCACCACCCTTCGGGACATCATATATAAATGACCATATCCTTCAACACCTCATATCTTACATCTACAACCCAAATTAATTATTCACAGTCGTATCTGATGTCTATAACTTTCATATTCATAATATTCACATACCAATATTTTCCTTTTCATAATCCATATACCAATAATTTCATCACCAAATCTCTTCAACATCATAATTCCATTATTTACCATAATCTCTATGAATCTAATAATTTCACTAACAATTACCAGATCAACCAATATGTATTCTCATCAAATAATTTCATAGGACGTGTACTCACATTTTCACAAAATCATATAGCCTAAAGACAAAGGGGTGTATATCCCAAAATTAGCATAAGCAAGTAAGTTCCATTTCACTCCGTAAAATATGGGCTTGGGTTTTATATTTTCAACAATCATGTTCTTTCCAAAATCGTATAGATATATATATATCATTTGTCTCATGACCTTCATAAAATATTTTCTCAAAATACATGTGGAGATATCATTTTCCAAAATAACATATTCGTCAAGGAGGATTTAAATACCAAGTGGAGAAACTCTCTCCATAATCACCAATAGGCATCATAAGCCAAATCAAAATCAAATTGGGGGACTCAATCCGCACCAATACTCAAATTTCATACTTCATAAACCAAATTGTGAGATTCCCAGCTCACACCGGCTGCAAGTATTCTCACCCCCCAAGACTAAATATGTACGTATAATTTCCAAAATATATCATTTCCTCATGATAAATATCTTCTTCAAAAATATATAATTTCTCAAAACACATTTTTCTCCACAATAATTTATTCCATAAGAATATATCATTCTTAGTATATATATGTATATAACACCAAAATTCCAAGCCAAGCATTTACACAACACACGGGTTTGACCCGTAACAAATAATTTTGATATCTCATCATATCATAATCAATATACATATATATATGGGGTAAATAATAATTTTAGTGAACATGAAATCTTACTCGCAACAGGGCGTCCCAAATTCTATCATCGATAACAATGATCTCAAATCCTAAGTTTATAACAAGGATGTCACATCTTACAAAGATTTCACAGCCTAGGCTCCAATCTAATCTTCAAAGATTCGAACCACCTTAATACCAACTTATAACAGAGCGTACCAAACTCTGTTTCCAAGAACTTATAACCTTAAGCTCTGATAGATTCCACTTTGTAACAGAGCTTCACCAATTCTATTATCGATAACGAGGATCTCAAATCCTAAGCTCTGATCTCCACTATGTAACAGAGCTTATTAAACTCTATTGCCGATGGCAAGGATCTCTCAACCTAATTGTAACCCCTCGGTTTTTCCGACAAAGTTAAGGTTCTAGAATATAGATATAAATTTTTTTAAGCTATGAAATTTAAGAGAAGGCTTCTCGGTGTTCGAAAGAATTTTTTTTAGTATAAGATTAGTTATCGATAAGCTGCAAACTACGTACCGGTCACGAACCGTAACATTTTTAAGGATGTAGATTCAGTTCGGATTTTCAAAAAAAATTGGATTATTAAGTATCATATGATTAAGCCTGAACTTCTAGTTAGTTCAAGAAAATTTTAAACGGACTGTAAGGGGGTAAAATTGTTACGAACCTCGTACCTATATTTCGCGAGATACCGAAAAATTCCCAATTTTGGTAATTAGCGACGGGATTATTTTTAGGATAATTTTGGTGTTAGAATTTTCCCGAATTAAGTTATAATCCCCCGAGCTTTCATCTGATTTAACCATAAACTGGCCAAATAAATTGTGATCTTCCTAGAGACT
>CP025659.1:23631536-23649146 GCA_003576665.1 Ipomoea trifida | reverse complement strand
TAAATCCTTAAACGAAACAATTATTTCAAGTACCGAACAATCCTCTCTTAATTGTCATAACTAAAAAAAAATTTATAACGCTATTTTCGAATCTTAATTTTATCGGAAAACCGAGGGGTTACAATCTCGTACTCCAAAAAAAAATTAAAAAAAAAAGGTCACGGTCAGGCCTCGACCAAACTTTGGCCGAGGTCCCGCACCTCGCCTCGGTTACGATTGGTCGAGGCACTTTGTCGGCCTTGATCACAATTCTCTTACCGTTCGAAAAAAAAAAAAAACAAACAAAAACAAAAACAATTTTTACACAAGTCATTACTCCCAAACCACCTCAACCATTCTCGTTGGCTAGGGAGTGGGGGGACTGGTGACAGAGTAATCAGGCAAGCAGTATTCTACCCGGACCACTAGCACTGACTCGAAGACAAGGAACGGACGACAAACAAGCCATTACGCATTATTACACATTAAAGATGAGGAGCCACTCCAACGGCTCCCCAACATTAACATCCACTCCAACGACTCCTCAGCATTAACTTCCGCTTACTGCGCATTGAAGGTGAAGCAGAGAGTCGTTGAGCTCAGGATTATAAGAGGACAGTCACACTTGTAGAGAAGGGGGAACATTTTACTAGGTTGAACTCACTGCTGAGGAAACACTACTGTACTGAACTATTTGTACTTTACTAATACATAATTATATTTCAGTAACACATATTTACCGTCACTATCAATATAGATTAATGTTACTATAATAATCAAATTCAACAACATTGATACATAGTAATTTTTAGGGAAAATATACAATTTCATACTTATTTTTGTTCCCACTCCCAATAATACCAATGGTATAAATAATTAGATTATATAAACATGCCTATCTATCTTTTTTTTTTCTTTTTTAATATATACAGCATGATTTATATAGTGATATGGGAATTTATTAGATAGAAATTTATTTGGAAAACTTTAAAATAATTGATTAATAATAATTATTGATTGATTAATATAAATAATAATAATCACTCCTGTTATTATCCGATTATTTTTATTATTATTATTATTATTATTATTATTATTATTATTATTATTATTATTATATTATTATTATTATTATATTATTATTATTATATTATTAATTAAGAATTACTCCGTAATAATTTGCAATTTGCCTTTTATTAATAATAATCAATCCTGTTATTATTTAAAATCAATTTACCATGAATAATAATAATAATAATAATAATAATAATAATAATAATAATAATAATAATAATAATAATAATAATAATAATAATAATAATAATAATAATAATCAATCCTGTTATTATCCGATTATATTATTATTATTATTATTATTATTATTATTATTATTATTATTATTATTATTATTATTATTATTATTATTATTATTATTATTAAGAATTAATAATTTGCAATTTTCCTTTAATAATAATTATCAATTCTGTTATTATTTTAAATCAATTTACCATTTTTCACCGATTAAGAATTATTGCCTTTTTATAATGTAATAATAATCCATCATGTTATTATTTTAAATCAATTTATCATATTAATAATAATAATAATCACTCCTGTTATCATCCAATTATATTATTATTATTATTATTATTAAGAATTAATAATTAATAATTTGCAATTTACCTTTATTAATAATAATCAATCCTGTTATTATTTTAAATCAATTTATTGTTTTTCACGGATTAAGAATTATTGCCTTTTTTATAATGTATGTTAGCATGCAATTTATATTTTATTGTATGCACTTTGCCTTTATTAAATCATTGTAATTTTCATTTATTTATAATAATCACTCCTGTTATTATCCGATTAAGAATTAAGAATTTGCAATTTGCCTTTACTAATAATAATCACTCCTATTATTATTTTAAATCAATTTACCGTTTTTCAACAATTAAGAATTATTGCCTAATCAATCCTGTTATTATTTTAAATCAATTTACCGTTTTCACCGATTAAGAATTTTATTTTTTTTTGTAATGTACATTAGCATGCAATTTCTATTTTATTGTATGCAATTTGCCTAATAATTATTGATTATTGATTGATTAATCACTCCTGTTATTATCCGATTATATTATTATTATTATTATTATTATTATTATTATTATTATTATTATTATTATTATTATTAAGAATTAAGAATTACTCCGTAATAATTTGCAATTTGCCTTTTATTAATAATAATCAATCTTGTTATTATTTTAAATCAATTTATCATAATAATAATAATAATAATCACTCCGCTTATTATCTGATTATATTATTATTATTATTATTATTATTATTATTATTATTATTATTATTATTATTATTATTATTATTATTATTAAGAATTAATAATTAATAATTTGCAATTTGGCTTTATTAATAATAATCAATCATGTTATTATTTTAAATCAATTTACCGTTATTCACCGATTAAGGGTGTGTTTGGAAAGCAGGAAAATGGTTTCTGGAAAATGATTTCTAGAAAATGAGTCATTTTCCAGAAAATATTTTCCTTTCTTGTGTTTGGCTGCAGAACAGAAAACTGTGTTGGTGTGTTTGGCTCATTTTCCAGAAAATGGGTAGGAAAATGAATAGAATTATATAATTAAATATTTTAATTAATTTGTTTAAATGTAACAACATTTATAACAAATATACAATCCAAAAAAAATAAAATAATCACAAAAAATCACAACAAAATAATATCTATCTCATAAAAAAATAAAAATAAAAATAAAAAATAAAAGTGGCTGACTGGTTTCAGATGTCAAATAAAAAAAACTCATAATATCTATCTCATAATAAAAAAAATAAATTATTACTTAAAAACAAAATGAAAAAGTTGAAGATGTCAAGAAGATGGGATGAAGATGAAGAAGTTAAAGCATTTAGGAGGCCTAAGGAGATGGAAGAAGCAAAGGAGAAGGAATAAGCAAACTTTGGAAAATGACTTCCTCCAAAAAAAAAGGGGAAGTCATTTTCCATAAAATTGGTCTTATTTTCCATTGACCAAGAAGTTCATTTCCATTGACTCTATTTTCCGCCTTCTTCCCAAACACCAAAAACCCGGAAAATGATTTCCAGAAATCATTTTCCGGGTTTCCAAACACACCCTAAGAGTTATTGTCGTTTTATAATCTAATAATAATCAATCCTGTTATTATTTCAAATCAATTTACCGTATTAATAATAATAATCACTCCGATTATTATCCAATTATATTATTATTATTAAGAAATAAGAATTAATAATTTGCAATTTGCTTTTATTAAAATAATCAATCCTGTTATTATTTTAAATCAATTTTCCGTTTTTCACCAATTAAGAATTATTGCCTTTTATATAATGTACGTTAGCATGCAATTTCTATTTTATTGTATGCAATTTGCCTTTAATAATAACTAGTATTTTCACCCGTGCGTTGCACGGAATGAATTTGTTATAATATTTTAATAAATATTTGAATCGATATACAATCTTTACTATATATAAAAACAAAATCCTCACTTTAAGCTTCCCGCCCAAAAGAGTTTTACAATATTTAGGATGCGATTATTTCCTATTTTCCTATTCGTTGTGCAATTCTACATTACAATTCCTATCATACTACAATTCTATCGTAATAAGACTACTATATATAAAAACTAAATCCTCACTTTAAGCTTCCCGCCCAAAATAGTCCTACAATATTTAGGATGCTATTATTTCCTATTTTCCTATTCGTTGTACAATTCTACATTACAATTCCTATCATACTACAATTCTATTGTAATAAGACTACTATATATATAAACTAAATCCTCACTTTAAGCTTCCCACCCAAAACAGTCATACAATATTTAGGATGCGATTATTTCCTATTTTCCGATTCGTTGTACAATTCTACATTACAATTCCTATTGTATCACAATTCTACATTACAATTCCTATCATTCTACAATTCTATTGTAATAAGATACAGCCTTATATAAATCCCTAATCCTATATTGTGAACTTTAAAAGAGAAACGCAAAACGCAGTGCAATTATTCCAGACCTCTCCACCTTCAAATATGCAAATTCTGTTGTTGCGGTCAAGATATATATTGTTTTATTTAATATTGCTCAATTTTGTATTGTTTTATTTAATAGGAATAAAATCATGGTCATGTTTGGTCATATTGCTTTATTTTGTATTTATTGTTATGCATTTTTTATGTTGTTAGTATGCTGCCTTTTTTTTTTCTTTTTTTTTTTTGAGTTTTTTCAGCTTTTTGCTTGGTTTTTTAAATTTCATGATCTTCCTTAGGGAACTTGCATCCATTTACAAACACATGTTCAAATTTAAAGATTTTGGATCGTTAAAGGCTCCCAGATGAGTGGATAGCAATCTGCTAATTGGTAAATTCTTCTTAAAATTTTGTTCTATACTAGATGTGTTCCATACTGCACAAACTAATATTATTAATTAATTGGTAAAAAAATAATAAAGTTTAATTGGTAACAAAATTTTATTTACCAAATTATGACAATAATTAAACCATTATAATTGTGAGAATAATGAAAACAAATTCGGCCTAATTTTATAAGAAAAAATAATTTATTAATTATTATTTACATCAGCAATAATAATTCAAATACTTATCTATACTTCTATATCTATACTACTAGCTATTAATAAATATAAAATAATCCCTTGTGAAATTTCCGCACAAACAATAGTAAATATAAAATAGAAAAGAAAACTGATTTTACTAATTGATTGAAAATATAAAAATATTTTAACGAAAAAAGAAATGGAAATTAGGCAAATTGGAAAGGAAAAGGACATTACTAATTGACTAAAAAAATTATTTTTTAAAAACTTTTAAGAAAGTTAATTACACTTTCCTTTTGAAAACTTTAAATTATTTAAACTTAAAAAAAATTAATTAAACATGTGTTGTTAGATTATTTATAATAATTACAATTAATTCATTCAACTATCGAGGATGAAGAAAAAACTAAAGGCGATACTGTGAACATGAATATACTTAAGTTACAAAAGTATAATTTCACATATATTAGTGTAATTGACTATTAATAATTGTCTAATAATTATTATGATAATTAAACTAAACATTGGTCGTTGAATTTATTTTTATAATAATTATAATTATAATTAAATTATTTCTAATTTTTCCCATATTTATTTTAGTAATAATATAATTACATAAGTCATATTACATATTGATCTTTTTAAGATAAATTGTAGACAAACAAGTCATATATTATCAATTAATTGAGTAATACTTTTGCACTAATCTTATAATCAAATAAATGTGCATGTTCAATAATTTTTTTTAATAATTTTATCTTTATTTTTATTATCTAAATGTATAATAAAAAATTTATCTGTGCATCGCACGGGTAATTGGACAACTATTTGTTTTAATTCAAGGAAAACATCAGAAAACATAATCAGCCCAACAAATTCCATCATTGCGCTATGTAATATTTGATGTTATAATTTATATAATTGTATATCGATCCAAATATTCTTAAAATATTATAGCAATCCATTCCGTGCAACGCACCGAAATACTAGTTATATAAATTATAACATCGAATATGGAGTATGAAATAAGTGTATAAATGCAATTATAGTATGAGTCTTCCTTGCATGCAACAAATATCACAAAAATTCAGTGTTCTAAAATAAGTGTATAAATGTAATAGGTAGATAATTTACATTATTGCATCATATTCATTAATTTAATTACTTGTCGGTTAGTTATTGCAAGATCTTGAGGTACACTTATATTTTGATATTCAGTAAGTATAACTATATCAAATAAAAATTTACATGGGAGTAATGGGATAATCAGTTGAGTAATTGTTGGTTGACCGTAGAGCGTTGTGTTGGAGATAGAAGATGATATATAGTGAAGATATATCATCTTCTTCCTTCAACATGTTGATATTCTCTAGACAAATAACTGTTGGAAAAAAAATTAGCATAAAATGGCATTTTACTGGCAATATTGTGGTACAAATATATGTGGGTCCACTTTCGATTTCGGTCGGGTCAAAGTGGATTCGTGTTCTTCATAGTTAGACGAAAAGATTGATATATTGTACGCTCAAAACTGATAATGGGTGAATGAGAAATTGGTTCTCAAAGTTGACCCATTTGAGTTAGAAAAATATAGAGAAAAACCTTTCAAGTAACTTTTTGTCCCACATTGGTTTGAGAAGTGGTTTGCACCACTACTTATACAAGAGTTTTTCTAAGGCTTATTAAATTGTATAGCATAGAGGCTCTCTCTCGCGCAGGGGGGGGGGTGCAAATAAATCCAAAATGAACTTAAAAAGGCTTGACTCGTGCGCCGCACCTGCATGCACGAATGTCGTTCAGAAATTTGGTTGGCCTTGCGGGTTGAATTTTCATTTTTTAATAGTATTAATAGTATAGATTGCATTGCAGAGAAATATATATATCTGAATTATTACCATTAGTAATTCTAGTCTAGAATTGTATTACAAATAGGAAGTAGAAAGAATAATTTTATTAGGAATTCTATTTGAATTTACAATTGTATTAGGGATAGGAATTGTATTACCATATTTTACAATATTACGCCAACCAAAATATTATAGGTCTGTTTTGGGCGGGAAGTTAAAACTGAGGATATTGTTTTTATTAATAGTATAGATTGCATTGCAGAGAAATATATATAACTGAATTATTACCATTAGTAATTCTAGTCTAGAATTGTATTACGAATAGGAACGTAGGAAAGAATATATTTTATTACGAATTCTATTTGAATTACAATTGTATTAGGGATAGGAATTGTATTACCATATTTTACAAATTACGCAGACCAAAATATTATAGGTTGTTTTGGGCGGGAAGTTAAAACTGAGGATATTGTTTTTATTAATAGTATAGATAGATTGCATTGCAGAGAAATATATATACTGAATTATTACCATTATAATTCTAGTCTAGAATTGTATTACAAATAGGAACGTAGGAAGAATATATTTTATTAGGAATTCTATTTGAATTTAAATTGTATTAGGGATAGGAATTGTATTACCATTTTACAATATTACGCACCAAATATTATAGGTCTGTTTTGGGCGGGAAGTTAAAACTGAGGATATTGTTTTTATTAATAGTATAGATTGCATTGCAGAGAAATATATATACTGAATTATTACCATTAGTAATTCTAGTCTAGAATTGTATTACAATAGGAACGTAGGAAAGAATATATTTTATTAGAATTCTATTTGAATTTACAATTGTATTAGGGATAGGAATTGTATTACCATATTTTACAATATTATATTATAATGAGTCTAGAATTGTATTACTAGGAACGTAGGAAAGAATATATTTTATTAGGAATTCTATTTGAATTTACAATTGTATTAGGGATAGGAATTGTATTACCATATTTTACAATATTACGCAAAAATATTATAGGTCTGTTTTGGGCGGGAAGTTAAAACTAAGGATATTGTTTTTATTAATAGTATAGATAGATTGCATTGCAGAGAAATATATATACTGAATTATTACCATTAATAATTCTAGTCTAGAATTGTATTACAAATAGGAACGTAGGAAAGAATATATTTTATTAGGAATTCTATTTGAATTACAATTGTATTAGGGATAGGAATTGTATTACCATATTTTACAATATTACGCAGACCAAAATATTATAGGTCTGTTTTGGGCGGAAGTTAAAACTGAGGATATTGTTTTTATTAATAGTATAGATAGATTGCATTGCAGAGAAATATATATACTGAATTATTACCATTAATAATTCTAGTCTAGAATTGTATTACAAATAGGAACGTAGGAAAGAATATATTTTATTAGGAATTCTATTTGAATTTAAAATTGTATTAGGGATAGGAATTGTATTACCATATTTTACAATATTACGCACCAAAATATTATAGGTCTGTTTTGGGCGGGAAGTTAAAACTGAGGATATTGTTTTTATTAATAGTATAGATTGCATTGCAGAGAAATATATATATACTGAATTATTACCATTAGTAATTCTAGTCTAGAATTGTATTACAAATAGGAACGTAGGAAAGAATATATTTTATTAGGAATTCTATTTGAATTTACAATTGTATTAGGGATAGGAATTGTATTACCATATTTTACAATATTACGCAGACCAAAATATTATAGGTCTGTTTTGGGCGGGAAGTTAAAACTGAGGATATTGTTTTTATTAATAGTATAGATTTGCATTGCAGAGAAATATATATACTGAATTATTACATTAGTAATTCTAGTCTAGAATTGTATTACAATAGGAACGTAGGAAAGAATATATTTTATTAGGAATTCTATTTGAATTTAAATTGTATTAGGGATAGGAATTGTATTACCATATTTTACAATATTACGCACACCAAAATATTATAGGTCTGTTTTGGGCGGGAAGTTAAAACTGAGGATATTGTTTTTATTAATAGTATAGATAATCACTCTTGTTATTATCCGATTAAAAATTAAGAATTTGCAATTTGACTTTATTAATAATAATCACTTCTTTTATTATTTTAAATCAATTTACCATTTTTTAACGATTAAGAATTATTGCTTAATCAGTTCTGTTATTATTTTAAATCAATTTACCGTTTTTCATTGATTAAGAATTATTGCCTTTTTTTATAATGTACGTTTGCATGCAATTTCTATTTTATTGTATGCAAGTATATAGTAATCGCCATTTTTAACTAATAACTGTGCATCAGTATTGTGCAATTAATGATAAAGATTAATAATAATTGGAACCAACTATAACCCCCCGTTATTTTTAAAACAATTCCTATTTAATAAAATATTTTTGGAAATAAAATTTATTTTCAATCCTAAATATTTTAATTTAAATACTTTCAAATGCAAATTATTTGATTCAAAGTTCAAATAAATTATTTATATACCTTATAATTTTCATATCCAAAATCATTAAAATAAACTCCTATTTTATTAAGCTTTTAAAATAAAATTTTATATACATAATTTAATTTTCTACACGAAATTTTCGTCAAACAAGAGTATCATTAAATATTTTAAACTCTTTATTTTAAATGATTTGATACGTAATATTTATATACTTATTTATGGTTCTAAAAGCCTTATTTAATGGGTAAATTTACTTTATAAAATTTTGAACCAAAAGTCTATTTGAGACGAAGTTGTGGCCCTTATAACATTACTAGTTTTATACACGCATTGCGCGAATAGGTTAATGCCCAATGTTTATATTTAAATAAATATTTAAAAGTATATCAATGCAAGATTATATAGGAGAAGTTTATGCATGGGTAATTGAATGTCGAATTTTTTTATTTAAATATCTAACTCAAAGTATATGAATCCAAGATAATATAAAAAATTCATTATAATTATTACTAAAATAAATGTTTGCAACCTTGTAAAATCGATAGTCTAAATATTTGGTCTTAAAATGATAGTCTAAATAAATACTACTTTTAATTTGAATTTTTCTAAGTGGTTCTTAATTCTCTTTTGAGTAACATTGTCATTGTTTTCATCTTTACTATTTGTTCTCTTCCTTTTTGTTGGTAGTGTGTTATTTGCAATTCGAATATTGTTGGTAGCATATATGACAACGTCATGCAATGAGATTATGATATAGGAGCTATGGACTTTCCTTTAGGTGTTCTGCTTGGGGTTCATTTGGTTCAACCATTATTGTTGAATAAGTTATTGTGTATAAAGAAATCCCTAGTTTAAGAAAAAAATTGAATAAATTAATAAAAATTTGAAAATTTAAAATATTATGTATTCCAAATATATTAAAATGTAGTTTCTCGCTTCAATTTGCTGGGTAATGGGTTATTTGAGTACTTTCATTGTCAACAAATCCCCCAAGTAATTAATATGATTGGTTTCAAATTATTCTTTTTTTTTATTTTTTTCATGGTATTAAAGAAATACATATGTATCATTTTTTTCGTGTAACTACTAATTTATTTAATTCAATTAGAGTAAAATAGAGTGATTCCACTTCAATTTGTTGAGTTATTATTTGAGTACTCTCT
The DNA here is from genome assembly GCA_003576665.1 of Ipomoea trifida. NCBI lineage: Eukaryota > Viridiplantae > Streptophyta > Magnoliopsida > Solanales > Convolvulaceae > Ipomoea > Ipomoea trifida. The sequence goes on along the minus strand of CP025659.1, from coordinate 23,639,043 downwards.
TTGTCAACCAATCCCCAAGTAGTTAATATAATTAGCTTCAAATTATTTTAAAATTTTTTTCATAGTATTAATAAAATATTTGGTAAATAAATATATAACATTATTTTGTACTATAACTTTGATATTTAATTACAAGATATTGTAAAAATAAGATAATGGACAATGTAATGAATATCAATTGATAAATTTGAATGTAAAGAATCTTTGCATGAGAGAAAATAAAGCAATATAACTAATGAAATTATTTCTCTTATTTAATTTAATTTTTTGATAATGAATAATTTTTTCAAATAAAGGTATTGTAGATACATAATTCTAAATTAAAGAAATACATATGTATCATTTTTTGTTGTAGCTACTAATTTATTTAATTTAATAAGAGTAAAATAGAGTGAAAAACTTAATTATGTCAAATTTGATTGAGATGAGGTTCGAACCTAAGAGCTTTTATTGAAATTAATGGGAAAATTAAAAGTTAACGGAATATTAACAGAGAAGAGAATATTTAACGGAAAACTTAACGGAAAATCATAAAAGTAAGGTTAAATTAAGTAATCTCTATGAATAATATTAATCTGAATTATCTTAGCCATCTATTTGATTAAATAATTCATCTGAACCATCCATTTGATTACCGCCATTTTTCTACCCATTTTAGGTCTAACTCTCTTTGGCTCTTATTAGTATAGTAGATGTTGAGGCTAAGTTTAAACCCAAAGCTATTCATGACCCAATCTACTAGCCTAAATTATTTATTCTTCTAAGCCTAAAAAGTTCTCCTTGAGCCCAATTCACTCAAATCCAATTATTTTAGCCCAAGCCTAATACAAGATCTAACCCTAGATATATGTATATGTTCATCATCTATCTCCTAATAGTTCATTTGCCCAAAACAAAAATTCAGCGCATCTCTCTCTCGCGACTTCGACGAAGAAGCAGACCGGCGACCGTAGCAGACCAGCTTCGGCCAAGCAACGACCAACAACCATCGTCCTTCCTCTCCCCTTCTTCTTGCGTCGACGGCGGCAAACGGAGAGGCGAACCAGTAGAGCGACGATGGCTTCCTCTATGTCCGGCGTGGCAGGGCAGTGGCGGTGGCGGGGAGCTTCATTGTCTTCTCACGGCGTCTCTCTCTCCCCTCCACTGCGGCGGTTTAGAGTAGTCCAAGCAGTGGAGCAGCAGCGGCGGTAGTGACTCGGAGAAGCTCTAGACAGAATGGAGAAGATGGATTATTGAAGCAATTAGCCAAGGTTGGGGATGGATTAAGCATGGATTAGGACTGATTCTGAGGTTAGTAAGGTAATTAGAGGTTTAATTAAATTATTGATTCATAATGTGGATTAAGGTTAAGTTTATGCTTAACTATGTGATGATTATTATTTTAATAATGATTAGTTATTGATTATGAATTAATTGGAGGATGATGGTGTAATATTGATAATGGTTATGGATTGATGGTAGTATTATAATGAGTTAATGGTGATGGTGGGTTATGTTATGACTTGAGGATGACGATTGTGAGGTGTTGTTAGTTAATGATGAAGTTGTTATGTTGTTAAGTTCGGAAGTGTTTAGTTGATAATGAACCTAAGATTTTCTATTGGATGAAATTTAATATGATGTTTGTGATTGGGATGATTAAAGATGATGATGAATTAGTTATTAGCTTTAATTAATTGATAATTATGGATTATGGTTAATAATGGTGTTTAGTTCTTTTGATGACTTGATATTGATGCTATAATGTTGATGATGATGGATTACAAGGTTAGTAGTTACTAATGACTATAATTAATGCTTAAGAGCGATTAAGGTTAATTGTTGGATTATGAGTGACTAAATAGTGATTATGGATTGTGATGGATTATTTGATGATGATATTGATTAAGGTGTGATTATTGAGTATTATTGACTAATGATGGATGTTTAGAGATAATGATGAAGCAGGAATAAGGTGGTTTAATCTTGGATTATGAAAGTAATTTGTATGCCAATGACCTTACTTATGGTTTAAGTATCGTGAACTAGTGGTGATGTTATGAAGTTGATAGTGATGATGAAGTTGCATGTTAATATTGTGATTATGGTTAATGATGGGCTAATGACAAAACTTGGTTATTATTAAGGAAATAATGATGGATTAAAGGTTAAATAAGCTTAATGGGGATTAAAGGTTAATGATGAAGCTTAGTTGATTAATGATGAGATGGTGATTAGGATGATGATGAGAATGAGCTTATAAGTTAATGAGTTGATAATGATTATTGAAATATTAAAGATGTCTTGATGCTATGATATGGATGCTATAATGATGGTGTTGGGGTATTGAGTAATTAATTATAGTTATGGATGAATTGTTAGTCAGGAAATATTGATTATGGGAGATGATTAGTATAAAAAGGGTTATTAGATTAGGGTGGTGAATTATTAATGGATAGATGGTTGTGATTATGGAAAAGAAGATGATAGGGGTATGTTGTTGGTCATTGATGATGGTGAATTAGGGTGTTGGAATTCTTGTTAATAAAAGATGAAGAGGATTGGACTAATGGAGTATTGATGGGTTAAGATAAGGGTTGTGAGAGTATGATGGAATGGATTAGCTTGGCTAGTAATATTAATATTAATAGTTATTGAGTAAAGGTTGTATTGATTCTCAGGTTCCCTGTTGAAGTGACTAGCCTAAGAAGTTGAGCCTAGATTGGATGCTTTTGGAGCTTAGCTTGAGGTAAGTTTCTATGTCCGTCAAAACTACCTTTCTCTATCAAATGTGTTATTTATCTAATTGAGTGTCCTTAAATATTTTGAAAATGTGTTTGGATTTAAAAGTGTGATAAATAGCAATGTATATATCTTTTGGTGTTACCTTATGATTTATAAACTACGAATAGGTTTACATGTATTTATTGATGATGTTATGGTGAATTATGAGAGTATGCAACTATACTATTTTTGGGGAGTGTAAACCATAATTATTTTGAATGGTATAAGCTATATTATGATTGGAAGATAAATCCTATGTTTGATGTAAACCCTATTTTGGAAATGTATATATATTATATATATATTCTATCTTGTTTTGGGAAGTGTACTTGAATAGCCTACGGGCAATGGAAAATATCTATGAAAACTATTTCGAAAGAATATTACTATCTTGGAGGAATTATATAATAATGTACCTATTTTGGAGAATATATTTATGTTATAATCTATATGGAGGTTATCTATATTTTTATTAGGAATAAGGGTCAAATAGGCCACTGAACTACACACGAAACTGCAATTAGGCCATTGAACTAAAAAACAATGCAATTAGGTCCCTGAACTACACAAATCCATGCAAATTAACCCAAAATGACTTGTCTGACTTGATCTTCCGGTTACCAACTTAAAAAATAATATTTTAAAATAATTTTAAATAAAATACTTAATTAAAATTAAATTAAAAATTAAAAATTAAAAATTAAAAATTAAAAAAAGGATCCAATTGACTTGTTCCTGTTTGTTGTTGTTGTTTTTTTTTTAAATTTAATTAATTAATTAATTTAAAATTATTTTAAAATATTATTTTTAAAGTTGGTAACCCGAAGATCAAGTCAACAAGTCACTTTGGATTAATTTGCATGAATTTGTGTAGTTCAGAGACCCAATTGTATTGTTTTTGAGTTCGATGGCCTAATTGCAATTTCGTGTGTAATTCGGTGGCCTATTTGACCCTTATTCCTTTTTATTATTGGAGGTTACGAGAATCTTGGGCTGCGGTCCAGATTATTGTGAGCACTTAGGGCTGCGGTTCTATTTGCTATTGATATGAGAACCTAGGGCTGCGGTCCTATTGGTTATTGATTGGGTGGGTAACCTGGTAGCAAAAATCCTGGGTTACTAGGGCTAGTAACTACCTTTGGGGCTTGGAATCCCCGGGGTGTGCGCACTTAGGTTTCTAGTTCCTGTTTCCATTTATATTGTATAGGTGTGAAGGTTCGATAGTGGAGGTAAGCTCCGTTCCTATCCTCCTATCGGTGATTTGAGTACCTCCATACTTATATTTTACTTGGTGATTTATCTATGAACTAAGAATTGTTGGATACCTCCACTTATGTATTATTATGCTATGTTGATATTGGATAATGAGACTTGAGTTATCTATGATTATGAATATATGTTGATAAGGATATTGAGAAAATCTATGTTTTGAAATGACTATACGGATGTGAGTTCCTCCTTATACTTATATATATTTTAACTTATTTGGAAAGTTATTACTTGAAGAGCTATTCCTTTAAATGATATTGAGAAGTATTGAGAAATGCTATTTTATACTCCGTACTTATTATTTTGAAAGTGAGCAGCGATGACTTATAAAGCTATTATATTGTTTTAACGGCATGAAGTATTTTACTAAGACCTATTACTTATATGAGCTTATTAATACTTTGAGTGAAGTGTGTGTTATCCTTAAATACTTAAGTTAGGCATGGGAAACCATTTTGTGAAAGATTTATACTACGTATCTTTGGTGTGAGTCAAACTCTTTTACTGAAGGGTTTCAAAACCTATTTAAAAAGTATATCTAATTTCAAAAGTATATATGTATTTATTTTACGGGGCGGGGTAGAGCTTACTTAGCATTTTATGCTAATTCTATTTGTTTGTGTTTTTCAACCCTTATTGTTTTCAGGACTGGGTGTAAAGCGATTCGTTCTGAGAGCGCGACATAGAATTAGTACCCTTGAAGAAATTCTTGGCATAATGGTTTAGTTTAGAATCTAAATTGTTATATTATATTGATTTGTATATTAATAGTGAATGATTGTATTATGGATAGAGATTTATTGTAATATGGATTGTAGTTAGAAAGCTTTGTAGCCTGTGCGTTTGGGTTTAGTGAGTTGGCCCGAGCGTGGCATAACACCCCATTGGTTTAGAGTTTTAATTTTTGATTTCGCATATATTTTTAGAATGGTTAGCAAGAAAGATTGTGTATTTATAGTTTATTCCAATAGTAGAAATTGGGGGTGTTACACCAACAATCAATTATATATGAAATGATACAGTGACCTATGTTTAGCTTTGATTCATACTCCTACAACTTTTTGGTCACATGGTGTGAATGCTCTATTTCTACATAGATAGATTGAATTCCTCCGTGTCTCATAGGCATTCTGTTTCTTAATATTATTAACTTTTATGCTTTTAGTTTCTTATCCTAATATATTGATAGATTGAACCTACATTTGCAACCTCGTTTTTGGAGTTTAAGTAGTATTTTTTTATTTGACTTTGTATACTGTATTTGATGCTTAGAATAATGTCATAACGCATAAAATGAATTGTTTTACATTCTTTGGGGTGGTGAAATTCTGAGCATTCTATGTTAAATTTTTTTAATTTATAATTGATTAAATTTTTTTTACCAATTGATTAATTTTTTACCAATTATATATCACCAATCACTTATTACCTTATGGCATTACATATATTACCAATATATAATGATATATCACCAATTACATATCACCAATCACCAAAAGTAATATCAATAATATCACCATATTAGATATATCACAAATTATATATCACCAAACACCAATTAATATTAACAACAAAATATTAATTAGATATATCACAAATTATATATCACCAGTCACCAACCAATATTAACAACACAATATTACCATATTACCTTATGGCATTACATTATTAATAAATATGGATAATTAATAAAATTAATAAAATAATAAATAAATAAATATTAACAATATTACCTTATTAGATATATCACAAATTATATATCACCAATCACCAATTAATATTATTAATAAACTAGTTTTATACGCGCATTGCGCGAATGGGTTAATGCTCAATGTTTATATTTAAATAAATATTTAAAAGTATATCAATGCAAGATTATATAGGAGAAGTTTATACATAGGTAATTGAATGTCGAATTTTTATTTAAATATCTAACTCAAAGTATATGAATCCAATATAATATAGAAAATTCATTATAATTATTACTAAAATAAATGTTTGCAACCTTGTAAAATCGATAGTCTAAATATTTGGTCTAAAAATGATAGTACAAATAAATACTACTTTTAATTTGAATTTTTCTAAGTGTTCTTAATTCTCTTTTGAGTAACATTGTCATTGTCTTCATATTTACTATTTGTTCTTTCCTTTTTGTTGGTAGTGTGTTATTTGCAATTCGGTTATTGTTGGTAGCATAGATAACAACGTCATGCAATGAAATTATGATATAGGAGCTATGGACTTTCCTTTAGGTGTTCTGCTTGGGGTTCATTTGGTTCAACCATTATTGTTGAATGAGTTATTGTGGATAAAGAAATCCCTAGTTTAAGAAAAAAATTAAATAAATTAATAAAAATTTGAAAATTTAAAACATTATGTATTCCAAAGATATTAAAAGATAGTTTTTCGCTTCAATTTGCTGGGTAATGGGTTATTTGAGTACTTTCATTGTCAACAAAGCCCCCAAGTAGTTAATATGATTGGTTTCAAACTATTCTTTTTTATTTTTTTGATGGTATTAAAGAAATACATATGTATCATTTTTTGGTGTAACTACTAATTTATTTAATTCAATAAGAGTAAAATAGAGTGATTCCACTTCAATTTGTTGGGTTATTATTTGAGTACTTTCTTTGTCAACCAATCCCCAAGTAGTTAATATAATTAGCTTCAAATTTTTTTTTCATAGTATTAATAAAATACTTGGTAAATAAATATATAACATTATTTTGTACTATAACTTTGATATTTAATTACAAGATATTGTAAAAATAAGATATTGGACAATGTAATGAATATCAATTGATAAATTTGAATGTAAAGAATCTTTGCATGAGAGAAAATAAAGACAATATAACTAATGAAATTATTTCTCTTATTTGATTTAATTTTTTGATAATGAATAATTTTTTCAAATAAAGGTATTGTAGACACATAATTTTAAATTAAAGAAATACATATGTATCATTTTATGTTGTAGCTAATAATTTATTTAATTTAATAAGAGTAAAATAGAGTGAAAAACTTAATTATGTCAAATTTCATTGAGATGAGGTTCGAACCTAAGACCTTTCTTATAGAAATTAATGGGTAAGTTAAAAGATAACGGAATATTAACAGAGAATAAAATATTTAACGGAAAACTTAACAGAAAATCATAAAAGTAAGGTTAAATTAGGTAATCTCTATGAATAATATTAATCTGAATTATTTTAGCCATCTATTTGATTAAATAATTCATCTGAACCATCCATTTGATTACCGCCATTTTTTCTACCCATTTTAGACCTAACTCTCTTTGGCTCTTATTAGTATACTAGTTTTATACGCGCATAGCGCGAATGGCCGGGTTAATGCCCAATGTTTATATCTAAATAAATATTTGAAAGTATATCAATGCAAGATTATATATGAGAAGTTTATACATGGGTAATTGAATGTCGAATTTTTTTTATTTAAATATCTAACTCAAAGT
>CP025659.1:23581518-23631511 GCA_003576665.1 Ipomoea trifida | reverse complement strand
TAAAATATAAAATTACTAAAATAAATGTTTGCAACCTTGTAAAATCGATAGTCTAAATATTTGGTCTAAAAATGATAGTACAAATAAATACTACTTTTAATTTGAATTTTTCTAAGTGTTCTTAATTCTCTTTTGAGTAACATTGTCATTGTCTTCATATTTACTATTTGTTCTTTCCTTTTGTTGGTAGTGTGTTATTTGCAATTCGGTTATTGTTGGTAGCATAGATGACAACGTCATGCAATGAAATTATGATATAGGAGCTATGGACTTTCCTTTAGGTGTTCTGCTTGGGGTTCATTTGGTTCAACCATTATTGTTGAATGAGTTATTGTGGATAAAGAAATCCTAGTTTAAGAAAAATTAAATAAATTAATAAAAATTGAAAATTTAAAATTTATGTATTCCAAAGATATTAAAAGATAGTTTTTCGCTTCAATTTGCTGGGTAATGGGTTATTTGAGTACTTTCATTGTCAACAAAGCCCCCAAGTAGTTAATATGATTGGTTTCAAACTATTCTTTTTTATTTTTTGATGGTATTAAAGAAATACATATGTATCATTTTTGGTGTAACTACTAATTTATTAATTCAATAAGAGTAAAATAGAGTGATTCCACTTCAATTTGTTGGGTTATTATTTGAGTACTCTCTTTGTCAACCAATCCCCAAGTAGTTAATATAATTAGCTTCAAATTTTTTTTTCATAGTATTAATAAAATACTTGGTAAATAAATATATAACATTATTTTGTACTATAACTTTGATATTTAATTACAAGATATTGTAAAAATAAGATATTGGACAATGTAATGAATATCAATTGATAAATTTGAATGTAAAGAATCTTTGCATGAGAGAAAATAAAGACAATATAACTAATGAAATTATTTCTCTTATTTGATTTAATTTTTTGATAATGAATAATTTTTTCAAATAAAGGTATTGTAGACACATAATTTTAAATTAAAGAAATACATATGTATCATTTTTGTTGTAGCTAATAATTTATTTAATTTAATAAGAGTAAAATAGAGTGAAAAACTTAATTATGTCAAATTTGATTGAGATGAGGTTCGAACCTAAGACCTTTCTTATATAAATTAATGGGTAAGTTAAAAGATAACGGAATATTAACAGAGAATAAAATATTTAACGGAAAAAATCATAAAAGTAAGGTTAAATTAGGTAATCTCTATGAATAATATTAATCTGAATTATTTTAGCCATCTATTTGATTAAATAATTCATCTGAACCATCCATTTGATTACCGCCATTTTTTCTACCCATTTTAGACCTAATTCTCTTTGGCTCCTATTAGTATAGTAGATATATATAGTAGATATGGATAATGGCATTACATTATTAATAAATATGGATAATTAATAAAATTAATAAAATAATAAATAAATAAATAATATCCATTATGTTGTTACTAAAATGCTCCCAGTTTTGGGGGGAAAACTTTTGCTATGCACTTCTATTATTTTATGTATATATATATATATATATATATATATATATATATATATATATAGATATAGATAAGAGGGTGTTCATTTAAACAAGCTAGCTAGCTAAGAGAAGATGCAATGCAAGGACCATTAGAGTGTGACTGAAGTAGCTTCTTCTTTATATAATGTTCATATTCAATGTCTCCGTGTCTTATTGCTTATTCCTTATATATGAGAAGATGGCAAAATTGGTGTATAATTACACAGAAAATATATCTTTAGTACAAATGAATTAGGATAACAATTTATTTCTATAACTGAGTTGCTCGAGAATGAGCAAATTTGCCCAATTTATACAAATTCTAAACACTGATACTCCAAAGTTAGTTTCAACACATGCATAAATCTACACATTGGCTATTAATTGGACAATTATTTGCTCGAATTCAAACAATGATAACATAAAAAAAAAAATAAATAAATAAATAACCGATCCGACCCATTTCTTCAATTGCGTTCTATAATATTTGATGTTATAATTTATATAATTTTAGATCGATCTAAATATTCTTAAAATATTATAACTAATCCATTCCGTGCATTGCACGAGTGAAAATACTTAAATACCAGTTCATATAATATTACATCTACATGTAAATTTTATATTGCTAAGAAAAATTTACACTTTAAAATTAATTTTGAAATTTAATCCTTTGTTCTATCAATTTACGAGTGAAAATACTTAAATACCAATTCATATAATATTACATCTACGTGTAAATTTTATATTGCTAAGAAAAATTTACACTTTAAAATTAATTTTGAAATTTAATCCTTGGTTCTATCAATTTAATAACTTAAAAAAATTCCAATTAAATTAAATGACATATAATATACATTCAATTTATAGTTTTGTTCTATATATTTATAATAACATTGAGTGATATTCATGTTGTGCAATGCACGTGTGACATACTAGTTTTGTGAATGACAATGAAGAATAAATGAAATAAAAAAGTGTAATTCAAAATTACCAAAATATCTATTATTAAATCTAGCTTAAAACATTTCAAACAAAAAATGTGTAAACATAGATGTGTTTACTTCACAAGTAAAATGAATGTATACATCTATTATGGAAATATAATAATGGACAAAAGCCTTGCTTCAATGGCAATGTGGGATTTCAAATCCCACTAAAAACTGAGGAATCATTGGGAGCCATTGACCGATCAAAGGTGATGAAGGCCTCTTGTGCGTATACTGTATAAGCAATAGGTGAGAACTTGGAAACTGATGGGACTACTCGCAATTCACTTTTCTAGTGGCTCTTGGGTAGGGATTCTAGGGCTTAGGATTAGTCTGACATAAGTTAAGAGACTGAATCTATAGAAAAGGAATATATTAATGGACTAAATATTTTTATCTTATAATTAAGTGACTACATTTCAACATACAAAGTAATTGAGCGTCTAACAATGCAATTTATTTATTAATTAATTAAAAAGTTTGAAAATTTTAATTTAGATTCAATGAAAAGTATATATATATTGAAATCAACCGAACAAAGACATCGGAGAAGCAATGGAAATCAAACACCATAGATAACCCTTCAAAGACAACGAAAGCCAATCTACTCTAGAACAAAATCATCTTTAGAGTAGGTTAGTAGGTGGTGCACAAGTGAACACACGCAAGCTATGCTTATGGTTGAGTGACGTTATAGGGAAATTCAATATTACATTGACCTTTTTGCGGGCCGTGAAAGTTAGTCATATCCTCAAACAAAACCATCTACGGAGCAGGTGATGTACGAGTGACCACACACAAGCCCGGCTTGTGGTTAAATGATATTTCCCTGTTCGTGGTTAAATGATATTTCAACAACAGATTATATTAATCTATTTTATAAATTATTGTAATCATTCAAATAATGTCTAGTATCCAAGTCTTTGATGATTCCTCGATGCTTAAAACACCATTAGCCCCTTTATTGATTGTCAATTAGGGTGTGTTTGGAAACCCGGAAAATGGAAATCATTTTTCGGGTTTTGGTGTTTGGGAAGAGCAAGGAAAATATGGTCAAAGGAAAACAACACAATGGTCAATGGAAAATGAGGGTCTTTTGGGGAAAAATGACTTCCCCTTTTTTTGGGAAGTCATTTTCCAAACTCCTCATAGAGCTTCCTCATCTCCGCCTCTCCTCTGCTTTTGGCTTCTAGCACTCCTTTTCTTCTTCTCTTGCCATTGTCGTCTTCCTATCATCAAACCATCAATGTATGATTCTTCCCTTTCTTCTTTCACTTGTAATTTGTATGGTTTATTTTCTCAGATCTAAAAATATTTTCCTAATTTCTAAGCAAAGTAGGACTGATTTTCACTGGATTGAAAAACTGGTTTCGACTGGTTTCCCAAATTTGGGTTTTTAAAATTTTTTTTTTTATGTGTGTTTTGGTTATGTTTTTGAGATATTGTTATTTTGTTGTGATTTTTCTGTTATAAATGAATGATTTGTGACAATTGTGATATTATTGTGGTGATTATTTTACATTTTTGGATTGTATAGATGGATAATAATCATATACATACTGCTGTTATGAGTGTATCAAGTGCAATACTAGCTGTTGGGATTCTTCTATTGCAACTTCTTAGGAAAAAAAAAAATCAAATAGAGCATGAGATTGTCAATAGAGATTATGACCGAGATACTTGCATAAATAGTATTTTCACTATTGTGTGTGAGGGTGATAAAAATGTATTAGCATTATTAGAATGCGACCTATTTCATTTTATAAATTGTGTGACATTCTTACTACTAATAACTTATTGCACACAACTAGAGCCGTAAGTGTTAAAGAACAAGTAATAATGTTCTTACATATAATAGGTCACAATGTAAGATTTCGGGTAATTGGATCAAGGTATTATAAGTCAATTGAGACAGTTCATCGTTATTTTAGAAGTGTTTTGAGAGCCATTTTAACTTTGTATAAGAAACTCATAGTATTACCAGATAGTGAATTAACTCCCCATGAAATCATTAGCAATTTGCAGTTTTATCCATATTTTAAAGATTGTCTAGGAGTAATAGATGGAACCCATATTCGTGCGTCTGTGCCACTTGATGTGCAAGGAAGATTTCGCATACGGAAAGGTGGAACAACACAAAATGTGTTTGCTGTCGTCACTTTTGATTTGAGATTTTGTTATGTGCTTGCTAGGTGGGAAGGTAGTGCACACGATTCTCGAGTCTTGAATGATGCCCTTACACGTCCGAATAGATTAAAAATCTAGAAGGTATAAATAATACAACTATCTTTTTTTTTTCATTGTGTTATATGTGGAGCTGATGAGTTGAAAATGATTTGAGTGGTGTTGGTTGGGATGATGAGTTGAAAATGATTACGTGCGGTTTAGCAACTTATATGGAGCTTATCTCGATAATATTTTGTTAACATAATTATGATGTTAAAATTTGTTACTATTGCATACTTTTTAATATATTTTTACTTTTTATTCATAGGCAACTCCAAGTATGAAACTATATTGAACAGAAAAATTGATCGAGTATTATGATGAAATGATTGTTGTTGGGAGAGATTGTGCTGTAGGAAGGTTTGCAAAATCGTTTGCAGATATTGAGTTAGAATGTACCAATGAAGTGGATGACATAACTCTTGAAAATTTGCATGACCAAATTGATGAAGAAACTAGGGGAAAAACATCTGTATCAACTGCTACTTCGTCTAAAAAATCAGGGCGAAAGAGAAAGTCACTTGACCTGAAAATGGATGAAATGACAGAGCAACTTGGTAACATTGCATCAACCATTAAGTCATTGGGCACCGGTGGCATTGATGAAAGTGAATTGTATCAACAAGTGATGACAATAGGCGTTGACTTGTGCAAAGCATTTGAATTTCTAATGACAAACGAAGTTCAAGCTAGAATTTTCAAGGTAAAGAGTGCAAGCTTGAAGAGAAAGTGGATTGAGATCTTTATTTCTTCCTTGAGTTAGATATTGGTTATGTTGGGTTTTATGACTTTCTTTTGGATTGAAAGACTTTCATGTTGGATTGCTAGTTTGTCATTTTGATATCTTATTTTGGATTGTAAGACTTGGATGTGATGATCAACTAGTTATTTTGGTTTGTTATTTTGATATCTTATTTTGAATTGTAAGACATTGGATGCAATGATCAACTAGTTATTTTGGTTTGTTATTTTCTATTGTAATACTTTGGTTAGTTATTTTGATATTTTATTAGTCATTTGTTGATTATATTGAAAATTGTTATTATAAATGTTATATTTAAACAAATTAACTAAAATATTTAATTATACAATTCTGTTCATTTTTCGGCCTATTTTCTGGAAAATGAACCAAACACACAAACACAGTTTTCTGCTCTACAGCCAAATACAAGAAATGAAAATGACTTCTGAAAAATGACTCATTTTCCAGAAAACATTTTTCCAGAAATCATTTTCCTGCTTTCCAAACACACCCTAATATTGAAATGACATTATCACAAGAGTTTATTACCGAAATGGTCCCTCGACTATTGCAAAATTACCAATTTGGTCCTCGACAATTTTTCGTGCCCAATTTAGTCCCACGACTTTGAAATTTTTAACCAATTTGGTCCTCCGTTTATTTTACCGTTAAACATCCGTTAAATCGGGATCAAATTGATAATTTTGCTACAGTCAAGGGACTAAATTGGTAATTTTTTAATAGTCAAGGGACCAAATTGGTAATTAATTTTTCACTGAAATGGTCCCTTGACTATTGAAAAATTACCAATTTGGTCTCTTGACTATAGCAAAATTACCAATTTGGTCCCGATTTAACGGATGTTTAACGGTAAAATAAACGGAGGACCAAATTGGTTAAAAATTTTCAAAGTCGAGGGACTAAATTGTGCACGAAAAATTGTCGAGGGCCAAATTAGTAATTTCGCAATAGTCGATGGACTATTTCGGTAATAAGCTCTTATCACAATCTATACTATATATAAAAGTATTATCCTCCTTCAGAATTTTCCCGCCCAAACGTAGGGGTATTTTAGTAATATAGTAATTATTATAATAATATGAATATTAATAATATTAAATATTATTATTATAGAATAATATTAATGATAGAATAATATTAATTATAATTGGTTATAATAGGTTATTAGTAAGTATGGTAATTATTTAGATACAAAAATTATGAATATCAATCATATTATATTATATATGTATATATATATATATATATAGTATTATCCTATTATACTTATATGTAATTATGAAATTTACAGTTACATACATTCATATGGAAATAGTTATTATATAAATAAATATCTTACAATACTAAATATTTCTTTCCCTAATTTCATCATAATCCCATTATATCCTCTTCATTAGTAATCATTATGCACTCCTTTCCATAACATTTTAATCAAAATATATATTCTCCAATCTTCTTCCATTAATTATTGCAAAAAAATTATCCATCCTTCTCCATAGTTTTTTCTCTTTTCTCGCCAAAAGGAAGAAAAGAACTAGCAAACAAGGATTATCAACTATGAGTGTTTCGAGTGTGCGCAGTGAATTTTGATTTCTTGGGTAAGTATTCATGTTCACCAAAATTCATTTACCCCAAAAGTAATCATTTTCGTAAGTGTTTATGTGCACCATCTTTCTAAAATCCCTAAAAAAATAATTTCTATAGTACTTGTGAATAATTGTTATTTGACTTATGACTTATGTAATATTTGTATGTGTATTGTATGTTTGGATTATTGGTACAAATATTGTATATTGTGTGTTTGATTTAGGCAGATGGAGACAAATATCCAGTCCAAGACAAAGATAAGCTAAGGAACAACTTAAAAATCATTCAGGATTACCTTTGTTCATTTGAGTCACAGGGTTTGATAGTTATTAACACACCAGCCGCTGCATTTCCCCAAGCACTGGATTGGCTGCATAATTATCTTTTGCAGCGCATAGAAGAAGGGATATCATCTGTTCCCAGTGGAAATAACGGGCAGGCTGCTTCAGACTAGATTACTTTGGACTGCACTCACCTGTGATCATCGAAAGTATCAGAAAGATATGAAGGGATTTTTGTTCGAAATCAATAGGCTGCTGCTGGATGTTCTTCGCAAGATTGTAATTTTGAAGTATATTAGTTGTGTAATATGCTGTCATAGAGACATCACCTCACCCAGAATTTTTAATGGGCTAGACAACATGATTTTACTGGTTGATATCTTCCTTCACAATCAACATGTTTCATAAAGGGTAAAAAAACTCTTCTTTTTTTTTTTTTTTGCCTTCAAAAAAATAAAAAATAGGCAGATTGCATGTTCAAATTGAGTATATAAAATAATTGTAAATACAAGAGTGCCAATATTGTGAGGGTATGTATAATTAGTATGTATAATGGGTCTAATTAGGATATATAAGTGTATTCCTTCGGTACATAATGTGTCTAATTAGTATGTATAATAAAAAAAGTGCTTGACCAATTTTTTTCGCCCAAAGTTAGAGACATTTTAGTAATATTAAACATTTGGACAAAACTGTTATTTAGAATCAAACAATTTAAATAATTAATTACACTTCCCTTTTGAAAAATCTAACAAATTATAATTATCACATTTTACACCTATAAATACAATGGAAACGTAACTATGTTTAGAACCTTTATTCCTACTTCCTGATTTACTTTCTGATGAGTAACCTTTAGAACAACCTTCATCTTCTCCATCTACGGATGAAAATGAATCTAATATTACTAATTGACTGAATATATAAAAGGAAATGAATATTAATAATTGTCTGCAAATAAAAAATATTCATATATAATTGACTATAATTAAAAAGGAAATGGTCAGATCATTGCATTTTAATTAAAAAAAAAAAGGAACGGAAATATTTCAATAACAATATTCTACATCATCAATAGTAAATGTATATTTTAAACAATACTAAAGGTAAATTAAAAAAGGAACGGAAATTAAAAACGAAACGGAAATATTTCAATAATAATATTCTACATCATCAATTAAAAATGAAATGGAAATCATCAATAGTAAAGGCATATTTTAAACAATATTAAAGTTAAATTAAAAGAGGAACATAAATTTAAAATGAAACGGAAATATTTCAAAAATAATATTCTACATCATCAATTAAAAATGGAACGGAAATTAGGTAAAAATATCACTGCATGAACTGCATCTGATATTTTAATTGACTGAAAATAAAAAAGAATAATTGGCTGAAAATGAATATGATATTACTAATTGGCGGAATATATAAAAGGATCAATAATTGACTGATATTCTACCATTATATATTTTCTATTGTTCTCTTCAATTTCTCATCTTTCTCTTTATTGCTTAGTAATGGAGTCAAATTACGTCTCTGCCTCCGACCTATCCCTCAGGACAAGGAAAAGCTCTATAAGGCTCCGGTTGATGCGTTGTAGCATTGAATTTTTGTGATATTTTATTAATACTATAGTTTAAACTCATACTATAATTTAGACTCATACTCATACTATATTGGTCGAATGTTTTATTTTAGAATACTGAATTTATGTTTTATGTTAGACAATCATACTTCAATATACATCACAAAATTTAATCACATAATGAATTTGTATCCACAAAATATAATAACAAAATGAATTTGTTACTCATAGAATATAAAATTTATATTATTTATTTATTAATATTGGATTAATACTATAGTTTAGACTTATATTATAATTTAAACTCATTCTCATAGTATATTGGTTAAATGGTTTATTTTAGAATATTGAATTTTTGCTTTATGTTGTATGTTGTATATTAAACAATCAAACTTCAATATACATCACAGAATATAATCACATAATGAATTATTACTATATTTTAGTATATGCATGATAGAAAAGGATAAAAATTTTATAATATTTATTTATTTTTTAATTAATATGAATATTAATATTTATGGGTGATTCTCTCCGAGAATTTGTATACATTTACAAATTTCCAAAGAATTTGGTCAACAATTCAACAAACTCTTGAAATAAGGGAAAATCTATAATATTAACAATTTTGTTGTGCAAACCTCTCGCATGAGGTTTAAGTCGTGCGAGCAAAAGTACATTATGAAAACGAATAATGACACTTTTAGCATTATGGATCAAGATGATTCTGATTTTCCCAAAGACATGTTTAAACTCAAGGATTTTGAGTGTTGAAGGCTCCCGGAGGTGTGGATAGCAACCAGGTAATTTTTAATTACAATTTCATTCTACCTCATACTATAAAAAAATTTTAGTCTTGATTTTTTAATAGTTATTTTCGACCAGGGCATAACACCACTGGAAGCTACCTATTCGACCAATCCAGAAGTCATCTCCGTTGATGAACCACTCCTGAGCAGCAGTCTTTGAAGAGAATAAACATGGATTGTTCATCATCTTCAAAGTGTTTGAAAAAGCCTAAGATTGAACCCAAGGCATGATAGCCTTGGTTATTTTGTTTTTGATTTACCACAAACAATATTTATTTGAGTTTCAATTCTTCTTTTTTTGACAATAGTTTCAATTCTTCTTAGTTTGACTGGAATAATTAAATGCTTATTAACAGATGGATTAATTAACTCATGTTTTCTCAAACTCAAGCAATGATAACACCGCATGCGTAGATTTACACATTACCTATTAATTTGAGCAATTGTTTGCTCAAACTCAAGCAATGATAACATCAAAATAACATAAATTATCCAAAACATATCTTTAATTGTACTATATAATATTTGATGTTCTAATTTAAATAATTATATATCGATCCAAATATTTTTTAATATATTATTATAACAAATCCATTCCGTGCATCGCACGGGCGAAAATACTAGTTTATATAAAAGTTTTTCTTTTGACCTCATTTCTTTATATAACTCCGTATTTTAATTTTAATACTGTAGTTATGTGCATATAATTTGCGACAAATTACGTGTATACATTTGTAGAGAGAGAAAGAGTTGGAAATTGGGCCCTAGAGATGAGAGTGGAGGACTCATGTTTTAGAGAGAGAAAATTGTAGGGATATTGGTAGAGAGAGAAAGGGGAGATTTTTGGGTGGTGTTTTGGCCGTCCCGTCTGTATTCCTCGACACCGCGTTTAGAAGAGCGAAAGCTTTTCTCAGGGGAAGGGAGAAAGAGAGATAGAGATAGAGATAGAGATAGAGAGAGGGAAAAAGATAAGTCTGGGAATTTTCTTTTTTTCTCTCCCTACTTAGTGTGGAATTTTATTGGAAAAGTTTATATACACGGGATAATTTTTGAATATATATACACACACGGTGACGGGATAAATTTTGAATTGAATAGAAGGATCTGAGCTAGGGTTTGTGAATTCTGAATTTGGCGCGGTTAGGGTTTGAATTGGATCGGGAAATGTTGGTCGGGAATGCCAATTGGTGAGAATTGGAGCTCCGATCTTGGAGGGGAAATTTGAAATTAGGGTTTCGAGTTGAGAAAGATGGACGTGGATTCGACGATGACAACGGGGTCTGATCACGATCCAGCTGTTCAGAATAACGGGCCGAGCTCCGAGCAGCTCGGGGACGAGTCTTCTGCTGTAGGATCTCAATCACAGGCTTCTCCGGCTCAGCAACAGCAGCCGTCATCGCCTTCACAGGCTCAGCCTCAGCAGCAGAATACTAGTCCTGTTGCTGGGCCGAGATGTGCTCCCACCTACTCAGTGCTGCAGCCTATTATTGAGAAGACGGAGGATGGGCCGGGACCACGGTGTGGCCACACGCTAACGGCTGTGCCACCTGTTGGAGAGGAGGGCATGCCGGGATATATTGGTCCTAGGCTTATTCTCTTTGGTGGTGCCACTGCGCTTGAGGGGAATTCTACAGCATCAGGGACTCCATCATCTGCTGGAAGTGCTGGAATTCGTATGCCTCTTCATTGGGTTCTTTTGTTACCTTTTTAAATTCATAACCATTCTTTCCTTCTGTTACCTTATAACTTTTATCAAAATTGAATTAAGGTCTTAGTTCTTGCTGCAACTTTGGAAGTGCTTACCTATGTGTGGATTTTTACACTCGTTATGGGGTTCGACTTTTTCTACAAGTATACTGGGGCAGCATTTTCACTTGAAAATTGAAATTCAATTAAGTACTGTGGCAACTAAGGATGCCAGGGAGGTTCTAAAGATCCATTTTGTTGATCTAACATCAATAAAGAAACAATATCTGCTATATGCTGAATTTGTCATTATCTAAAAGAAGATATCTACTTAACTTTACTAGAGAAGCTTGCCTTTTGCAACTAGACTTATTTTGTAGTTTGTTTTTTCTAACTGAATTTGCTCAAGTACTCCTGTAATGATCTCAAAGGTAATATCTGATTGCAGGTTTAGCAGGGGCTACAGCTGATGTGCACTGTTATGATGTGTTGACTAATAAATGGTCCAGGTAACTTGATATTGCTCTTAAGCCTCTTCAATTTTGTGGCTGACTGTTTGAGGATTGCTATTCTATTTCTTGTAACGGTTACTTATTTCCTCAGAATTACACCAATTGGAGAGCCTCCCACGCCAAGGGCAGCCCATGTGGCTACTGCTGTTGGTACTATGGTTGTTATTCAGGTTGGTGTTTACTGGTGGTAGAGGGTTTGCATTGTGATGGATGCGTAATTTAATTAGTAATGATGCTTATCCCCATTGTCACAGGGTGGAATTGGACCAGCTGGTTTATCTGCAGAGGACCTTCATGTTTTGGATCTTACACAACAACGGCCACGGTGGCATAGGTTGGCTTTTTCTAGGAACATATTTATAGCTACATAGACTTGAATACATTAACAGTTTGCGTGTTCACTTGCTTGTATCTAGAGTCGAAAACTGCTGATATGTTATATATGCCGTGACAAACAATTTTGTTTTATATAGGGTTGTGGTACAAGGCCCTGGGCCAGGGCCTCGCTATGGGCATGTCATGGCTTTGGTAGGACAAAGATATCTCATGGCAATTGGTGGAAATGATGGTCAGTCCATGAAGCTTTCTCCATTTTTTAAAAAGATTTACTTGATAACTTTGGAGACTGATAATATTTGTGCATGCTGTCAGGCAAACGACCTTTAGCAGATGTTTGGGCCTTGGATACAGCAGCAAAGCCATATGAATGGCGCAAGCTGGAACCAGAGGGTGAAGGTCCACCTCCTTGCATGTAAACATCTTTACATCTTCAAAATTTCCTTTTTAGATGTGTACTATATGTTGTTTCCCTCATTTTCCTTGTCGCTTAGTGTAGACTCATTTAACATGTAGGTGACAGTATTTCTTTCAATTCTTTATTCCATATATATGTCATTGTCAACTGATGCAAAATAAGCATTAGTAGCAGATAAAGAACACCACCTTTTCCTGATCTGTAAAGTTTGACCTCCTTTTATTGGAAATATCAGGTAAAAGAATACAAAAATGTAGGCTATAATAAATGCTTAGGATCACACTTTACTTATATTACTCTCTCTGTCCCAAAAGGTTGTTCAGTATCTATTCTTAAAGTTCAACACAATCTCATTTTGACCAACATTCTGAATCATAATTGCTTGGAACTTTTCGTTATTTTTGAGACGAGTAGTACTCAATGTGTGGTTTATTAAAATCTAATTTTTATTTTCAAAATTTATACTTTTGGGGCATCAAAAGTTAATGTCAAAGTTAAGTCAGATTTACAAAGAAAATAGCAAAACAGCTATTTAAAGTGTGACGGAGGGGTAGGTCACATATACTTGCTATCACACATTCACACTTGTCAAGGGCAATTAGTGAGAGACATCCCGTCTCTTCGCTTCACCGTAGCACTGAAATAGTGAAATCTATGAAAAGTTGAGTCAGATTTACGAAGAAAATAGCAAAACGGCTATTTAAAGTGCGAAGGAGGGTGTACATGGTAGGCCATATATACTTGCTATCACACTTGTCAAAGGCTTCAATGAATCACTGAAATTGAAAACATACCAAAGCGATCACTTTTGTCTAGACTTGTCAAAAGCGCTCCTTGCTTAAGCGCAGAAGCGAGGCATGTGACCGTGAATAGCTTGCCTTGGTAAGGCACAACCTCATGAGAAAGTACTTGCTTCTTGTCACTTCGAAAGAGTGACCAAGCGAGTTGAGGTGATACTTTCTCACGCAAAGCGAAGTCAACACCAGTCAACAAGAAAAAAAGAGCATAAAAGACCTAAATTTTAGGGGTTTGCAAAGATGCAAATAGCAAGTCGCGATGTCCTGTTGCGAGAAACTTCATATTCAGACCATTGCTTGTAGCACGCAAGTTGCAACTTCCAAATAATGGGTGTCACCGACTAGTTGAACCCATCTTACTGCCCTCGCCACATGCCACCTCGTCTCTAGCCTCAAGCATGCGATAGATATCCTCTTCGCTTCTTGCTCTATTTTGGTGAGAATGGAGGTTGCGTTGATTCTTTTTTCTCTTTTTATTAAATTATTACAAAGCTTTAATTTTTTTCAACATTTATAAAGCTGCATGACAATTATAAAGATTAATAAGGTTGTACGCTTTTATTTTTATAAGGGTAAAATGGTAAATGTTGTAATTTAAAAAAAAGACCCTTTTAAAGGCGTAAATCAGTAATTTTGTATATGAGATACCTATTCTAGAGAATGCACTTTTAGTATATATAATGATTTGCATTAGAATTTACATTAAAACATTTTAAATATCATTTTGCATCCCTAATTGAGTAATTGTTAATTTTTAGAAAACGGTCGCCTTGCGCTTTCGCTTTAAAGCGAAGCACGACCTTGTCGATTGGAGCGCTTTTTTGCTTTAAAAAGTTTGCTTTGTCCAATGCGAGCAATGCGAAATGTGTGATTTTGTATCTGAAGGCAAAGTACACGGTCAATTTAGGAAAATTAGATTAAAATTGACAAACCTAGAAGTCATCTTTATCAGTTTTTGAAGCTATTTAACCTGGAAATCATCTTCAACCAGTGCCTTGGAGTCCAAGTACAATTTTCTTGGTCATTTTTGGCTTCTTCTTCTTTGCCTATTGTTCATGCCTACCTTCTTCATCTTTTTCTTTATCATTTTTTTTTTTTTGAACTCTGGTTTTGCTCTTCCTCTCTCTCGCCTTGTCTGTCAGGGTTGTTTTTTTTTTTTTTAAATTTTTTTTTAATCCTGATTTTTTTTCTCTCTCTTTGTGTTGACAGAGTGAGTCAATGGAGAGATAACATTAAAACTCTCTGTCAGAGAGTTAGAGGATAGAGAGAGAGTGACAGAGTTATACTCTTTGTCCACTATTCCACCGGACAGAGAGTTAGTGGATAGAGAGAGTTATGCTCTACCCACTACCATGCACAAAGTCAGTGAAGAGAGGGAGAGTTCAACCATCTTTGCATTGCACCAATGCACATAATAATAATAATAAATTTTATTTTAATTTTATAAATATTTAGTTACATTATGTCATTATCAACTATTTAAATCATAAAATTTGATTTGGTGACTTTGTGTTGTTCTGAACTTCTGATACATAAATTTCTTGCCACTTTGCATCGCTTTGTGTGGAAATGTGACTCTTCACTTTGTGCTTTAAAGCAAAGCAATGCCTCATTGCTTTGGTGCGTCTTTTTAGTTTTAAAAAGTTTGCTTAGTTGCAATTTTGCTGCTCTATGAGGAATTAGGAATCTTGATAAAAAATTTCAAGTAGCTTTGCTACAATAAATGCATATTTATTAGGAGGTCTAACTTTTGTCCCACTGTTCGATCAAATGTATTTGGAGAAAACATTTGCTAATAAATTCAGTATTTGATGCCAGTAATTTAAGAAGAGTAGATAATGCTCCTATTCTTTCAGCAGACTTGTTTGATTTTCCATTTTGGGTAGCAGGGGATGGGTAAATGAAAGGGTAGGGAATTCTGAATTTCTTTTTAGCAAACTGTGGCACTTTGCTAGTATGTTTACATGGAGCATTGGAGTATTGCTTGTTCTTATTCTTTTTATTTTGTAATTCTTTTATAATAAATTCAATACATTTACTATTCTATGTAGCTATTTTAGATGAATCCTGGATGAATATCACTTTCATATTCTCTTTTTAAGTGTGTTTAACTGAATTCATAATCAGAAATGTTCATTCTGAATGAATTGATCTTTCACTTTACATGTAATCAGGTGTATGATAGTCAGACTCGAAATTGTTATCCTGTTCTAACCAGCTGTATTTTCCCCTCAGGTATGCCACGGCAAGTGCACGCTCTGATGGTCTTCTTCTACTTTGTGGCGGGAGGGATGCGAACAGTGTGGTGAGTTAAACAAAATTTTTTATGCTACATGCATAGAAGTGATTCAAGGTTGTAGATGTCCGTCCATGCTATAATACATTGGGGTGATTAGTTCAAACATGGGAATAGGAATCAGAATAAGATTTGAATGCTTTTTTTTTTTTGAAAGAAATAAGATTTGAATGCTTAGTAACTGGAATTGGTCTTAATAAAAGTAGTCTTATGTTTTTGGTACTAAATTGAAATAAGAAGCATTGTTGATGAAATGAACAAAAATGAGGGGAATTTGAATGAAGGTCTCAAAAGTAGGATTGGAGCCTTCTTTCAACAAAAGTGAGATATGATTGCTATTCCATGATATTGAAAACGAGAAAACAAACGCCTCAATCACTTTTGATTTCAATTCCTCCCTCAAAAGCGGTGAACCAAACACCCCTCAGTCAATTTGTAGTCCGTCTTCTTTTTTCTATCTGCACTTCCCATAAAAGAGGGCAGTGGAAATCTTTTCTGTATAATTCAACTATAGATTCCATATGATGAGGTTTGACAGAGGTTTGTGCTGGTTGTCAACCCACCCATTGCTCTTCCCTTCAACTCTATCCATTACACCTGGTTTCTATAGTAGTGTATAAACTTCATTGTATGTCTATACTGGAATTCGTTTTAAATCAAAATTGAAAATTTCAATTTTCATATACTGAAGGGTTATTTTAATTTTGACGGGAGTTTGCTATTAAAACATGTGATTGATTATAAATGGGAAAATGTCATTAAAATATCTGCAGAAGGATGAACTTTCAATCAGTATCTTTGATATGCTCATAAGCAGATGCTCATGTTCTCTATGGTTTTCACTAGTTTTGAATTCTTGTATGTGATCTATTTATGCCCTCTTATGTTTTATATTTTTATTGATGACCCACATCTCTTCGTCACCAAACCAAATAGATTCTTTGTTTGTGGTTAAATTCTTCCCCTGCTTATTTTGTATGGTGCTATGAATGGATTTTGCAGCCATTGGCAAGTGCATATGGACTTGCCAAGCATAGAGATGGTCGTTGGGAGTGGGCTATTGCTCCAGGTGTATCACCATCTCCTAGATATCAACATGCTGCTGTGAGTTTTCTATTTGTCTGTGTGTTCTCTCTCACTTTATTTGCCCTCTCCCCTTCATTAGCATTGTCAAATTATGTGTATAATAGTTATCAATTTTATGCTGGAACTTAGGTATTTGTTAATGCACGGCTCCACGTATCAGGAGGAGCACTTGGTGGTGGGCGCATGGTTGAGGACTCCTCCAGTGTGGCAGGTAAAGTCCATTTTCATTTTATCAATGCTTTCTGAAATAAATAAATCTTTTAAATTATTGTTGGGTAAATCAGAGTTAAGTTTATCTACTGAAACTATATTCAATTTTCTTTTTTGCAGTTCTAGATACTGCTGCTGGGGTGTGGTGTGATACAAAATCTGTTGTTACTAGCCCAAGGCCTGGCAGATACAGTGCAGATGCTGCTGGCGGGGACGCTGCAGTTGAATTGACAAGGCGATGCAGACATGCTGCTGCTGCTGTTGGTGACTTGATCTTTATTTATGGTGGCTTACGCGGTGGTAAGAATAAAATCTGCTCTATCAAATGAACTTTTTATATTTTACTGTGGTTTTGGTTCTCACACTCAGTCATTTCGGTCAAGAAATAAAAAAGAGAGATTAAAGAAAAATGAAAAAAGAAAAGAAATGGGCTCTTTTGAGAGGGGGTTTAGTATTCTTTGGAGTATAATTCTATACAGCTTTCTTTTATTACTGCAGCATAGTATTAAACAGGAAACTTTTGCTAAAGCTGTGTCACCTTTTGCCATGACTGAATAAGAGTTTTGCTAACAAAAGAAAGCTAATTTTCTAATTACTGATATGGTAATGATTAATTTCTATGGATTATTATTGAGATTAGCCAATCAGAGGAAAAACTATGGACGTTGTGATTCACTTTTTTGTGATCCTGCAAAAAGACCATCATGAATTGTTCTTACAGATGAGAATTTCAAATTGTTAAATGCCAATATTATTTTCTAAAAAGTACATACTTCTATTTTGAGAGAGCAGGCAGATGGAGCTAGTCTTCTCATTTGATTGACTTGCATTTAGAATGATAAGATCAAGTGACTTTTATACTTCTAGATGAATTAACTTGCAAAACATAACAAATATCCTAAATGAAAGTCTGAATGACTTGCATTATATTTGATGGCTTTACTGTAGGAGTGTTGCTAGATGACTTACTTGTTGCTGAAGATTTGGCTGCTGCTGAAACAACAAGTGCAGCATCACATGCAGCAGCAGCTGCTGCTGCAAATGTACCACCTGGGAGGCTACAAGGCCGGTATGGATATGTTGATGAAAGGACGAGACAAACCGTTCCTGAAGCAGTTAATGATGGTTCAGTTGTTCTGGGAAATCCTGTTGCTCCCCCTGTAAATGGTGATATGTATACTGATATAAGCACTGAAAATGCCATGCTTCAAGGGACTCGGTGAGCTACTATTGCTTATTGTTAAGAGTCCCACATTGATAAAATAAGAGAGAATATATGGGTTTATAACGCCATGGGTTAGACTAGCTAATTGGTTGGATTCAATCTTTTGGTGTGGTTTGACCCATGTGCATTATAGCTCAATTTATTGACACTGGCCCAATCTTAGATTATAACATGGTATCAGAGCCTGTTCGGTCTACTTTGGGTTCACGTGGTGTCCAAGCTTTCGTAAGCCCGCTTGTTCGGTCCATAAAGTAGGACAGAATGTAGGAGAGAATATATGGGTTTTATAAGGTCATGAGTTAGACTAGCTAATTGGTTGGATTCAATCTTTTAGTGTGGTTTGGCCCATGTGAATTATAGCCCAACTGAGTGACCTTGGCCCAATCTTAGATTATAACACTTATCTATAATAACATGTAGTGTTGCAATTCCCCTTACTCTGGTTTTTTTTGGTTATTAATGATTTAACGTTGCCTAATTGGTTTCTTTTGGATTTGGTCATGGTGGTGGGGTTGGAAATGAATTGGGTTGCATGGTTCTGTAAAACTGTATAAATATTTATTATCCAATTGTAATAGAGCCTTCTACTATTTTAGTTTTGCAACTGTATGATTGCTATAAATAAACCAGAGATTAAATAGATTTATAGCTGATGATAGATAATTAGATATTGTTTTTTCAATGATGAAAGATAAGAAATTATACCATTTTCAGATCTGTTCCTCTATGTATATTATTGATTTTCCTTTGAAAGCTATAAAGATCCCATCTTAAAATCTGTAACAATTAAATGCAATACATTTTCTTGCATAAAAATCCAGAATTAATAGTAGGTTAATATTTTTCTTCTCTTTTCTTATTATTTTATAATTCTTTTAAAAAACTTTTTAATGTGTTGTGGGTGGAGAGTTTTAACCCATAAAAAAATTGGGTAATCAAACTTTCCTTCATCCAGAAACTAGGCATAGCGTAGTGTTGTTACCTCTTGTGCTTTGTTGTATATGTGAAATACAGATTCATTAAAATGCATAATGAAAAAACGATGCAGGGGGACTTCTCTACTTGGGCTAAGCAAGTATGTGCAATGCATAGATCTTCAGGCTTTAATTACTGAGGAATAAGACTTCTCAAAGAAAGCCTGAGAAATGCACTAGTGTTATTTGCAATACCTATTGCTTCGTGGATTCTTTCTCCACTTGATATAGGCTACTACAGTAGCCAAAGTTGAGTAATAAGATATTGTAGGCCATTTGGAAGAGCCATGTTGGTGGCTTAATGTAAATGCTTTTTTTAGACAAATGCTAAATAGATCTAAGAGGGAAATGAGTATACTATCCTCTTAATAGTCACTGACTCACTGGTGCTATAAGCAACATAATTCTAGCTAGAACTCAATCAAAATATTAATCATTGGGTTTCTTTGCACTTATTAATATAAATTGGTTAATCAAATCCCATTTACAGTGGTTGGGCTTGGGTGGAATCTTGGGCTTCAACCCAATTAACGCTTAATAATGTTTATATGCAGGAGATTGAGCAAAGGTGTTGAATATCTGGTTGAGGCATCTGCAGCTGAAGCAGAGGCTATAAGTGCTACACTGGCTGCTGCCAAAGCTCGGCAAGTTAATGGAGAAGTTGAATTGCCAGATCGGGACCGCGGTGCTGAGGCAACACCTAGTGGAAAACAAACGTCAAGCTTGATCAAACCTGAGTCTGCTGTAGCAAACAATTCTGCACCCCCTGGAGTTCGATTGCATCACCGTGCTGTAAGTGGCTAGTTTTCCTACTCTAGTTGTTGAATTTGCTGTTATCATCACTAAATGCACAGATGTAACATTGAGTACTTGTATACTTTTAAATTTATTCACAGGTTGTTGTTGCTGCGGAGACGGGTGGAGCTCTTGGTGGTATGGTTAGACAGCTTTCCATTGATCAATTTGAAAATGAAGGCAGGCGGGTTAGTTATGGGACTCCAGAAAATGCAACAGCAGCAAGAAAACTTTTGGATCGACAAATGTCTATCAATAGTGTGCCTAAAAAGGTATTATATTTAGCTATTAATTGTGCTTTTGGGTTTTCTAACCATTTTGATTGTTATTGTATAGCTGCATGAGGAATATAGAATTAGAGGTTGGTGGGTTGATGGAAAACTTTCTTGCTTGTATTTTTGTACTTTAGATGCTTGATGTGTTATGATATGATCAGATATTGTTTGCTCAGGCATCTAAATCTTTGAACTGTGTTGTGTTTCTGACAGCCTGCAAGAAAGAATGTTGCATTTAGAGATGTAACATGTATAATTTTTGGTGTCTGATTTTATTTCCAAATTTTATTTTTATATGAATTTCTCCGAATATTTGGAGTTTCATTTTATTACTTATTTTCTCGTGTGCATTGTATACCTTTCCTCTTTTCTAGTGTAGTTGAAAATGTTATGCTGTTTGGGCACATCTGTTCACTTTCTCAGGTCATTGCTCATCTTTTAAAACCTCGTGGTTGGAAACCTCCTGTTCGACGGCAATTTTTCTTGGATTGCAATGAGATAGCAGATCTTTGTGACAATGCTGAAAGAATATTTTCTAGTGAACCTAGTGTTCTACAGCTTAAAGCTCCTATTAAGATTTTTGGCGATTTGCATGGGCAATTTGGGGATCTTATGCGGCTTTTTGACGAGTATGGGTCCCCATCAACTGCTGGGGATATAGCGTAAGTACCTTCACTAGTTAAACATGTTCTTCTAATGAATTTTCCTTTATAAGCTGAGACTTTGAGCTGGCCCTTTGACCAATAGTTAGTTTCCAGTCTGATTGCTTATGAATGCTTGTCAACGTTTAACATTCTTATTTATTTATTTGTTTTTCACATCACTGTAAGGATTGATTTTCTTTTTAATATCCTTTAGATATAAATGTGTACTTGATATTCACATTAGTGATAGTAAATATCTGTGTATGGTTAATTTGTTAAAATTCTTTTCCTAGTATTTATTACAAGGCTTTTTGAGGACGGTTGTTTTTATCTTTTACTTTTGCCTTTCATACTTTTAGTTGTGTTTTTTAACTGGTCTATGGAATAAATTTCCTATGAAGCTGATATTATATAAAATGTTTTCAGGTACATTGATTACCTCTTTCTAGGAGACTATGTGGATCGAGGCCAGCACAGTTTGGAGACCATAACTCTTCTCTTGGCTTTGAAGGTACACTTGTATCTGTTTGGGTATATCTAGGGTTTAACTTTCTCATTTCTGTTGATTTAAATGAGAATAAATAAATTTATAGGTAGAATATCCTCACAATGTACACCTAATACGCGGGAATCATGAAGCTGCAGATATCAATGCACTATTTGGCTTTCGAATTGAGTGTATTGAGCGCATGGTATGTATCATATTTAGTCAACATATTTAGGCTCATATTTAGTCTAACACAGTTGCTGAGATTATGATCCATTGAGCAGGGTGAGAGAGATGGAATCTGGGCTTGGCATAGGATTAACAGACTATTTAACTGGCTTCCTCTTGCTGCATTGATTGAGAAGAAAATTATCTGTATGCATGGTGGTATTGGGCGGTCAATCAATCATGTCGAACAAATTGAAAATATTCAGCGCCCTATTACTATGGAAGCAGGCTCAATTGTGCTCATGGATTTGTTGTGGTTAATATCTAACTTCTAATTCATCTTATTTTTTTTTGACTCCCATTCTTCTAACTATTTTCTCCAACATTGTTATTGGAATCCATACTCAGGTCTGACCCAACAGAAAATGATAGTGTTGAGGGATTGCGCCCAAATGCCAGAGGGCCTGGATTAGTTACTTTTGGAGTGAGTGCACTTTTCTTCTATCTTCTTTCCCAACATCACACCCAATTGGTTACTCTAGTGGAAATTGTTTCTGTAATCCATGAGAGTTGCCAAGGCTTGGAATGAAAAGGAAGGTATCTCTTTTGATGAGATGAGGGGTCGGGTAGAGCTGAGTCATATAAGTTCTTCATTGTTTGCAGCCTGATCGTGTGATGGAATTCTGCAACAACAATGATCTTCAATTGATAGTCCGAGCGCATGAATGTGTGATGGATGGCTTTGAACGATTTGCTCAGGGGCATTTAATTACTTTATTCTCAGCCACCAATTATTGTGGTGTGTCCTCTTTCTTCATTTAAGTTGTTTTTACTTGGTATTTGCCCAGTAGAAAAATCTTCTCTAAATAAAGTTGGCTTACTGCAGGTACTGCCAACAATGCCGGTGCAATCTTGGTATTGGGTAGAGATCTTGTAGTGGTTCCAAAACTTATACATCCTTTGCCACCAGCAATTTCATCACCAGAAACTTCACCTGAGCGGCATATAGAAGATACATGGATGCAGGTGGAATTATAATCCAAGCATACATACATATACATATATATATATATATATATATATATATATAAAATATTCTATTCAAGTAAATATCATAAATTTCGTTGTAATTTTATTTTATTTTTTCAAATTTATTGGAATAGGAGCTTAATGCTAACAGACCGCCTACACCAACTAGAGGTCGCCCTCCAGTCACAAATGATCGAGGTTCTCTTGCTTGGATTTAGATTATATAGTTCCAGATTGTTTTCCTATACTTCTTCCAGGCTCATGCTAACACCAGGGATTTCCAGTGATCTGTACATAGCATAATGCCATTTGGAGAATGCCGCAGAGATGTGTTCCCTGTACAAGATTCTAATGGATTCGAGGCACTTGGGCGTTATGGAATGGATACTCCTTCCAACAAGAATACAAGGGTTGCTGATCCATTCTCTATTCGTCCGTCATCAAGATAAAATCAACTCAGGCTTTGGAAGGTTTGTCTGCTGTACAACGAAGCAACGCAAGCCAGTGGCAGGCTTGGTCGTCTCCCATGGGTGGGTAGTGCCAGTTTTAATTTTTCTTTTCTTCCTTTTTTCAGTTAGTCTCTCAATATATAATTTTTTTTATACTTCGTTTAGGTGCATTATTTTTGTTTCTGCTATAAAAGAATTTATGGTCTTGTAAGATTGGTGAGGGTGGGCTTCTTTGTATCATAGGAGAGAGAGGTGCTGCTTTGTGTAATCTGTGATGCTGCCTTGTACAATGTAACATTTGTGTGAAGGATCCTTTTATCAAACCAAAAAAAAAATGATATTGCTTCAAGGATAACCGTTCCTTTTTTATTCGACAACTATTTGTTGGCAAGTTCTGATGCCACTTGAATTTTACAATACAAGTCCATCACAAATTGTGAATTTTTAAAAGATAAATTGTGAACATTTGGTAGGCAAATTGTGTATCTTTGGACTTGGGTCCACAGTCTGCATTTTTGTGCATGCAACCATATTGCTCCCATTCAATTGTTATAATGTTATATGATGGACCAAGGTGGTTGTGGATCCTGGTCCAAAACGATATTTAGATTATATGTTTGCAGTTAATATATTATATTTTAACTACTCCCTCCGTCCCATTTTACATGTCCTATTTACTATTCATTGGTCAAACCAACTCTTTCTTCATTGCTTATTTTCTTTAGTAATTTTTTATTATTTTTAAATTTAATTTTTTGTGTTTAATAGTACTTTTGATGTAGTTTCTAAATATATAAATTTTATATATTAATACTAAACTTAATATTATGAAAAATTGGATTAAAAATAACTTCAGTCAAGTCTCGTTAAACGAACCAGACAACCAAAATGGGACGGAGGGAGTATAATTTACATATTATGTGTTTGTAGTGAATAAATTATAATATCTTTAATTTATTTATAGGTTGGTATATAATATGTTAACTAAAGATACACAATCTTTTCTTTTTTATTGCATTTATTTGGATTCTCCAATTTTACATGGGGGTAAGTAGTGCATTCTTATATAGGTTTTTCTGCTTGAGAAAAATGGAGAATTTATGGGTGCTTGTGTGAGATAAAAGAATGAAAACTTATTGTGAAGATGATTGATCTTTTATATGTTGTGGTCGTTCATGAATCATGAGTTGATGGAATTAATGATATTATCAGTTTACTTTTGTATAGAATTAACACTTGATTCAAAATAATCTTTGTAGTAGAAAAAAATATTGTTCTACCTATTCAACATGTTTATTTAGGGTACACAACACAAACTCTTTGGACAAAAGAGTAGAGCGATGATCTTAGGAGGGACAACTAGTATCATACATATATATGCATGGGTGTATTATATATTGAGGACATGTTTTATTAGAGTTGTTAAATATTGGATTAGGTAGCGCAGCATAAGGAAATGGAATGAATGGTTGGGTTGGTTTAAGAAGGAAGATTAGGAGGAGGTGGCAATGCAGTAATTAGGGGGCTCCCACGTTAGTAGAGACCTCCTCCTTGCTTCTTTGCAGTTCCTCAACAACTCCTGTTGCTGCTGCTTGTACTCTGCAATACTAATACTACGACTACTACCACTGTTGGAGTACAAGTGGTTGGTGTTGCTGTTGAACGATGGCATGGTGGCGTGGCCAGACCCCTCCCCCTCCCCCTCTTCATCACTGCTGCTATTATGAATTTCGAATTCTTCAGTTTCATCATCCCCAGCTTCTGCTTCTTCTTCTTCTTCATGTGAACTGCTGGGGCTTGTGAGGGCTGTGAGGAGCAGCCTGCCGTGGGAGCGTTCAGCATGGAAGTAGTTGCGCTGAGGGATGGAAACAGCTTCGAGAATCAACCTGCTGCCTTCGACTTCACCTTCGCCTTTGCCTTGCCGATGAGAGCGCAGCTGAACGCTTGAGTTGGCCAGAGAAGGGAGCGGAGGAGGGAAAGATGATGGCGGGGATGGTGATTTCTTGCTATAATTTATCTTTACATGATTGAAAATATCTTCTTCTTCTTCTTCATGAGCTTGTTTGTTGTCCTGAACTTCATTTTGAATGTGATCAGAATCGTGGGAAGAGAGACAATCGGAGCCGGTCTCTGAGCCAAGACTCTCAGTGCAAATCTGAAGGCTGTGTTTACTCAAACAACAGCTAGATGACTTTTTGAGGAGAGGGTGGATATAAGGCGGCGGTGAATCTTGAAGAACAACTTTTTGATCATCAGATAAGAGAATTGCGCTCCAGGAAACAGTTGATCGTATTGGCGGCGCCTTATTATTGGTATGATCACCATCCCCCTGCTGCTTCTGTGCTTGGATTGCTTTCCAGACCTCATCCTGTCCAGGCTTCATCAACTCATCATCATCATCTTCTTCCCTCTTGTTGATGGAAAGCCAATTCTCGCCGCCACAATCTGATCCAACAAGCGGCTTCAACACGCAACTACATCTTGATGATGACATCATATCCTCACACTAGACAATGAATGGAATAATAAGAAATAATGAAAGAGAAAAATATAATTTTGGATTTGGATGATGAATGAATGCAAGAGGCAGTGGTATGGTGTTGGGGTATTTGTAGGAATATATGTAATGCATAATGCATGCACAAAACGCAAATGTCCTCTCCTGTCCTGTTCTGTCCGTTGCTACATTCAAAAGCCATACTGTTTTCCCACTAGTCTACCTAAAAGCTACACTCTACTTGTGCCTTGTTGGTCCCAGTTTCAGCACTAAAATATTACTGTATTATTTATGCTCACAATATATACTTCAGTTATGCCTTCTTTATTAATTGGCCTTGGTGAAAATGTTGGGATCATAATATATACTTGGGTTTCATCCAATACCTCAATCATTGCAATCTATTACGCTTCAATTTTAGCCTAATACATAATAATTCAATTCTTATACCATGGACTGGGGTTTTTGAATCTTGGTTCATGTTATGAAATTCTGTACCTTACTAATATGGATTCTGTACCTTGTGGTTTCAATTTAAAGTTCATAATGCTATGTATTTTGTGTTGTGATTTTTGTATTTTGTGTTATGAAATTTTGTGTCTTGGGGTATGAATTTTGTACCTTGTCTTTTCAATCCAGGGTCTAAGATACTATGTGAACTCTGGTCCATGATATAAATTGCCCCAATAAGACCCTTAGCCATCTAATAAAAATGGCAATTTATATCGTGGACCATGGTGCACAATGCATTGTGCACCCCGTAAGGAGATGAATTTTGTATATTCTAGGCAATCGTTTTGTGTATTCTAGGCAATCATTCTGTCTAATCAAGGCAACCGTTCTGTGTATTTATGTTAGTAACACAGGTTGTGATGTGTTTGTGCATTCGAATGTTTAGGAGGATGAGTTCTGTGTATTTTGTGTCAATATTCTGTGTATTATAGACAACCGTTCTGTGTATTCATGTTAGTAACATAGGTTGTGATGTATTTGTGCATTCGAATGTAAGGAGGATGAGTTCTGTGTATTTTGTGTTAATATTCTGTGTATCCTAACATTCGAATGCACAAACACATCACAACATGTGTTACTAACATGAATACACAGAACGGTTGCCTATAATGCATAGAATGATTGCCTAAAATACACAGAATGATTGCCTAGAATACACAAAACGATTATCTAGAATACACAGAACTCATCTCATTACGGGGTGCACAATGCATTGTGCACCCTGGTCCACGGTACACTATCTGATAAAAATACTGTTTGTTTGGTTAAACATTGAACTTAATATTTAGTTTAAACACGTTAGTGTTTATTCTTAACATTCTTGGGTTTATAATTTGTAGCCTAATGTTGCCTCCCTTTTCTCTCTAAAACCAAACGCCTTTCTCTGCTGCTCAACTTCGGCTTCCACCACCGGCCTCCGGCCGAAGCTCTAATGGAGCTTTGAGTCGGCGGTTTTGGTCACCTTCTACATTTGCTCTCGCTCTTCTTCCGCCTCAACCACCGTCGCAGCTCCGTCCGCCTCCGACTACCGCCACAGATCTTCTTCTTCTGTTTTCTATCCCTTTGAATAAAATAATAGTAGGTAGGTATTGGGGTTTGTGTTGGTAGTCATGAACTCCCAACCCTACTTTGGCTTTACCAATTTTTATTTTCTCTATTATTGTGTTTTCCTCTCGTTACTTTCACGGGCATTTTTCCCCTCGTTACTTTCACGAGCTTTTCATTATCATTAGCATAAATCGTTTAGTTTGGTTTCGGCAAGTGTTGATCTTATCCTGGGCGAACAAAAAAGAATGATGACGAAGACCCAGATCTTTGATGAAGCTTTAAGCTCCTTGAAGGAACATAGCTTCCTAGTTAGGAAACAGTCTGCGATTCAAATTTTCTATATCATAGTTAGAAAAGTTGTTTCTATGTCTGACTGTAAGGAATTGTTTGCCATTTCATTGATCGTTGATGTAAACGTTTTATGTTATGAATTAATGGAATAGCTACGTTTACTTTAAACAAAAAAAATTTCTTGGGTTTAAAAGCTAAAACGCAATGACAGAGGAAAAAATAAAGGATTACTTACCATATTAAAAAGTAAAGAGTAAAAAAGGAATCGACTTTTCAGTAATTCACCTTCTATATTTGCTCCATGACGTCAGACAACATTAAAATATGATCTACAACTAATTTCCACTGCGGAAAGTATTTTGCACCCTCTGTACAGAATAATGTAAGTTCCACCATATAATTGACATCATTTACAGTTTTGATGAGTATTTGTAAAATTCTTAATGAATATGAAATACAATGGCCATAAACATTCTTAATGAATATGAATACGTACACCGTTCGATTTTATAATTATGGTTCAAACCAATTCACTTTCTCCGTCCGTTTAGCGGTTCGGATCTACCCACGTTTGCTCCGAGAGGCACAGGAGCTGGCCCAGGGGGAATCGTCACTTATGGGAATCGAACCCGCGTTCTCCCGAAATTTTTCCCACAAAGAGAGCTCATTTGCCACTTGAGCTACCCAATTGGGTTTTTACACGTGATCATGTTCTCACCTGAACTCTACCTGACCTATATATAAATGATAGGATCAAATGAGAACATCCTCCTGTAAATCCGTCCATTAAAGTTTATCAATAGTTGAGAGTTTTTAGTAAAAAAATATGAGGTCAATTTTATAATTACGTTAAACTTAAAAATTTATAATATTTATAAAATGAAACCTACTATTTTCGCTTTATTTATCAATAACGCTTAACAATTGATATACCTATAAATGGATCATATTAGTCATCATTTTTTACATGGGAACACGTTCTTAACTTAACCCTCCGCACAAGATTCTTTAATAAAGATTCTTTAATACAGTGTGTGGAATATTAGAATATACAAATTCCTTTTTGTTTTATTGATGTTTGGGCAGGCTGTAGTGCTGATTTTGGTATTAGGAATAAAAATAAACTTTATAAAGAAAGGCAGTTAGGGATGGAGTGGATAAGGCTGCCAGAAATTATGAGTGTTCATGCTTTATTCTCAATCAGGGGTTACAAGAATTTATTCTGTGTGTGCGAAGTTGAAATTAACTAAAAAAAAATGTTTATAACAAAATATTAAAATAATATTACTAGTGGGATTTGATCTCCAAAACACATGTTATCAATCTTTAAAGGATAACCAACAAAACTATTCAAACATTTAATATATATATATATATATATATATATATATATATATATATATATATATATATATATATATATATATATATATATATATATATATATATATATATATATATAGATCATATGCAGACTACTCTTCTCATGTGAACGTGCGGACTGAAGGAATGCACCACAATTTTTTCATGAATGCACCACAATTTCTCCATGAATGCACCACAAGGTCTCCTCGCGTTTAACAAACCGAATTGAACCTACACGAATGGAGGTTGTTCATGTTCGTTTGTTAAGAATTTTGGAGTGTTCGTGTTTGTTAAGAATTTTAAAAATTCTGTTCGTCATTACTACAAAAATCATCTACAAAATCTGACTTTTAACGTTGATTTTTATATAAACGACGTCAATATATAAAAAAATTTATAATTTTTTTAAAAAGGGCTATAACGTCGATTTTCTTAAAAAATCGACGTCATAAAATTTTAAAAAAAATTTAGGAAAAATATATGGCGTCGGTTTGATGACGAGCCGGTGTTGTATCCATTTTAAAAAAAAAATTAAAATAAAACTAGATTATATACGACGACGGTTTAATGAAAATCGATGTCGTATATTTATTTATTTTTTTTTAAATATCTTACGACGTCAGTTCGTCAGCGAACCGACATCGTATATTTTTCCTAAAAATAAAAAATAACACCTACGACGTCGTTTCATTAATGACTTGACGTCGTAACTATTTTAAAAAAAAGATGATTAAATATGACGAACCGACGTCGTATCCATTTGAAAAAATTAAAATAAAACTAGTTAGATTATATAGGACGACAGTTTGATGAAAACTGATGTCGGATATTTATTTATTTTTTAAATATCTTACGACGCCAGTTCGTCAGCGAACCTACGTCGTATATTTTCCCTAAAAATAAAAAATAACACCTATGGCGGCGTCGGTTCGTTAATGAACAATCGTCGTAACTATTTTAAAAAAAGAAGATTAAATACGACGTTGGCTTGAAGTAAACCGATGTCGTATATTTATTAATTATTTTAAAATAGGTTACAATGTTGGTTTGACGACGAACCGACATCGTAACATTATTATTATTTTTTTTAAAATAAAACCTATGATGTCGATTAGGTTTGTAGTAGTGCGTGTTCGTTTGGTAACGTTCGCGAACATGTTCACGTGTTCATTAACATTAACGAACACACTCACGAACATGTTTGTTTATGTTCATGAGCACGTTTATGAACACCTAATAACGAGACACATGCACATGCTCATGATCACAATTTGTTCGTGAATAAGAAACAGGGCCCCCAATTTTCGGGGGAGGAATTCTGGGAGAACCTGGGATCAATTCCCACAAGCGACGATTCCCCCTGGGCCAGCTCCTGTGCCTCTTAGAGCGAACGTGGGTGGACCCGGACCATTAAATGGACGGAGAAAGACCCTGTGAATTTACCCAAAAAAAATAAAATGTGCGACCGCACAGGGCCCCCAATTTTTGGGGACCCCATATTTAAAAAAAATTTATATGTATATATAGTTTACAAAAATTTAGGCTAAATGTATGAAGATTGGATTAATTTGTAACAAGATGGAATTAAACCCAATTGACAAGTGTTTTTAAAAACCTAATATATATATATATATATATATATATATATATATATATATATATATATATATAAATTAAACCCAATATTAGGACTCTATGTATTTGAGTCAGATTATGACTCTCTATTCTAGGTTTATGTGATTTCCTTATTCTAGTCTCCCTGAAATTCTCTTATTATATATATCCCTGTATGTTATCTCTTTAAACCATCTCATTCAATACAATTCATTCAGTTCGCATCTGGTATCAGTTAGATAGGTTAAACAGTTTTTCAATTCTTGAATTCACAATTCGGTAATTTCGTAGATCTGATTCTTCAGTTC
This sequence comes from Ipomoea trifida, assembly GCA_003576665.1. NCBI lineage: Eukaryota > Viridiplantae > Streptophyta > Magnoliopsida > Solanales > Convolvulaceae > Ipomoea > Ipomoea trifida. Next base: position 23,600,751 of record CP025659.1, on the reverse strand, counting down.
TTCTTGATCACACAAACTCTCAAATCTCTTTCATAATTTTCGTTTATTGTTTGAAGAATTTGTTTATTGATTAATTATTTATACAGAGTTTCTAAATAAATTCTTTTGTTTTTTCGTTAGAATTTTATAATTATGTCTTATAGAAAATATACATCTCGGTATAAGAAGTGGAGCTTTTGAAAAATTCATTACAAAACAAACTCAAATAAATGAGAAAAAAGATGATGGAAAAAAAATTAAATGATAGTGTACACAATGATGATATGTATCATTGTGACAATGAAAATAATGTGAATGTTTTTTTTTTTTTTTTTTTTTTTTTTTGAATACAACTAACTCTATTAAATTGTAGTATCTCCCTATTGAAGCACAAAAAGTTCAAAGGTTCAAACTCATGACTTTTCATATGAGAGAGCCACTACTCTGCCATCTGAGCACAAGGTGCTTGGCAAATGATGATAGTTGTTTAGATGATGTTTGTTACATTGATACGCCTTTATACAATATTTATATTTTGAAATTACTCGAAAAAGGGGCCCAATTTAAGATATGGCACAGGGCCCCAATTTTTATTGGAACAGCCCTGACAAGAAATAATGTATGTTCATGAACAATAACCAAACAAACAACACAACTACAAAACTAACAAACACTAAACAAGCTTATTCATGAACATTAATAAATAAACAGAAACGAGCTTGTTCACGAGCTCTTAACAAACGAGCTTACAATTGTTCAAACTCTATTCGTTTATGAACCTAACTCTAAAATTTGTTCATTTATGTTCGTTTACCTTAATAAACGAACAAAAATGAATGCTTACTTAATAGAACACGAGAAATTTACCGAAAGCTCTGCTCGTTAACATCCCTATCCGTGCGTGAATGCTGAAGTAGTGTGGTGCATTGGTGGAGTACGTAATTGTGGTATTGATCCATGCATCTTTGAGTATTGTCGTGCGTTCATGTTAATATTGCGATGAATTTATTCAGCTCGCACGTTTACATGAGAAAAATAATCCGCACCTGAACAGGACACTATATATAGGGGAAGGGGTGAGGGGCAACTATTACCATTTCCCCAACCCCTCTGGATCTGCCCCTCTGCCCATGTTCCCAATATAGTGCTGATGTAATTACAAATAACTAATTATTAAAATTTTAGGCTATGGGCTGCGTTTAACAAATGCTTTAAAAAAGCTTATAAAGTTTTAGTAAATAAATAATAGTTTAACTAATTAAACCTCTTATTTCATATCAGACAAGCTAGAAGTACGTCCATAGGGGTGAATATATTTTTAAAATTTTGTACTTTTGAAAATAGCACGCACAATAGTATGTGCAGTGGAAATCTTTTGCTTGTCTTGTTAAGATGGAAGATTAATAGTTGCACGTCCTTGGATAGTGGCTACAGATTCCTTTCGTCATCCAAAACGATTAATAGCTTTGAATTTTTGGAAACATTTTAAAGCTAAGTGTTTATTAGTTATGGATTGAGCAAATAAATACAAGTAAATAAATGCGTGAAAATAAAAAGCAGAGAGTTGAGAATTTTTATAGTGATGGTGTATATATAATTCACTAGTATGCTATTTTCATTTTCACCAAGGATGGAGTTAATTCACTAATAAGTATTTGTTACAAAATACATACAATTAGTGCCTTCCTTCCACAGAGATCTTCAAGTCCCTCTACTGCTTGAACATTTTATCTGTAGCTATCCTTTGTTCCAATGGTCGGTCATAGAGTCACTTTGAATTTCACTATTTGGCCTTTCTTTACAACGATTTACCATAAAGTCTCTTTGCAATATTTGGCTCCCACTCATTGTTTTATTCTTCGAAATAGTTAACACAACTTCTCTCAAGTTGTTGGTTTGTCTTCATTCAAAGAAGTGAAGCTAGAAACTTTTAAATAATCTAATAGATGATTCAATATGATGTAGAGAGTTTCTAGATTTTACTTTAGTGCTTGTAAGCTAGATAATGATTGAATGCTTGTAATTTACTCCGTATTAATTTGGTAACTTTGGTAACTCTTTCTAGCTACTAGCTAATTTTACCATTTTTTTTTAAATCACGATCACCTAATACAAGTACTTTTAGGTGACTTTTTTTTAACTAAGTTTATTAGAAAAAGCTTTTAAGTTCGCAACTTTTTATAAGAAAATTTGCCGGCTATTCGAAAGGCCGCTTTAGATGAAGCCCGCTTTGTGATCATAGCTAGCTAGTTAAGGACCATAAGGAGGTAAAGTATCTTAAGTTGTGTATAACTGACGGGCTTAAACCAAGAAAATAAATAAATAACTATCATGGAAGTTGAACTTAGAACCTTGTGAATATCAAGCCGGCCAACTGCTCAATGAACTTGGCTGTAGTTGTCTATGATTTCTATTTGCACAAAAAATAACATTAAAATATATATCATCACGATTCATCTAACATAAGCAAGATATTAATTTGATATTTTTGAAACAAGATATTAATTTGATATTGTTGGTTTTATGGCCATGGGGCCGGTGGGCGAGCCAAGACAACCGTAAAACAATTCAAAAAGAAACTTAGATAGCAAATTGACAGTGTTATTGCTAGAGAATTTAATGCTGAATCCGGTTTAATGTGCTCCTAGAGAAGTATTTATACAAGGTATCTTACCTAATATCTGGAGGAAATCTCTTTTCCGGCCTCAGGGTCTAACATTCCATCTATCTCACTAATCCCGACTACCTGTAGAGGGGTGGCGAGTGGGTTTGGCCATGATGTTCCAGTGAGGGGCCTGACTGTTGGAAAAAATGCAAGCCATGAAATATTTGTGGTTCTAAATTATCTTGGTGATTTAGTTTTAACCACAAGTTGAATAAGTGGCCAAGATTTGTTAGGTGGTATGTGGTTATAATCGTTTGCCCTATACTATTTAAGTGAGATTATCTAAGAGTTCAAACACACCAAACATTAAAGTGTAACACCCCGGACCTACCTTCCCGTACATCCGAGGGAGTTACCGCCACACCTAGAGAGAGGGTTCTATCATTCCACGATAAACCTCACTCTAGGTGCATAGGCTAAAGGAAACTCTTCTAACCACAACAACCACCCAACAGTTACTTACGCACTTATATACATATCAGCTGAAAAAGATTAACTAGGCAATATATATATATATATATATATATATATATATATATATATATATATATATATATATATATACTTGCACTTATACATACATGAGTTTGCCCCTCGGGCCAAAATACAGATTAAGGGTCAACTACGACCCGACTAGTCATGTTTAGCCATCCCTAAGGCTACAAAAAGTATGTACACAAAAACTCCCAAAGACTCGACATCTAGTCCATCATGCGGTACACGGGGCCGGTGAACTCTCCCCAAACCAGGTGCCACTCCCCCTCATACCAGGTGATATGGTCCAAAAACTGAGAGGTGGTTATGACCATCGACCATTCCTCCCAAACGTCCCTAGGGCTAGGGTCCCAAGGGTAGGGGTAGTGCACTATGAACTCAAGGGGATCGCTACCATGCTAAAGGCTCTATGGGGTAAAAGCCATAAGAAGCCTGGGCCTCATCCATAACAGGGCAAGAAACAAAAGGGGCCGACGGAGCCACATGAGTATCTGGATTGGTGGGTGCTACAGGAGCATAACCAGGTGCGTATGGGTCTTCACCCTCCATCATCTGTATGTACACGTCGTAGTCCATGCCTTCACAAACATACTCCGGTGAACTTTCAGAATTCACCGGGCTACAGGAACTGACACTAGATTGCATCTGTTAGGAACACAGTGAAGTGTAGTTAGTGCGACGGCTAAGTAAGGATATCCGCGGGTTATTCAAAACTAAATAAAGGTTTTGTAAAATTGTTACATGGAAACCCTATACCTTACTCATCGGCAGAGATTCTACCTGCAAAAGTTATAAATAGCAACTTGCACACATATTAAACAAAATTCAATATTGTCTCAAATCATTTTCCCTCTTGACGAGGTCATTTGATAATCATTTACTTACCCATAGAACGTATTGCTAAACATTTAAGCATACAAATAGATAATGGAAAAGTACAAATTCCACATTCTGCTCTTAGTCGTTTTACTTAAAAGAAATCTTCCCCTCACAAGGAAATTCTCATCACTTTTCACTTTTCAAAGAGAGAGATCACCCGCAACCTTTGGGTACTTAAATACTTGTCACATCTCTCTTTCCCGTAGCTACGGCGTGACTACATTCATATTTCAAAATTCCACTTGGTCCTAGATAGAAAGTGTGAGGCCTCTGGAGTTCTTTCTCCACTTTTGACCACTTGGATCGTTGAACTCGGGTTCAGTGGTCACCGCCCGGTCTAATACTGATCCCCTGGACTTATAGGAGCGTTGGAATGATTCCTAGCTAGCCTCACTAGGTTCATAAGAACGACACCTACCCGAACATAGAGTGGCTATACTTAAGTGTGCACACCCCGTAGGACTGCCTTTTCCTTCCGGGTGATATAGTACTCGACGAATAGACTTTAAGCCCATCTTTATCCCGTAGGTTAACAAGGTCCTTCACTACTTTTACTAGAACTAAGGTTTGAAAACATTTTTCTACTCTTTTCCTTTCTTGCATTGAAAATATTTTGGACATACTTAGGTCAATTCCAATACTTGGAAATTGATTCCCCCTTTAACCAAATCCAGAAATTCCCCTTTTCTTTTGCAAAACATTTGGATAGTCCACTAACAACCTTTCACAATGGTAATTCAAGTGTAACTATCCCACACCTTCAACTTCCACATTTTTCACATAAGTATCATACTTGACACATTTATACCTCAATGCATATAACATATACACTTCCCAACCTTAACGTGGGCATAACACACAAAATACATTTATTCTTTACATGCACATAATACCACCTCCTTATAATATTCATAAGTTCACACATATGTAACACTACCTACATAACACATGTGTCTAACTACATAGCATTACACTTCTTACTAACAACATATATATTTACGGTTTATACATACCATAAGCTATACTCAAAATGTGACATTTTACCATTTATATATATATATATATATATATATATATATATATATATATATATATATATATATATATATATATATATATATATATATATATATATATATATACACGACACACACACCCACATACATATACACACACGTCTCTCTCTCTCTCTCTCACACACACACACACACACACACACACACACACACACACACACACACACACACACACACACATATATATATATATATATATATATATATATATATCCACATAAATACATAATTGTCCTTTCTCTTAGCATATGTATCCCTATCATATCATTACTATACTACTAAGACATAATCTTCTCATCACATAAATTTTCATGTTCACAAGTTAACAACAAATCATAACCTAGCTATCAATTATCTAGTTTCAAACAACCTCAACCAATTAAAGGGATTCCTTACCTCAACCGGGTTACTAATCTCGTAGAAGACTCTTGGAGTTGATTTTCCCCAATTTCACCTTAAAACCCTAAAATTCCACCAACATCATAACACATAATTTTAAGAAATCTTAACTTAGATTCATGTTCTAGGAGGGAAAATAAAGCTATTTACCGAATAAAATTGGAGTTTTACCGAAAAGTTTGAGACTTGTGTAGAGATTCTTGGCTATGGAATGTGAGCTCTAATGGAGAATGAAGATGATATCACTCTCTCTCTTCTCCTTGAATATTTCGGCCACAATGAAGAAGGAAGGGGAAAAAATGGCTTTATATTATAATCCACTTGGTTGACTAGTCTCCTCAACATATGGTAGATAATTGTGACAAGTGTCACCTTCCTATGGTTGGATCTTGGAAAAATATCTTAGCTAGACTGATCGGGATTAAATCAGATGAATTCTCGGTAGAAACTAAGTAAATTCAAATAATTTTCAAAACCAAAAATTTATCCCAGACTGAAACTTAAAATTGAGCTGGGTCCGATACACCGCGAAATTTCGCGATGTACGATTAAAAATAAATTTTTGCTGCTATGGGCTAATTTAATTAAATAGGAAATTCAAGAATAATAGTATGGTGTCTAATAATTCATTTCCTAGGATAATCGGGTCCGAATATCAGCTCCTAAAATTCTTACGGTTCGTGACCGGTACGTAGGTTCGCAGCTTATTAATAACTATTCTCTCCTATAATAATTCTTTTGAGACATCGGGAGGTCATCACATGAATGTTATAGCCTAAAGAAATATTTTTCAAACATTAATCTTACTGGAATAAGTGAGGGGTTACATAAAGTCTCTTTCTCCCCTTTAATTCTCTGTCCCATTGTCTGAGCAAAGTGAGGTTCGCCTGGGCTATAGTTGGTGTAAGCTTAGCTCAACTAGTCTGTGTAACCTGTCGGAAGCGTGCCAGGATTGTTAACTACATCGTTACCGGGGAAATAACGCTTTTAAGGCAGTGTTATTGTAACACGACACATACATCTTTTTCTGGTTTAGTTGTTATCCTTTTCCTAAAGAGTGCTAGAATAAGTTGACGTTGTCTCTATTTCCCAACAGTTAAAAGCGTTATTTTGACAATAGTCAACCTTTCGGTACGATGGCTCACTCTGTTATACCCGATTTATCCAAAACAACAGAAGGAGTGGAAAAGTTAAGAAAATCAAGGATGTTTCGTGTGCGGTAAACATGGACACCGAGCATCCCATTCCTATCATCGCAAGGGTAAAATTCATAGAGGTCAATCTGACGGAGAAAGATGAGTATATCATTCCCTTAATTAGTAGTTATTTTGAGTAGTTCTTATTTGCTCTAGCCTCTAAAAGCTTGCATGAAATGGGATAGTATTAGTACTAAATACTAGTTGAGTTGTGTAAATTTTGAATGCCTATTAGTGCTTGTCATTTCAATGTGTTGAATACTAATGACGTTGTTGCATATTAATAGACACAATTAATAGTGACTTGCACAAAGAAATATGAACTGTTTAATGAGATACAGTTACATAGTTTGAAATATTTTAATTGTGTACTGAGAATGTTTGTCAAACATGATAAGCATATATCCAAAGCTTTTCACCTTGTGTTGGTAGCATGGAAATGCCATTATTCTTGAATACTCTGTCTAGGAAGGTGGTTTTTAAGTAAACTTCGGTTTCACCACTCGACCTGGAGTTTTTAAGAAGTAGGGTTTTGGTCATGCAGGCTAGTTGAAGCACTACTTGACCCTCACCTAAAATGAGATTGACTTTTACATGCTACCAAAGCTTTGTAATAGGCATTGTTTAAGTTGATTTAAACTGCCTTTTATTAACAAAAGGGTACTATGAGAATAAATTTAAATGTGTACTGATTTGCATTATACCAATGCTATATATGAGTTATGTGGTGAAGGGAAATTGTGAAGTTGAAATAACATAGCTTTGAGTGCTAAAGTTATAGATGTTGAATTTCATCTTGATGAAATTTATGTAGACAAACCTTTCTCTAATAAATGCCAGTTTGCATATAATCTTTGAGTATGAGATCTACTTTTCAAGTAAGTATGTGAAATTTATGATTATGTTGTTCAACTTGAAGCAACATGCAAACAATATTATCTTCGTGGCTTATTGGCACTGAGTATTTTTATATATGATTTAAAATATTAATTGGGAGATCCTGAAGATCCAGGATTCCTTTATATAGTGAAACCTTAGTGGTTTAAGGTAACCAATTTGGTTGAAATATATTCCACTATTGAGAGTATATTAACCAAGTGCAGAGTTGCTATAAAGATTGCATAGGTCGATCTGTTCAGGAGCCAATGTTGGGCACCAAAGATCAATCTGAGTAAAATATCAAGTACTTTTGAGAAGAATACTTGTAATCGCTGCATTGTGGGGGTAATCAGCTTTTTATATTTCCTTTCTATAGGTTTCTTTACTTTACCGAGAATAATGTTAAAAGGGAATGTTTCATGTTAAACATGAAAATCTCTAGGGTATTATTTATGAGTAAATAAAATGCTCGTCAAAGTGTACGTAAGTTTGATGGAGTTGATCAACTTATGTTAATAGTGAAGACTAATTTTGAGATTAGTCGTTGAATTGTTGATGAAATGACTTAAATTCTAATAGGTGATGAATTCATGGTGGATCCCACTTGTGTGGTCAAACGAAGCCATGGAAAGAATCACAGAGTAGTACACTAATTGGTCATTCTAATGATTTGTGTACTGGTGAGGTTGAGCTACAACTCTTAATGAATTTATAACCCTATGAGATGGGTGGTCCGATTGAGACGGAATTAATAAATTCACCGCTTAATAATTGATAGAGTGAGCATAAAATGCTCTTAATGATTCCACATCCCAATTTGGGTAGTCTATATTGAGATAGGCTTAAAGAAATCACCTACTTAAGTGAAAAAAGGTTAACCACCTTTTTCTGAAAGATAATGAGCTATCTTTCTAGAGCACTCATTGGCATCCGGATGTCCAATTGAGTAAAAATATAAGAGAAGCATGATGTTCCTATTGAACTATAAGGTTTATGTCTTTAACTACTCTGTAGCCTTTAAAGGTGGTCTATATTGAGATAGACTTGACAAAGTTACATGTCTATATTGAGATAGACTTGACAGAGTTAAATGTCTATATTGAGATAGACTTAACAGAGTTAAATGTCTATATTGAAATAGACTTGACAGGGTTAAAATGTCTATGTTGAGACTTGAGATAGACTTGACAAGGTTGAAGGTCTATATTGAGATAGACACAACAGACTTGAATATTAAGGTTTAATCATAAGCAGTCAAAGAGTTTGACTTTCATAGAACCTGTTTGTTAGAGTTGATATGTGGTTTGAGTTCAAAATTTGTCTAACCGATGAGTTCAAGAGTCATATCACTCTCGGAAAGGAAATTACCCAATGTCACTACGTATCAGTTCAGTTCAAGTTTAAACACTGATATTAAGGTCAACTCAATTGTATTGCTCAGACATTGTCCTTTTCTAGACTTCTACTTTGAATGCGTGGGGGATCATCTTTTCTTGTGAACAACCTAGACAAATCTTCCTTTTCATATATTCGGTATTCCCTTGCATTTGTGGGAGATTGTTGGAAAAAATGCAAGCCATGAAATATTTGTGGTTCTAAATTATCTTGGTGATTTAGTTTTAACCACAAGTTGAATAAGTGGCCAAGATTTGTTAGGTGGTATGTGGTTATAATCATTTGCTCTATACTATTTAAGTGAGATTATCTAAGAGTTCAAACACACCAAACATTAAAGTCTCTTTCTCCCCTTTAATTCTCTGTCCCATTGTCTGAGCAAAGTGAGGTTCGCCTGGGCTATAGGCACTGTTGCAAAAATCCCCGCCTAGGCCGCCTAGGCACCCGCCTAGGCGCTAGGCGCTCCTAGACCGTGGCGAATTGATCCCTAGGCGTCCGCCTAGATGGCCGGCCGCCTAGGAGGCCGCCTAGCGCCTAACTCGGCCGACTAGGCCGAGTTGGCGGCCGCCTAAGCCGAATTTGGCCGAGTTAACTCACCCAACTCGACAGAGTTAGCCGAGTTAACTCGAGCGAGTCGGCATTGTTAATTTTATTATTATATTTATATGTATTTAAATTTATTTATTTATATAAGTAAGAGAAGTAAGAGATAGATATATGTAATATATAATATAATATATGACATACACCCACACACATGAATTAATTTTTTATTTTTATAGGTCGCCGCCTAGAACCGCCTAGGTACCGCCTAGGCGCCGCCTAGACCGCTTAGGCGCTAGGCGCTAGTCTACCGCCCGACTAGCGCCTTGCGCCTACTGCAACCATGGCTATAGTTGGTGTAAGCTTAGCTCAGCTAGTCTGTGTAACCTGTCGGAAGCGTGCCAGGATTGTTAGCTACACCGTTACCGAGCAAATAACGCTTTTAAGGCAGTGTTATTGTAACACGGCACATACATCTTTTTCTGGTTTAATTGTTATCCTTTTCCTAAAGAGTAAAGAGTGTCAGAATAAATTGACGTTGTCTCTATTTCCCAACACTGACTGCCTATTTGCTTAGTGCCTAGTCTATACCTTGTGTTATGAATGATCGGTGGACCACCTGTGCTTTACAGGCGCTTGGGGACCCGTTGGTGTTTGGATAGGCTGCAGGTCCCGAGTAAAGTGCGGGCATGCATACTCTCGAGTAGGTGCCCTGTGCTTTACACTGGCAAAGGTTTGGGGTCTAGTCGATCCTTTGGATAGGCTGCAGGTCCCAAGTGCGTTGGCATACTCTGGACTGAATATCCTATTCGGGATATCCATCAGATATATTCTCACATAAAAATAGAAAAAAAATTGGAAACTAACGTCTGCCAGGAACGTAACTGAGGGTATGAAATTGAGAGGATGGAATGGTGCAGGGCAATAGCGGTGGGCGGTGATGGAGTGATTATCTCATCTCTTTCTGCCCAATCATGCTGCCCCTTGGAAAGTGGTTCCTTTAATTTGCTTCCTTCTTAAGCCATTTTCTTGACATTCCCTAACATCATCACATGTCAGAAGATGTTCTTTAATTTTTAGAAAAAATGAGAGTTAATTTTGTTCGTCCATTACAAAATAATGAACGTACAAAATTTACACTTAAATTTAATTTCATTTTTATAAATACGTAGAACTTTCGTTGCATCACTGTGAAAAGATAATATAATAATAAAGGCTGCATAATCGAAACATAGTTTTGGAGAAAAATAGGATCATTTTGCTGAAAAACATCACTTGGGTGAAAATAGTATCATTTTGATTTTTGAACAGTTTGAAGAATCTCTAGAAAGTTAAATGAAATAGGGTGGTGATAATTTTGTAGATATGTATAAATGTTTTATGCATATCTACTATACTAATAAGAGTCAAAGAGAGTTAGACCTAAAATGGGTAGAAAAAATGGCGGTCAAATTATTTAATCAAATTGATAGTTCAGATGAATTATTTAATCAAATAGATGGTTAAGATAATTCAGATTAATATTATTAATAGAGATTACCTAATTTAACCTTACTTTTATGATTATCCGTTAAGTTTTCCGTTAAATATTCTCTTCTCCGTTAATATTCCGTTAACTTTTAACTTACCCATTAATTTCTATAAGAAAGGTCTTAGATTCGAACCTCATCTCAATCAAATTTGACATAACTAAGTTTCTCACTCTATTTTACTCTTATTAAATTAAATAAATTAGTAGCTACAACAAAAAATGATACATATGTATTTCTTTAATTTAGAATTATGTGTCTACAATACCTTTATTTGAAAAAATTATTCATTATTAAAAAATTAAATTAAATAAGAGAAAATAATTTCATTAGTTATATTGTCTTTATTTTCTCTCATGCAAAGATTCTTTACATTCGAATTTATCAATTGATATTCATTACATTGTCCATTATCTTATTTTTAAAATATCTTGTAATTAAATATCAAAGTTATAGTACAAAATAATGTTATATATTTATTTACCAAGTATTTTATTAATACTATGAAAAAAATTTAAAATAATTTGAAGCTAATTATATTAACTACTTGAAGATTGGTTGACAAAGAGAGTACTCAAATAATAACCCAACAAATTGAAACGGAATCACTCTATTTTACTCTTATTGAATTAAATAAATTAGTAGTTACACAAAAAAATGATACATATGTATTTCGTTAATACCATGAAAAAAAAAAAGAATAGTTTGAAACCAATCATATTAACTACTTGGGGGATTTGTTGACAATGAAAGTACTCAAATAACTCATTACCCAGTAAATTGAAGCGAGAAACTACCTTTTAATATCTTTGGAATACATAATATTTTAAATTTTCAAATTTTTATTAATTTATTTATTCCTTTTTCTTAAACTAGGGATTTCTTTATACACAATAACTCATTCAACAATAATGGTTGAACCAAATGAACCCCAAGCAGAATACCTAACGGAAAGTCCATAGCTCCTATATCATAATCTCATTGCATGACGTTGTCATCTATGCTACCAGCAACAATAACCGAATTGCAAATAACACACTACCAACAAAAAGGAAGATAACAAATAGTAAAGATGAAGACAATGACAATGTTACTCAAAAGAGAATTAAGAACACTTAGAAAAATTCAAATTAAAAGTAGTATTTATTTAGACTATCATTTTTAGACCAAATATTTAGACTATCGATTTTACAAGGTTGCAAACATTTATTTTAGTAATAATTATAATGAATTTTCTATATTATCTTGGATTCATATACTTTGAGTTAGATATTTAAATAAAAAAATTCGACATTCAATTACCCATGTATAAACTTCTCCTATATAATCTTGCATTGATATACTTTCAAATATTTATTTAAATATAAATATTGGGCATTAACTCATTCGCGCAATGCACGTATAAAACTAGTATTGAGATAATTTTCAATATTTTGAGGGTAATTTACATTGTTTTAGTCTAAACATGCCGCATGTTTTTTGGTCTAAATACACACGAATAGTTCAGAAAAACTATATGTATGTATGTATGTATATGTATGCATTTTGATATATTAGGAAGCCTAACACAGTACTCAAAAAAAAAAAAAAGGAAGCCTAACACAAATTGATGGTGTATAAAAAATGGCTTATCAAACAAAGTATAGCTTGTTTGACTAGCCAAACAATTAATATGAGTGTGATAAATAATTTTTTTGCTTAGCTTATTTATGTCAATAAGCTAAAAATGAAAAAGTTACTTCAAGTAGCTTATTGATATCAATTTATTACATTTTTATTTTAAAAGTCTTATTACCCTTAATAATTATTGGTTATTGTGGTGTTTATATTTATTGAAGTTTTATTTAAATTTACATTTTTAATACCATCAAAACCGCCTAGAGTCTGACATTTGAATTGACTCTTTCCCCGCCCTCACCCACACAGAGGTGCAACAAAATGCCACTAGACCACAAGGTCATTGGCAATAATAACAATTGATTATAAAAATGCCACTATCGGATGCCACTAGACCACAAGGTCATTGACAATAATTAATAATAACAATTGATTATAAAAATAATTTAAGAGTTAAGTAAATAACACAATATACTTATGTCCTTATACGTCATTATATATGTAACCAGTTAAGAACAAATAACTAATTTACCAAATACATTTCTATAATCAACTAATTAATACTATGTTGGTCAAACCTGTTAACATAATTAATTAACTATCAACTATCAAACTAAATCAATCAACAATCAATTATCAGCTAACCTCCCATTAGTAAATACCCATTGTTTCTTAATAAATAAGCATGATTTATTCATTTAAACATTTACTTATTTATTACCCCTACAAATATGCTCGATAGAGCGTAACTAATCTCTCAAAATCAACAATCTAGAACATTTACTTATTTATTACCCCTACAAATATGCTCGATAGAGCGTAACTAATCTCTCAAAATCAACAATCTAGTCACCTTCAACGAATGACAGTGGGTGCCTATGGAACTCCCTTCCATTTGATTTTTGCTTTCTCTCTTCAATTCAATTTCTCTAAATCCCATCTTCCAACGTATAAGATCAAACCATGATAAATACCTCAAAACTAAGAGGTATTTGACAAATAACTGTTAGCTGATTGGGTTAGCAGGTTTAACCAGTTGATAACATTAACTGATCCTAGAAAGATATTTAGTAAATTAGGAATTAGCTGATAGCCGATTACATGCAAAATGACTTTTTCGAAAAGTTTATTGAAAAAACTTTCATATTTTGAGTAGCTTTTAGCGTTTTGGAACAATAAACTCTTACAAAAAGTTAATTAATCAAATACTTATATTGGTTGTTTAACTAAGTCAAACATATTTGATAGAACTAAATTCATCCATACATTCAAGTATATAACAACATCTGTAAAATATGAAGTAAAATAGGAGAATTTAGGCTCTCAAATCCCTTCTTTATTAATTCTTCTTCAATGATCTAGAGAGAAGCAGAGAGAGGAGAGAGTCTCATTTGCTGTGCCTTCTTTTTAGAGAGCAGAAGAGGGGAGCCAAAAGCCCTTTACATGTACGACTAGGGTCCTTTATATAGGCCCTAAAGTTGACCCGCTGACTTTGACCTTAACCCGAACCGTTTGACCTCGACCCGACTATAAAACGAGAGCGTGACCGTATGAAGAGGTAAGACCGGGGTATATTCCCTATCAAGTAGCCCCCAGTACGTGCCCTGACGTCGAGCTAACGAGGATATTATAATATAATTAAAAATTATAAAGTATATATATATATATATATATATATCAATATAGCTAATGGTAATAGTTATTTTATATATTTTTAAATAAAGGATGATGAAATAATGTTCTATATGCTGTTATCTAGATTGTGCTACTTTGCTTAGCTTTTTGCCAGAATTGTTCGATCTGCTGATGGAAACATCAATCTTTTTCATCGCTGTAACCCTTAAGATCGAATAATATGTTCGTTGAGATGAGGGAATTGTTTGCTTTTCTTCTCCTTCACATGTGTAAACTATTTACTCTCCTTTTTTTGTGCTGCACATGCAACCAGAAAAATAAAACCACAAAATAATGTTCCTACGGTTGATAATGGCCCAGTTTGGTTTTGGCTTAAAAAATTAATATAAGTCTTTGGTTAATAAGCTTTTTTATCTCCAAAATGCTAAAATTTAAAAGGTTACTCAAAGCCGTCTTTTCAATTAGCTTTTTGAAAAAAGAAATTATACCAAACAGCTAATTTATCAAACAACTTTCTACAATCAGCTAATGGTATCAACAAATAATTCTTTCTAACCCAAACATCCAACCCAATCATCCAATAACCATTTACCAAACATGGCCAATATATATGGGGGAATTTGCAATTTTAATACTTTGATTACAAGGTAACAAGTGTAATTTTTATTTAAAAAAAAAACATGAAGTTGTAGTGGTATCTCGTAATTAGTCATCAAGGTCTAGTGGCTTATTTAGGATCTGTTTGGTTGGGGACTTCTGCACCCTATTATGAGTTCTGATACATATTATCATGCTTGTTTGTTTACTTTTGTTATCTTACTATTGTATTCAAATGCTTTGGTAATTATAAAACGTAACCATTACTCTTTTATTCTTCTACTTTTAAACAATAAAATAAAAAATAATGGAGAAAAAATGAAAAAAAGTCATTATTGTCGATGCATTAAATTTGGAATTTTAATACATACACATATATATATGTATTGTTAGAAAGATTTTGATGATACCAAAAGTTAGGAATTTTAGTCCCCAATTTATTATATCTCTTAGACTTAGGAACTCGCTTTCTCAATTCGAATAGTCCGAATGATAAACCGAAAGGTTATGTTTCGGATAACTAGAGATAAAGATTCGAAGAGTTGAAGATCAGAAGAGTTCGAGATGAAGAGTTGAAGAGTAGAAGATTCAAGACCGAAAGGTTGCAAAGACCGAATGGTGGAAGGGCCTACCTTTCGAGCAATATGGGATTTGTAAAGTGTGTTGGTCCCGGTGAAGATGTTATGAGTCTAGAAGGGGGGGGGGGGGGTTGAATAGACTCAAGGGAATTTTGAAAACTTTTTGGAGTTAAACGCAGCGGAAAGAATTATACCAAAGTTTTATCTTTTACTTTGCACTAGGGTTTTTCTTATCGAAAAGATTAGGTTAAAGTGATGCATGTAATGCAATGCGTAGAGTAAATAAAAAGGGTAGAGAGAGAGAGAGAGTTTTTATAGTGGTTCGGCTGTTAACAAAGCCTACTCCACTCTTCTTCACAACACGTGAAGGTTTGCACTATATTCCCCTTATAGTACAATCTCCTTTACAACAAGCTCCTTTGATCACAAAGCCCGGCAGCTATGTTGTGGTAGGTTTTTCAACTTCTTCCAAGTTTACTCCGCCTCTTTCTACTTCACTCGTAGAGATGGTTGAATAAGTAAGTAAATCTTCAACTTGGAATTCTTGAGCTTTCCTTCTTTAAGCTCACAAGAACTTCCAAATAAAACTGAATAAATCTTAGTATGCTTGTGAATATCACTCTGGAAATTTTTCGCTTGAACAACAATGTTTCGCGCAATTCAACCTTGTCAAAGTGAGATGGGACAAGGGTATTTATAGGTGGAATTTCAGATCTGTTGGAGGGAGATCGAAATTCAAAACCTATTAACCAGTGAGTAATATCCAATGGGTAATATCTTCTCTTTTTCAGAATGTCAGTACTTTCTAGCCGTTTGTCCACTTTTGGAAAAGGACAAAGTACCTTTTGTCCCTAAAAAGGTGACAATCATTAAATGCTCCTTGGGATTGTTGCATAGGACCCAAAATGACATTCAGTTATACCCATCATCAAGGCAATGGAAAAGACAATTTATCAGAGAATGTCTTTTGCCTTGGTCGAGAATGATTGACTTAATCATTCTTCCTTTAACTCCTCGAGTCAATCACTTCCTTGATTGCTCGGTTATGGAAACTTGGTCCTTCCTGTTTTTGACCTAAGATCCATGTCTTCGTGTCTTCGTGTCTTTATGTCTTCGAGTCTTCGAGTCTTCGAGTCTTCGAGTCTTCATGTCTTCGTGTCTTCGAGTCTTCGAGTCTTCGAGTCTTCGAGTCTTCATGTCTTCGAGTCTTCGAGTGAAACATTTCTTAGTTTACAGATTCGGTCCCAGCACCTGCATCAACCTTTGATCACCAAGCCCAGCTATGCAGCATGCCTGACTCGGTCCTTAAGCCTACGCGCCCAACAATCCCCTCTTGAGACTTGGACTTGGCACGACCTACACCCACATCCCACTTGGGATTGGACTCGGCTTTCGCCTCGCCATCGATTCGAACCCGTGACCTCGACTCTGATACCAATTGGTTTTAGGAAGGATATGACAACCAGTTAGCCAAAGAACTCTGTGGTTAAGCGTGCTTGACTTCCGGCAGTCACGGGATGGGTGACCCCCTGGGAAGTAAGCATAGTGCAGCGCTGAGATCCATCAAAGTGCTCGAATAGTAAGGACAACTATTCGAACCCGAAAAGTAGCAAGTGTTAAGGCTCTAAGCGTTAACTACTCGAAAGGACTGATGCTCGAGACATTCTCCAAGCCAATAGCTCGAAACCTAAAAACGCTAGTGCTGTATGGTAAAATGTGCTCAAGGCAAAGAGAGTCTTAAGTACACTTTCCAAAAGGAGATTTTTCTCAGAAAGCCTAGACATTTGTGCAGAACAAAAAATATGTTCAACGCAAATTATGTGGTTTAACGGCTGGAAAGTCTGACGCATAAAGCTACTTTTTAAAAAATCCACTAGTCAATAAAAGTTTGAAATGGGTTTCCCTCCAACGGACACATTTCTAAACATCTATAAATACCTTCATTCAAAGCTAAAGAATGTGCTGGTCTTTTGAATGAAAAGTTATCAAGTGTTCAAAAATTTTCAAGTGACCAATTTTTAGGGAGAGACAAAGCGAAAAAGACATGTCTAGATTATGAAGCTTAAGCTGCTCAAACGTAAAGGTCAAGATTATCATTCAAAGCCAAGTTCTCGTGTTGGAGAGAGAGATGAATCATCCTCTTCAAACAATCTGTAACTCTACTCGGTTGAAGTAGAAAGAGGCAGAGTAAACTCGTGTTGAGTTAAAAAAATCAAAGAAGTTCAAGGCCGGCTTAGTGTTCAAGGCTTGAACATTCTTTTTGTACTAAAGGGATTAGTGCAAACCTCATTAGGATTTATAAGGAGAAGAGTGGAGTAGGTTAGGGTTTAGCCAAACCACTATAAAAATCTCTCTCTATTTACTTTTCTGCTTGCATCTATTCATACTCACACAAACATTAACTTCTTGAAAGATCAAACTTACGTGCAAAACCACTTAAAAAGGGGTTAAAACATTTCCGCTATGCAAAACTCAATGAATTGTTAATTAGCAAACAAAATAACTTTTCGGAGCTCCTTAATCGAATCATAACCTCCTTTTTATTTTTTATTTTTTTATTTAAAAAGTATACAACTCTATCCACCCCCTCTAGACTTGTAACCCCAACCCTTCGGGACCAATATGTATGTGTGTGTGTCTCTCAAACCTCTCAAACCTCAACTTTTTATTTTTTATTTTTTTATTTGCTATGTCTTATGGCCAAAGATGATGAAGTAACTTCTCAAACCTCAACCCATGTGATTCATATTTCAATCCTAATGAAGATCCTATGGATTCAGCTCTCAAACTGATGAAGGACTTCAATTTTGTAAAAAGCGCTCAGTTTAAATGGAAAGAAGAGAATGCCCGACTCTTGGCCTAACGTGAATCTTTCAAGAACATTATGCTAAAGAAATAAAAACGATTGGCCAATTCGAGAAGTAAATTCTCTTACTCAAAGAGGAGTGCACAAAGTAAGGGAAGTGCGAGAGCACAAAATGTGTGAGGTCATAGCTACTTTTACCAATTCATCCAAGATATGGATCAAATGGTAGGAGAGCAAAGACCAATTAGTGACAAAGATATACTTGATTTTGATCCAAGCTCTCAAGCTCATTTGAAGTTGATGTTGGTCCCAAAAGAGATAAAGTAAAGTCTAGAGGGAAGGGGGGGGGGGGGGGTGAATAGACTTACACCAATTTGAAAGTTTTGCAAGGCAATATTAAAATCAGAACACTTGACAATTTGTTAGTGTCTTGTGCATAGCGGAGTATAAATAATGTGTAGTGTGTGTTTCAAGTGTAGATCATGCATGCAAAAATAAATAATAGTAAAGCAAATAAAGACACAAGAATTTATAGTGGTTCGAAGGTGTATGTAATCATGGGCGGAGCTATTATGGGTGGCAGTTGATATCTGCTATTTTGTACAATTATTCACCCCTTATTCTAGTTGTTTTGAAGGTTATTTTCTGTATCCTAGTGAAATTGGGAATTGTTTGTGTGTTATATTGTCCAAGTGCTGAATTATCTACAAGGAACAACAAAGGAAGAATATTGGAACATTTTGGACAAGTTCTGGAAGAAAAGGGAATTACAAGGAAGAATACAAGTTGGAAAAGAATTGGAAGCTACCTAATGGGCCAAGGCCCATCTACCTCCTATATATTCTATGTAACACCCCGTAAATTCGTTCAAGCCTTTCGAATCGTTAATTAATTCCTTGGGCAATTTAATTAATTTCCAATTGGGCTAAACCTTTCAATTTAATATATATATACTTATATATATA
>CP025659.1:23568123-23580518 GCA_003576665.1 Ipomoea trifida | reverse complement strand
CAAGGCATCTGATAACAAGGCATCTGTAACTTCCTGCAATCTTTGCACCAATCTTTCACAAATAAAAAATTTTAAATGAAAACTGAAATTAAAATATAAACGCATATGTATAAACGTATGTATAACGTACATACCTGTGCGAACGCGACCGGCGAGGGCGGTTTGCGAAGGCGACCGAAGACACGACGCAAAGGGCGGGCGGCCTGCGCGAACGTGATCGGCGAGGCGGTGTGCGAAAGCGACCGAAGACACGACGGCGAAGGGCGGGCGACCTGCGCGAACGGCGACTGGAGACCTTGCGGCGAGGCTGTGCGACGGGAGAGGGGCAAGGCCCTGCGCGAACGGCGACCGCGAGGCGGTGTGCGAAGCGACGAAGACACGACGGCGAAGGCGGCGGCCTGCGCGAACGGCGACTGGAGACCTTTCTGCGAGGCTGTGCGACGGTGGCGACGAAGATAGAAGAAGGCAAGGCGAGGGCGACGGTGGCGAGCGGCGATCTTGAAGCGGAGGAGGAAAGGAATAAGAAGGAGAGTCGAGAGAGCGTTAGTCAAGTCTAGTCTATTTAATGCGGGCTGAGAAAATAAGAAAGCTGCCGGAAAGGAAGGTTCCGACTTCGACTCCCTCAACGGCTAATTTAGAGTTTAATTTTTTTTTTTTATTTATTTAAGGGTAATTCTATTTGGCACCACCCAAAATTCTATTTAAACCACCATTTAATAGGTTTGATAGCTTTATAGGTAGTGTAAATAGAATTTGTTATTTACACCACCTTCATTAAAATTGGTCAAATATTATATTTTTATTTAAAATATTTATTATTTATTTATTATTTATTTATATTTTAATTGTGATAGAATAATAATTTTGTCTATAATATTTTGTAATTAAATATTTAAAATATTTATTTTTATTATTATTTAAAATTGTGATATATAATAATTTTGTGTATAATAATTTTTAATTACTTTTTGTAGTATCTAATGTTTAATAAATTTTCATGATATTCTTTATAACTCAATTTTTTTGTATGCATTATTTCACTTTATTATAATAATATAATAATTTAATTTATTTATATTGTCATCATGAAGTTCAATTGCATCTTCATTCTAAATAGCGAACAAATAACGACTTTTAGTAATGATATTTGACAGTATATATAGAAAAAATAACAATTCATTAATAATGTTTAATATAATATAATATCGATAATATAAATGAATTTGGATATATGATAAAATATATTTCAATACAAATAATACTTAAAATACCTCATAATGTCGTTGCCTTTGATTTTGATCATTGTAACTAAAAAAAATGGCTTTGATTTTGGTCATTGTCACTAAAAAAATGGTTTTGATTTTGATCATTGTAACTAAAAAATCTTCTACCCAACCATCCATGGCTTATAGATTGTGTGATACATATACAAAAAAAGACACATATATATAGAGTCATATGGGTTCAGTTAGTATTCTCTGCCACCCAAATTACCAATAGTTTCACCTCACAAATAACAATGTTGACTAAAAAATTTAATTACACAAAAGATTAGGTATTGGAATTAAATTTTAAAAAATAAAGTATTGTTAAATTAAATTAAATAACATTTAAAAATTAAAAAAAATATTTAAAAAAAAAAACAGAAAACAAAAACGGAGCAACCCCTCGGGGAGGGGTTGCTCTGTTTTGTTTTTTGTTATATATATATATATATATATATATATATATATATATATATTATAATAATAAGTTGTTTTTAAATTTTAAATTGTTATTCAATTTAATTTTGTTTAAATAATATTCATTGTATTTCAATACCTTTTTTTCTGAAAACTCTAATTCCAACACCTTGTTTTTTGAAAACTCTAGTTCCAACACTTTTTTCTTTGTGTCTACCACCCATGGTGCAAAAAGTGTTGGAACTAGAGTTTTCAAAAAACAAGGTGTTGGAATTAGAGTTTTCAGAAAAAAAGGTATTGAAATACAATGAATATTATTTAAACAAAATTAAATTGAATAACAATTTAAAATTTTAAAAACAACATATATATATATATATAACAAAAAACAAAACAGAGCAACCCCTCCCCGAAGGGGTTGCTCCGTTTTTGTTTTCTGTTTTTTTTTTTAAATATTTTTTTTTAATTTTTAAATTGTTATTTAATTTAATTTAACAATACTTTTATTTTTTAAAATTATAATTCCAATACCTAATCTTTTGTGTAATTAAATTTTTTAGTCAACATTGTTATTTGTGAGATGAAACTATTGGTAATTTGGGTGGCAGAGAATACTAACTGAACCCATATGACTCTATATATATGTGTCTTTTTTTTGTATATGTATCACACAATCTATAAGCCATGGATGGTTGGGTAGAAGATTTTTTTAGTTACAATGATCAAAATCAAAACCATTTTTTTTAGTGACAATGACCAAAATCAAAGCCATTTTTTTTAGTTACAATGATCAAAATCAAAGGCAACGACATTATGAGGTATTTTAAGTATTATTTGTATTGAAATATATTTTATCATATATCCAAATTCATTTATATTATCGATATTATATTATATTAAACACTATTAATGAATTGTTATTTGTTTCTATATATACTGTCAAATATCATTACTAAAAGTCGTTATTTGTTCGCCTATTTAGAATGAAGATGCAATTGAACTTCATGATGACAATATAAATAAATTAAATTATTATATTATTATAATAAAGTGAAATAATGCATACAAAAAAATTGAGTTATAAAGAATATCATGAAAATTTATTAAACATTAGATACTACAAAAAGTAATTAAAAATTATTATACACAAAATTATTATAGTATCACAATTTTAAATAATAATAAAAATAAATATTTTAAATATTTAATTACAAAATATTATAGACAAAATTATTATTCTATCACAATTAAAAATATAAATACATAATAAATAAATAATAAATATTTTAAATAAAAAATATAATATTTGACCAACTTTTATGAAGGTGGTGTAAATAGCAAATTCTATTTACACCACCTATAAAGCTATCAAACCTATTAAATGGTGGTTTAAATAGAATTTTGGGTGGTGCAAATAGAATTACCCGATAGGAATAGCAACACCCTTTAAGCAACATTGTCTATGGGAAATTTAAATAAAAGAAAAATAAAATTTAAACTCTGAATATAGCCGTTGAGGGAGTCGAAGTCGGAACCTTCCTTTCCGGCAGCTTTCTTATTATCTCAACCCGCATTAAATAGACTAGACTTGACTGACGCTCTCTCGACTCTCCTTCTTATTCCTTTCCTCCTCCGCTTCAAGATCGCCGCTCGCCGCCCTTCGCCTTCTTCTATCTTCGGTCGCCACCGTCGCACAGCCTCGCCGCAAGGTCTCCAGTCGCCGTTCGCGCAGGCCGCCCGCCCGCCCTTCGCCGTCGTGTCTTCGGTCGCCTTGGCACACCGCCTCGCCGGTCGCCGTTCGCGCAGGCCGCCCGCCCTTTGCCGTTGTGTCTTCGGTCGCCTTCGCACACCGCCCTCGCCGTTCGCCGTTCGCACAGGTATGTACGTTATACATACGTTTATACATATGCGTTTATATTTTAATTTCAGTTTTCATTTAAAATTTTTTATTTGTGAAAGATTGGTGCAAAGATTGCAGGAAGTTACAGATGCCTTGTTTTTTTCACATTTATCTGTTATATTTTAGATTTAATTGTCTATGTGTTCTTTGATTTTGGAACTTTTTGGTGTACGAGAGGCCTTCTCTTTCAGAACCCTATGTGTTATATATGACACTCAACTTTCTTGTACTTAAATTGCTTCATATTTTGTATATTTTGAGGAAATAAATATTTTGCTTTGTTGCCTTCAAGTTTGTGTCCTGATTAAAAACTCAATCAATTTTTCTTGGTAAGAAGGTAATGATTATTTTAATATGTGATGATCTGATGAAGTTGTTGCCTTTCTTTCTTTCTTTCTTCGTACTTGTACACAAATCACTCTGACTTTTTAACAGCATTTTGTGCCCCCTCAATGCTTTCATCTATTTGGCTGAGTTGTCCCTGCATTATCTGTGAAATATGATGTATATAATGCTTCTGTTATCATACTGCAGGTCAATAAAGAAATTAAAGAAAGCAGGATTAGGGCCACATCAAAGGTTTGATTTTCCATTTGCTTAATCAATTTTTAACTAAAGAACATAAAACAGCTAATTTGCTACTGAATCTGGCATTAATCCACGAGTTGTCTTTTGCTATTATGGTATGCAACCCCGGTTTAATATTAAATTATTAGTTCAATTTCTTAAATTATAGAAGACCACAATGTTTCAGTCTAATTTTTAAATCAAAGGTACCAGTGAGACACAAGTATTTAATGAGCAAAGTCCATCAGGAAAAGATTACTTGGCTGAGGTAATCCCTTGAAATTTTAGCTTTTTCCTGGTAAATTGATGAATATGTGATTCTATTTAAGTGAAAACTGAGAGGTTTATGTTGACTAACATGTTCTTTGATACTTGTATCTCTTTTTAATTGTTTAGTATTGGAAGTGAAGTGGGTAATTTCAACCTAAGTTATTTTGACCCTGGGAAGAGCTTAGGTACCTCTATACTAGAGCCTTACTTTGGATTGGCAGATCTCTTGATCTTTAGAGGATTATTTTGTTTGGTTATTTCCAATGAAACAAGTTACTATATATGTTGTGCAAATCTTTAATTTAAAATGAAGTCAGGCAATTAACTTTGATTTTCTCTTTAAAACAGTGCATAATTTGCAGTTTTCTGTACTATGTGGAATGATGCTTGGCAACTCAGTGACTGTATTTTTCCAATCTGCTTTCTTTATTATTGACTTGTTACTTTTTTTTTTTCAGCACTTGTAAGTATTAGTTCAGTGATATATCTGTTTTACCATTCATTTAGTTGGCTTTCTAGATGTATATATCATATACTCCCTCCGTCCCATTTTATGTGTCTTACTTTCCTTTTTAGTTTGTCCCAAAATGTTGTCCTCTTTCTAAAAATGAACATCACCATCATTCTACTTTTCCCACTATACCCTTATGACTTTTCATTTCTTTATTGCTTTTATTTCTAAAAGTGAAAAAGTTGGGGGCATAATTGGAAAGCACCCCACATTTACTTTAATTTCTTAAAAAGCGTGCAAAAAGCAAATGAGACATCCATTTCGGGACGGAGGGAGTATGTTTTTGTGTTTGTGAAACTGTCCTAGCAAAATCCTTTTGCTTATCCTTGAATGCTATACAACTAGTAAAACTATTAACTATAGAGCTTTTGAACTTCCAGCATAGTTTCATTCCAGTGACTTGGAGTAGTTTTCACATTCTTTTATTCTTGTTTACTTGGAAAGCTATGATAAATTTGTTGTGTGTGTCAGGTTCAGAGTTTAAGAAGCTTATTGAGTTTTGAAATCTAAGTGATCTAAGTGAAATGGTAAATGAAACCAAGTTATGTTGTGGTTTAACAAGTAGCATCTTCTATTTTTGAATGTTTAAGTAAGCTTTTATCTTGCCTTCGGAACCTGGGAACTGAAAGACATCTAAAATTTATATATTCTCTTTATTGGCGGAGGGGTTATTGAACACATATTCATATATTGAGTATCAATATCTAAGTGAACTGGTAGACAAAACCAATGAATGCTGTGTTTTAATAAATAGCATTATTTCTTTCGCTTTTGAATTTTTATTTTGTTCTACTATCCTCTCTATCATAACCTTGAGAATTTCCATCATCCCTTTTCTGCTTCAGTTGTATTTGTGTGCTACATTTAATTCAATTTGAAGACCTGATACCAATTTGCTTATGTAAACCTGATATACTAAGTTCTGTTTCCTCTTACAGGATGGATTTCCTTTGGAGTCAATGCAGCGTGTCTGCACTCTTGAAGCAGAACTTGCTCTGTTGTTGAGAATAAGCTATAAATACAGGAAATCGGGGGCTCAGGTTCTATTTTCAATGGATGCATTGGAGCATATTTCTTCATGCAAAGCGCTAAAAATGCAAATTAAGGTCATTCAGAAATTCTCCATATGTGGATATGGTAACTTTTTCCTTTATCAATTGAAGTTAACATACAGAATACAACTTTTTATCAGGGAAGCCACCACCGCTTTGAGACTAAATTTGGAAGAGAATTGTCTGTTGATGTTGACAAAACGCATGGTTATTGCTCCAATACTTAGATTGGTGTTCTCTTTGACTTCATTAGTTGACACATCTGAATTCTTTCAGGTCAGCATCTTTCTTGACTGAATTGTATCTTCGCTTTCTAGAGGTTATTTTGACCATTGCATGCTATAGTTTTAGATGATAGATTTGAAATTTTTTGTAATTGCTCTTTCCTTTTGCTCTAATTGAAACTTCTCTGTTTTCCTCAGAGTAGTGTATTATTTTGTGTACTTTTTTGGTGGCAACAACAGCTCTTTACTGCTGTTTCCTTTCTACTTAATTTTTTTTTTCCTTGAGCTATCAATTCTAGTAATTCCTTTGTTGTATTTGTATTTTGTTCGTGGTGATAATTCGTAATTCTGAGTTACATATGGGCATGTAACAGGTTTCAAATAAAGTTGTCCGAGGAGTTCTAGAATTTATTAGAGGGCACGCATTACTCTTTGACCAGATTCTTCGTGAGGATCTTTCTGGTGCTGATGAGTTGACAATGGAACAAGTAAATTTAGTGGTCAGCATACTTACAAAGGTTAGTGTCAAAGTTGGGAGCTAATATAGTAATATGGATTTCAAAGGGTCTTGCTTGGCGCCTTGGCAAGTACTTTATTTAGGGACTAGGGTATACTTGCATATCCTTGTAATCCCTTGTATAGATGTTCTAATATTGCCATTGACGGTTTTGTCTCTGTTTCTTTCTTTTTCTTTTGTATCTATATGATGGTGACGATGGATGATACATACATTTTTCTCTGCAGATATGGCCATATGAAGAAAGTGATGATTATGGCTTTGTCCAAGGGCTGTTCACTATGATGCGTGTTATTTTCTCACTTGATCTAGATTCATTTATTTCAAACAAATCAATGTGCTATATAGAGGTAATTGTACGTTTTCTTCACTCTTTTCTGTTTTCAAGGCCTGCCCATATTTATTGATGCTCTATTGTGCTATACTAATATCAAGAACTCTCATTCTTGGCTAGGTAATTTCTCTAGTCAGCATAATTAGTAAATCCATTTCTGTTTTTGTGCCACTTGTATGCATATATCACCCTTATTTTGGTAGATCATTCTCCAAGTTGTTTGTTTATAGAATGGATTGAGCATTGGTGAAATGCTTTCACCATTAGTTTGCTAACTTCTCATTGTTGTTTTCCTTAGCTTATATCCTACCTAAATTATTAAGGTAGTATATTGATAAATTTGCATGTGTGATCGTGCCTAAAATTTTATTTGTCGATTTTGTCCTACTTGAAGAAAAAAGTAAGATACATATTGCATTGCATATAGCATATAATCTTTCCCCATTTAGTGATTTTCAAGTGTTCTTTTATACATCAAATATCTACTTTTTTTTTGCAGGCTTGTAAATTTCTTGATGATATTCCCTTACTTTTGTTTATACATATTTGGAATTACTTTGGAGTATATTTATAAATTATATGTTTTAAAAATTTATTTATTATATTTAAAAAAATGATTTATTACTTGCATTTAAATGTTTTCAATGTGTTGCTCGGTTATAGTTTTTTACGCTTTCTTTCTATGTATTTTTTAGGTTTCGCGGTGTATTTTAAAAGTTCTTAGAGGTATTTTTATTCATTCTTTTATTTCCTTAAGAGTATTGACAATATTTTTTTCTATTTTTCCTATTTATTGTGTATGTTTGTAGCTTGTTTCGTGTGTGTTGGTTTCTCTCTTTACTGTTCATTTTGTTTTATTTGACATTCTTTCTATGTTTTTTAGTTTTCATTGTATATTTTCAAAGTTTATATTAAAATTTAGTACTTATATTATTATTATTTTCACTAGGCCACCCTTATTTTATTTTTGTTTAATTTTTTGTATTTCTATGATTTTCCCAAGCGATCCAAATTGTTGTAAAATAATCAAGAAAGGAGTTTAGGTTTTCCTATTTCTTTGTGTTGCTTGTGTTTTAAAAAGTTTTTTTTATAATGTTTTAAATGATTTTCAACATTTTTCAGTGATCCAAAATGTTTTAGGTGATCCAAATTGTTTTCTTGTTGCTTGGGTTCTTTTTGTCGTCTTTTTTATTTTGATGAAGTTACAGAGCTGTTGAATGTTCTCACTCAGTCGGCAAAACTTGATTTTCTTCGTAAGAAAGTTTTAGATACTAAAGATGATGGCATTTTCAGGTTTGTGATCTGTTTTCTTATTTGATGCTACTTTCTTTATTTGGCTAAAATATTCTTTGTATAATTTCTTTCATGGAGACCTTCATTGACTTCTATTCTAGTTCTGGCAGAGAAAACCCGATCAAATTATAATATTTCGGTAGTTCTATACAACAAATCTGCAACTAATAAGGTCAAGTACTAAAAATGATTTCTATAGTTTTTGCATATTGCTCCATATTATCTTACATTCATTATAATTTGTGTAGATGGATGGCATGAGTGAATCCGAGCTCAACCAAGCGTTGAATATTGAGTTGAAACATATCATTGAGGTTTTGTCTTTATAACTTGTTGTAACTTATATTGTCTTTTAACCCTTATGATTATCATCAAATACTTGATAGTCTATGCAGGCTTGAAGAATTAAATAGGAAAGCTGATAAGAAATTAACAGGTAAATCACCTTCTGTCATTTATACTCTTTGATTAATGAATTTTGAGTTTCTCTAAATCTTAGATGTGTTTACCGTATATGGTTAGGTTCTATGTCTGATTGGTTTATTAATCACCATTAGCTGTTGTTGAAAATGATAGTCACCAATGTCAATATTCTTAAGGGATGTGTGTTGTCTGAATTTCAATGCATGCTTCTTCTTGATTATTGTGTGTATTAAAAATCTTGTTCTGCTTTCCAAAAGATCTTGCCCTGTATTTATTGGTGCTCTTCTGCCTACATGTGCTATACTAATATCAGTAACTCTTTTTCTAGTCTGCAAAATGTTGAGTAAATCTATTATTCTTTTTTTTTTAAATGAAAATCTATTATTCTTTATGGTGCCACTTATATGCATATTTCACCCTTGTTTGGTGGCATATTATTCCCGGTCTATTAGTTAATGGTATGGATTGAGCATCGGTGCAAGGTTTTTGCTAATAGCTATCTTGCTCGTCATTGTTGTTTTCCCTATCTTCTACCCAATTATTAAGGTCTTTTGATCTTTTTCATTTTCCATCTGTGTGCTTGCATATAATATTTATGGAGTTTTTCCTTCTTAAAGTCTCAAGAGTTGTTTTCTTTGTAGTTGCTATTGCAATCAATGCCAAGGTATTCAATCCATACAATTCATCAGTGTGATGCGAAAAAAAAAAAACAAAAAGAAATCGAAGAAATAACTCAAAAGGTATGCTTTTATCAATAAACATTTGACTGTTAGAGTGATTTTAAGTTTATTTTTGTCCGAATGTGTTAATTATGTACTAATTTGTTGAAAAATAACTTTGGTTGTATCTATAGCAACAAATTTATAGAAATTTATGATAACATAATTGTAGTACATTCCTGATTTCAAAAAAAAATAAATTGTAGTACATTCCTATAATCAAATTATAATAAATAATTTTTTTTTTGTTTTCAAAAAAAAAAAAAAAATTTTTAAAAAGTTAAGACAATAAGATTTAGCAAAGATGCATCTTTAATTAGTACATACACATATATCAAAATTAATTATTTTAGGCGTAAAGTTAACATTTTTTTAGTCTGGAGCAGTAAGTTATAAGTATGTCTATTGTCATTTACTTTGTAGTAGCGCCTTTTCTATTAAACTGATTTTAATATTTCTTTGTTACAATTTTTAGTTTCTTATTATTTTCTCTCAATTTCCTTTCATTTTTGGATTCTTTTTGTTTTCGTTTCTTTTTTTTTTCTATTGCTAATTTCTCTTAGTTTAAGTATTTTAAATTACTTTTTGAGTTGTGTTTATTTGCATTTTTAGTATTTTTAAAGTGCTCTTTTAAGTCTTTTTTCTTGCGCATTATGGGTTTTTGGTGTTTTTCTATGTATTTTTTATTTTGATGTATGTTTTCAAAGTTTACCATTTAGCACCGATATCTTTCAAATACTATGTGAGGTATTTTTACATTGAAAATCGTCTAAAAATACTTTAATACCCCATGTTAACTAAACCCTAAACCATCATAGCTCCTAAACCCTAAACACTAAGCCTTGAAACAATAAACACTAACCCTAAAACCCAAAACCCTAAAAAAATTCTTAACCCTAAACCCTAAAACTTAAACATTAAATCCTAAACACTAACCCTAACCATAAACCCTAAATCTACCACTAACTCTAACACTAAATCCTATAACCCAAACCCAAAATCCTAAACCCCAAAATCCTAAACACTAAACCCTAACTCCTAAAACCCCACCTTAAAACTTGAAACCCTAAACCCTAAATCGTAAACCTTAAAATGCTAAAAAAAAATATTTGCTAAAACCTAAAACCCCAAACCCTAACACTAACCCTAAACCTAAACCCTAAACTCTAAATCTTAAACCCTAAACTCTAAACCCTAAATCCTAAATTTAAACCCTAAACCCGAAGCCCCTGAAACCCTAAACCCTAAACCCTAAATCTTAAATCGTAACCTGAAAATACTAAACCCTAAAACCTTAAATTTTAAAACTTAAACCTTGAACCCTAAACCCTAAAACCCTAACCTTAAAACCCTAAACCTAAAAACCATAAACCCTAATACCTATTCCTAAACCCTAAACCCTAAAACGCTAAACTTTTAAACCCTAAATCCTAAAATTTAACCCCTAAGCCTTAGCCCTAAACCCTAAAACCTAAAACTTAAACCCTAAACCCTAAATCCTAAAACATTAACCCTAACCCTAAAACTAAAACCGTAACCCTAACCTTAAATCCCTGAACCATAAAATTAATACTAACCCTAACCTTAAAACCCTAAACTCTAATACCTAAATCCTAAACCCCAAAATACAAAAAAATAATATAATAATAATAATAATAATAATAATAATAATAATAATAATAATAATAATAATAATAATAATAATAATAATAATAATAATAATAATAACTTAGTTCACCCTAAAACTCTAAACCCTAAATCCTAAACCCTAAACCCTAAATCCCAAAACCCTAAAATGCTAAATTTTAAAACCCCCCTAAAAACCTAAACCCTAAAGCCCTAAAAACCTAAAACCTTAAACCTTAACACTAACCTTAAACCCTAAAATGCTAAACCTTAAAACCCTAAACCCTAAAATATAATCCCAAAATCCTAAACCCTAAACCCTAAACCCCTAACCCTCACCCTAACCTTAAATCCTAAAACCCTTAACGCTAAACCCTAAATCCTAACCCTAAAACCCTAAACCCCTCACTCTAAAACTTTCAGCTTCGCAAATGTGGAAGGGATCCACTTAACGAGTTTACGGGTTCTCACAACAATTCGTAGGATTAAGTAGATCTCCATCATCCATTGAGGAGGTGGAATGGGTATAAATATCGTGCTTGTAAACCATCCAAGAGTGGATGTAATACAAGTTCGCAATAAAGCTCGAGTGTTTCCTTTAGCATCTTGCCCAACTTATTTCCGTAGCCATCTCATTATCTACGTAGCACTATTTTCGTGGCACGAACAAGGTTGGCTTAGCTATTTGAGGGGAAATATAGCTAAGGCCACACGAGATGTCGTTAGGGGAAAATGAGTCCGTGACAGTTGGTATCAGAGCCAAGTTTGAGATTGGGTTGCTAGTCCGTTGCGATGGCCTGCATGGAGGATGTTCGTGTGTCGGACACGACAAAGGAATGAGGAATAGAACCCATTCTGTGGGGGACTAGCAAGAAGTGGGATCAAAGCAAGGCAAAGGAGGTTGTCGCTTTAGAGCATCTCGTAGGAGACTTTGGGGAGAAACTTGAGATGGTCGAGTTTAACTTTAAAACGCTTGAAGAACATGTTATTGAGGAAGTCGACAAGGTCAGAGACGAGCACATTGCCATGGAGGATTGTTTCGAGCAACTCGAGGAGAAAGTTATGACCATGCTCAAATCCTTAAAAGAAAACATCGAGGCTATGCGTGAGGATATTGCCTTGTGCAAGAAGGTTGCCGCGAGTGGAGAAGCAACCACTTCAACGTCAAGCTCAAGGGTAGAGGTTCCAAGGTCTGAGTACTTTAAAGGCGTAAGAGATGCAAAAGAGGTCGAGAATTTCATTTGTCAAATGGAGCAATATTTTGAGAATCTTGGTCT
>CP025659.1:23505983-23529751 GCA_003576665.1 Ipomoea trifida | reverse complement strand
CTGTTAAATCTAGGGGTATTATCGTCAAATTGATATATATAATGGTCATAAAAAATTTTAACAGAGGACTATTTGTGGTAAAAAATGAAAGTCAGAGGACTATTTGTGGTCGAATTGAAAGTCGAGGACTAAAAGGAGTACTACCCCAATAGTCAGAGGACCATTTGTGGTATTAACTCTTTTTTTTTCTTTTATTTAAATTTCCCATAGCCAATGTTGTTTAAAACTAATTTTTTATTTCTAAAATTTTCTTTCAAACAATTAACCAGAATTTCATTGGAGGGAGAGAATTATAAAGGAAAATAATGGCAAGGAAGGAAATAATGTGAGAGTAAAGTGAATTTAATTTTAGTGTTCGATTTGTAAGTAATAAAATTAATGAAAATTTCAATTTCAATATTTGATATACATGGAATTGAAAAAGAATAAATAGTATAAAGTTTAAAATGCTCATACTTATTATTATTAATTTATTATTATTATTATAAATATTAAATGACACAAAAGAAATTTAAAAACATATTTAAATACCACTAATCTACGGTATCTATCGAATTTGATACACTATAATTAATTTTCATGGAATTAGATAGACTATAATTAATTTTCATGTAAATATTTCGTCAAATATTAAGTTTCATCAACTAAAATAAAACAATTCAAAAAAATAAAAGTAAAATGTAATAAAATCCCTCATAGGTGACAAAATGATAACACCAAAAGTACCCTTCCCAGAATTAAGATCGTAACCAACATCCACGTAGCATCGAACCACCTGTGGATCAGAGTCGGAAGTGTGTGAAATGTTGGCAAATTATTGCATGTTGGCAAAATAAAAAGTACATTATTTTTGTACTGAAGGTACATTATTTGATAGTTATATAACTATCAAATAATGTACCTTCAGTACAAAAATAATGTACCTACAATATAAAAATAATGTATCTTCAATACAAAAATAATGTACTTTTTATTTTTGGTCCACACAGCTGTATGGACCATGGTCCATGCAATAATGATTGTTGTTTGCCCTTTGCTCAATTGCTCAACTCCACTCATGGCGGTAACTATGGCTTGCAAGAAGGCTCTCACCCGGCTAAGTTATCAGAATGTGGCCAACGTTTGTTTGTACTCGGATTGTTCTATCCTATGCCACAGTCTAGCGTCCTTGGAGTCTAACTATAGGTCTTACGTTGGCATCATCTTTAGTGACTGTAGGAATCTTATTGAGTAGTTTTGTCTCTTGCTCTTCTCATTATGTTCAGCGGTCTATAAATTTTCTAGCTCATTCTTTAGCTACAGCTACATATTCTCAAGCTAACAATCTGTATTGGGATTCTGTCCCTCCTCATTTTATTTCATCTCTGCTATGAATTATCTTTTGGGTTGGTTTAAAAAAAAAAAAGTAATAGTAAAATGTTAATTTTTTAAAACTTTACATTCAAAAAACATCATATAAATGGTTCATCACGCTATGATCGAGAGAGATGTCAAACATCAATTTTAGGTTTTAAAAAATATGGGCATCTCTATCTCAGTGTTATCTTTTTTTCTTCATAAAAATCATGTAATTGAAATACCAATTGGCAGGGGGCATGGGCAAATTATTATGTGAAATATGGTTCATAGTGTTGTATGGACCATAAAAAAAATATTTTTAATATAATAAAATTATATTATTTGTGGACTGAATTTATATTATACAAAATAATGTACTTTTACTACTTAAAGTCTTAAATAATTTATTTTCTCTGAATACAAGATACATTTTTAATATACTAAAAGTACATTATTTGTGTACTGAATGTACACTATTTGATAATATACAAAATAATTTACTTTCAATATTCTAATAATTTACTTTTAAATAATGTATTTTATGTACATAAATAATGTATTTTTTTATTTGTGTTCCATCCAATAATGATTGGGCGCATGATATTCTATTTAGAATGTCAAAATGGGTCGAACCCCACATATTAATACCTAACTCGCGAAAATACGGTCCTCACGGGCTAAGGCCACATGGGTTGGCGGGTTACACAAGTTAACTTGCGGGCTACCAATAGATATGTATGTGTGCGCGCGCGCCAAAAAGAGTGGTTTTAGTATATGAAGGCAATATTACTTCTCAGCTATTGGACCTCAAGATGTATAAGTCCTGTTTGGTAAATAATTAGCATACCAGTCAATTTTGGCTTATTTGACCACTATTAGTTGTTTGACTTGGTTAAAAAATCAATATAAATATTTGGTTAATAAGCTTTTTTAACTCCAAAACACTAAAATTCAAAAGTTACTCAAAGCAACCTTTTCAATTAGTTTTTTGAGAAAAGAAATTATACCAAACAGCGATCAATTAGCAGCTAATTTACGAAACACCTTTTTACAATCAGCTAATGTTATTAACTAATCATACCTATTTTCAAAAAAATATAAATAAAAAATTAATCATATCTTCTAACCCAGTCAACTAACAGCTTCAGCTAACAACCATTTATCAAACATGGCCATAATCTATAATGGCAAAATAATTGGTCATTAAATGCTTCATTGTGGCTTAATTCCTGACCCAATAAGGGGGCCCAAATTTGAAGCTGTCATATAAGTTGATTAGAGCATATCATGTTCTATTGGGCCTAGATCCAATACGTTATTGGGCCCGCAACCGGGAGATATTTTTTGTACACAAAGAGCCCATGAAGTCATGAATCAATAATATTGTGAACTATAATCTACATTGCAAGGTGGAACACGGACATACAAGTTCATTTTTGTATATTAAAGTTTCATTTTCAGTGTACCACAAATTCATTTTACTATCTAAAAATGAATGTATTATATATTAAAAATGAATCTTCAATATATTAAAAATAAACATTTATCAATGATTCATTTTGTAATATGAGCTCTAGTTCATGGTCCACAGTATAATTTGCCGTCATGAACTGATAATCCCTCTTAGTCATGTTGGCTTCTCCGTTTGGTTGGCGGAAAAAGAATAAGATTTCTTATGGAGAAAATTACAGAAGAAATAAAATATTAACAAGCCAATAATGTTGTAGCCCAATGCCATAGCCTCATATGCATACAAAAAATTTATGAGAGATTTAGAGATTAATTTCTTTTTATATGGTAAAAATAGTAACAATATTCCATTAATTGATTAAAAAAATGAATATATATAATAAATTATAACCAAAGATTTTTATGGTTTAGTGGTACCCGGTTTTACTCTCACATGGGATGGGTGGGTTCAAGCTTTAGTGGAAACGATATTGATTATTTGTGTTTTAATAAATATTGTGTTCTTAATTTTATATTTTTTATTATGTAAAAGAGAATCTAAATTAAATTATCAAATATGACTCTTAACTATTAGTTACATAGTTACACTTCCCTCCTTAATTTATCTCCTTATATAACATTATTTCACTAGTCTTTTTTGTTGTTGTTGTTGTTTTTTTTTTTTTATTTGATATGAAATTATTTGACTAGTCTTTTTTGTTGTTGTTGTTTATTTTTATTTGATTAATCAGTAATTTTTTTTGTTACAAAAAGTAGATTTTTTTAAAAAAAAATTCATTATATTATGGGTCAGCGGATTTATGACTGCTAATAAATACAAAAAAATTTATTGCTGCATTAGTTGGTAAATTCAGAAGAAGAAAGTGACATTTTTCTTCTCCTAAATGGTTGAATCCCCAATCTCGAAAATTAACTCAACTGAACAAAGAGACTAGGCATTTGCTCATTGCGCACAAAAAGCCCCCCTCACTTTGAGAGGGACACTGTCGCTAGTGAAACTCGATCACTGGTCTCTTCTTCCAAACTTCACCCTTGTGACCAGTTGAGATGACCATGCGGGCAAAAAGTAACATTTTTCGTTCAATAAATAGGAGTTGTATTGTGTGTGTGTGTGTAACAATAATAAGAATTTTTGGATGCAACTCATTCTACGTTAGTTGGTCGGATAATTGGCTTAATTAGCAATCACAATATTTATTCAAATTAGCTCCCCGTGAGAACTGTCTATTGATCTTTTTAATTTGAACGGATCAATTACGAGCAACTTAAAATTATTTACCTTCTTGTGGACTTTTTTATCGACTAAGGTTACAAAACGAACTTCATCCAAAAAAACATCTTTGCATAACAAAAGAATTTTATTGTCACACCTTTGAATTTGATATTAGAGTTAGATACATGCTAAAAATTATGGGTTTGATTCCTCTCATAAAGTTGTGTCATTTTTGAGTGCGATCATTATGTTGGCAACTTTGACTTCATACATACATTCTAAAAGCTTGCACTCATGCACTTGTGGAATTTTGGGACTCAAAACTCAAATCAACACACAACACTGCCTCCTCTTTCTCCACTCCTAGATTACCTTGTTAGAGTCAAAGATATTTTGGTCCCACAACACCATAAAGATGAAGAGAGGTTGAACAACAATTACAACCTACCTAGCTAGCTACATACCTTAAAATAACCACAAGTTGTCTCCCTAGCTTTCTCCTTTTTACTTTTTGTGTTTTCACATTTTATTGATCTCATCATTCATCTTTTAATTTGGTCATCACTTTACGCTACATTTCGGTGTAATTCAAACTTTTTAGAATACCAAAATCATGAATTTTAAGAATTTATATATCATGTCTTTTAATTAATAATCACATTGGCGCCCACCATTTTCCTTCTTTTAAGCATGAGATGGCGGTGAAAAATACCAACCACTATTATGTCTAGATCTTTGATATTCTTGCCACCACACGTGAGGAAGATCTTTGATATTATATACTTTTATACAATGAATTGAACAATTTTAAATGACTTTATTTATAATTTTGAATAATAATGATTAATTAATTATGATTTAACGAAGACATATATATACAACCGATCTCTCTCACACACATATATAAGGTTGTCTAATTCATCTTATATGTCATGTCTGAAAATAATACACGTGGAAGCCTAGTTAGTGTCAAATCAGCGATTAAATGTTAAATATGTAAAAATTGAATTTAACTGCACTTTTTTCAGTTAGATGACTCAATTACACTATTTAATCGACATTGGTGGTAAATTATTTGAACTTTTTTTCCTAAAAGAAAAACATTTGCCCACTTTTAGTTAGGAATTAGTTGCACTTCACATACCTATACTATATTCTGTTAATTTGCACTTTATCCATCAAAATTTTTGAATACAGAATATATAAATATCTTCGTAGGTCAACAAACAATATTCCAAGATGGTGACATTAATGGCAAACTGGAGATCATGAGTACCTCTCAATATGATCATATCATATATACATAATATATACTGTACTGCATGAGTGAATTAAGTAAGAACAGAAGAAAAATGGTGGAAAAAAGAGAATAGGCAGACAGTGACTTCATGGATAAGATATATATCTACCAAACAATTAAAAAGTCTACAAGTAAACGCATCAAAAAATTCCAAAAGTTACAAAGCCCACTGTCATGTGAATCAAATCTCAAAGAGGGATTTGATATTTTCTCATCAATTAAATAATTTCTGGAAAAATGTTTCTAAGGAATAATTAGATGGGAGTAACTTTACTAGGAAAATCAATTAGCATGTTTGGTGTTACTCTGGAAACATAACAATTAAATTAGTTGGAAAATTAATTAACAAGTTTGGTTCGTTTAAACTTTCTCAAGAAAATTTTTAAAATTTCTAATATATCGTGCTATATAAAAAATTTTTAACATAACAGTATGGTACCAAAAAGGTTAAATATGTAATTGAATAAAATTGATAGATTCTCAGTAGGTCAGGAAAAAGAATTACACCCTCAGCTCCTTAGATGAAATTTACTTTCATTGATATCATAAAATGTGGTTTTCATTGACCTAAGTTTTCCTAAGTCAAAGATTATATCAAATCGAAATAATTTTTCCACCTTTCAAATTCTTAGAAAAGTTTGAATTTTCCTGGCTACTAGACGGGCATTCAAACTGTCATACAATTGATCTGATGTTTCTGATAAGCTAAGGGCATATAAGGAGACAGGCCGTGCTACATTGTGTTACTAAGATGTCAAATGTTGTTTTTGCTTGTGCATCTTATAAACCAAGATTCAGTGTATGTAATGACCCTATCTAAAAGATGCATGTGTCATACCTATATCTTACAATCCATATGTTATTTATTTGATTGGATCAATCAGGTTCACAAGACCGAGGTCCAAATTGATTAAAAATATTTGACAGGCCAGGTGTCTGTTTAATAAGATGGGATGGGATCGCAATCTGATGTGGCACTGCTACTTCATTTTTTTTTTAAATGTTCATTTCTCTTGAAAAAGCTTACAAATTTTGTAAGACTTTCAAGTATATCATTCTTATACCATGGACCATGTTCATATCGGACAATATTGATCCAAAATTATGTGTCTGCAATTAACCTATTATGTATTTTTAATTATTGTAATTGTACACAAATTGAAGACACATAACATAGTAATTATAGACACATAATATGATAACTACAAAAACATAAATTGTTAAATGAAGGTGGTACAAAATGTGTTAACTACATACACATAAGATATTGTTATCATGTTATGTGTCTGCAGTTAACATATTTTGTACTTGCTGTTAACAATTTATGTGTCTGTAATTATCACGTTATGTGCCTTCAATTTGTTTACAAGTACAAAAACTATAAACTTCAGGTACATAATATGTCAACTTTAGACACATAATCTGATCTAAAAGTTATTTTTTGACAAGAGTCGATCTACAGTGAAAGATAAACCCTTGTACATGGTATAATTTGCCGTAATGTCAAGCCTCCCTTGTCCTTTGGCAAGTTGAGGCCATATACATACATACATACACATACACATACATATGTGTGTGTCTCCTCTTGTTATAGTTATTTTAAAGTAAATTGGAAATGCATGATGTAAGGAAAATAATGACGAATATTGTAATTGTAATGATATAACACTTCAAGTGGTATGAAGTGGCTCTTCCAATTGGAAGGTCATGGGTTTGAGCATCATTGGATGCAGTATTGACTCTTTGCGCTCGCTCCGGTAGATTGAGAAAGTATATATGAACAAAGTCAGCAATACTAAAAAATTTAAAATTATTTAAAGGATTCAAATAATCTAATTGAGTAATTGAATTCTCCTGTGACAAATTTTATTAACTAGTTAAGCTATCCATGCGGGTAACAAAATTTCAATTTATAGCTCTAGGAATCCCCTAATGTGGACCCACAATACTCAAATTGAATAATTGGATTCTCCTAATGTGGGCACACAAGACTCGAATTATATTTATAGCTTAGGAATCCCCTCGTGTCCTAAATTCATTACGATATACTTCATTCGTCTCATTTTATGTGTTTGGTTCAATTAACAAATATTGACTGGATTTGAATTCAGTTTTTCATAATATTAAGTTTTATACTAATTATATATAATTTATATATTTAGAGACTATATTAAAAGTGTTATAAAACACACAAAAAAATAATTATAGAATACTAAAGAAAATAAGCAAAGAATATAAAATTAATTTGACAAATAAATAGTAAACATGACAAGTAAAATGATACAGAAGAAGTAAGTCTTTATTCTTTCAACACTAGTTACAGTATATTAGGGATAGAACATAACTTTATAATATAATTATATATAACTTTGATTTAGTATTCCTTGATCCTGGGGAGCAACCCCTAGCTAAACTGGTAGGACAATAATTGGCATGTTATCTACAAGGTTTCAACTTTCAAATTTGAATTTTTGCAAGAGGTTTCTACTGGTCTTCTTAAATTGGATCAGTAAACTATAAACAACTTAGGTTAGTCTACCTCCTCCTAGTCTTTTGGCAACTAGAATTACAAAATAAACTTGACCCAAAATGCACTTTCGAGTAGTATCGAATCCACTGTTACAAAAATTGATCGCCTAGGCCGAAGCGAATTGCTCATTAGAATTTAGGCACTAGGCATTAGTCTACCGTGTGACTAGTGTCTGGCGCCTACTGCAACCATAGTAGTATTTACAGACTTTTTGGTAAATCAAAGAGTCACCCTTGATCTTCTTGGACTTGAATAACTTTTTTCCTACAAAAGGCGAAATCTCTCTCTATCGGAGAGCCTCGCACCCTGACCCGACATGATTTGCGGAAATAATAAATCACAATGACTAAAAATTCATCTTCTAATAAAAAAAAACAAAAAGAAAATTCATTAGATAGAAATACTAGTGTTTGGTGCCTACAAAACTTACACCACATTAGATGTAATTCTAATAATGTAATTATGAAGGCTCAATATTGCGTCTTTCTTTATCAACAATTTATTATCCACTAACTGACTAACCAATTGAAGTACCCCATTCGACTGAACCTTGATAACTTTGCTAGAAGCATTTCCCATCAACTGGTCATCCTAGACCACCGGGCCCATAGCTTTGGCTCACGGATTCCTTGGATCAACATGTCAACCTAGTACATACAGTGTCATGCTAGGTAACATCACATCGTGTACTATGGTCTATTTGTGAATTAGTGATTATTAATTAATTGATTTGATAATTTAAATGTATTAATTATTTGTGCAAATAATGTAATTAACTCGACCGATTAAACCTATAAAAGTATAATATGTTTCAAACGATCTCACATAAGAATTATTCTTTTATTAATATGCATAGGAATAAACTGTTAAATTTGTGTAAAACAAATGAATTAGCTATTATGGTTTAGATTAATTTTAACCAATTTTTACTTTTTAATAAACTAAATGCTCAACTTTAATTGTAGTAATAACGTTCGATTTAATTAAATAAATTGAAAAATATTTCATTGAATTGAGAATGTCTCTAGATTTCACCATGTCCACAACTTCTCCAAACACAAAAAACACTTTCATGGCAAATGCAACTTAACTTGATGTCCTCACTAAGTTTCATATTCATTTCTCAACTTCCACTCACCTCAAGTCTAATCCTAAAAGATTTCAGATTGTTATTACTAACCACTAGTCAAAAGTTATCAATAATACTAATCATCATAAAAAATTGTTAAAAATTTTGGACAATTAAATTGCTCGATGTGTTCACGTGAATTATCGACAATTGGTAGTTAAAAAAAAATCTATGGTTGCCGAATTTTTTTAGTAACCATGGCCATTGTAGCCGGTTATTAGAATTCTAGCTAGCCTAGGTTTCTACAAGAAAAACCTCAATTCACACTCTATAAGAAACTCATAAAACTAAAAAACTAAATTTTGTTTGCCAAAGTTTCTAACTTAATTTTTTTTTTCAAATTTTATGAATGGGTCTAAAAAAAGTAAACAAAATTAATTTTTTACCAAAGTAAAGATACCACCTAATCCACCTATGGTGGTTGAAAATCATGAAAATTTCATCCACTTAGAAAACAAATTGATGTTTAAAAAAAAATTGATAATAAAATAAAAAAAATTCCGGCAGTGCATTTAGCAAACAAAGATTCAAGCGTCTTTCTTAAATTTAACAAGAGACCTACTTTAGGTTTTTTTTTCTGAAAAATCCTAATTTGAGTTTCTTAAGAAACTCTGAGTTTCTTAAGAAACTCAAAAAAAAAAAAAAAAGTTTACTGTCTAACTGCTCGAGTACGTATATTTACATCGTGTACAGTATTCCGTGTATTTACCACATCATTGGTGATCAAACTTAAGTTTACTTTATACAAAGTAAAAATCTTTTTGACTTATCTTTTTCAATCACTGCCTATCGTAATTAAAATAACTAAATATTCGCATTTACTTATTAAATGATCCCAAAAAAATAAAATAAAAAATCAAATAAGTGAGTTTTGAGTGCTCAACACAAACTCAAGCATCTTTCTTGAGTTTAGGCAAAGGAATATAATGGGTGGTTGTGTTAGGCAATTGAAGAAAGGGAATATGAAACCGGCCATCTAATGTTGGTTCATTATGATTGGCAGATAGAAGTGTTTTATTTTCTTCACCTTCAATTGATATATTGCTTTTTCATTTTTCAATACTACTTTTCAGACTTGGCTTACTTAGCTTGTAGCTTTACCTTACCTTG
Organism: Ipomoea trifida; assembly: GCA_003576665.1. NCBI lineage: Eukaryota > Viridiplantae > Streptophyta > Magnoliopsida > Solanales > Convolvulaceae > Ipomoea > Ipomoea trifida. The sequence continues at coordinate 23,519,661 of CP025659.1, read as the reverse complement.
AACATCACCATTAGTTAGATTTTTTCTAAATTTTTTTTTTTTTAACTTTTTTGGCGATCTTTCTCTCAATCTTTATATCATCAATCATTATCCATCTTGTAAAATGGACCACTAATATAAGATACATTTTTAATATACTAAAATGTTCATTTAATACATTAAAGATTAATTTTTGGATGATTCATTAATGAACCTTCAATACACAATATAATTTCTCCTTATTCCTAGAGAAAGGAGAGATGAGAGAAGTAGACTTGGTAGCAAGGCGGGAATAGGGTCTTCGATCCCGCTCTTGATGTCGCCCCTGTTCCCCGAATTTTCTTTTGTCTCCGCTATTGTGGGGCGGGAACCAAAATTTTCAATCATGTTAGGCTTGAATTTTCACAACCATTCCATGGACCATGGTCCACTTTACAAGGTAGAACACTAACATAATGTTCACTTTTAATATATTGAATTAATATTTATTTTTTTAAAAAAGTTTATTATTTGTGTGTTCTTTGTTGTATCTCAAAGTATTACAGAATACAAACAATTTTTCAACAAATGTGTCCACCCACTATAATAACTAGAATACAGCATCTCAAATAATTGAGAACAAATACATGCCTCTATAAAGAGAGACTAACAACCTACTAAGAATTGAAGAATCACACAACATTATAATCCCACTAAAGTTGTTATTTGAACATCAAAATAACTCTTTGTGATTTAATTACTTTTTTCTTTGCAATTTTTCTTGTAATGTTTTCCTTTGATGTTAAAATTGTTTAAAAGTTTTTATTTTTGTGTTTAAAGCAACTTGTAATATTACTCTTTTTAGTATACAGACTTTATTAATTAATATTAAATTAATAATGAAGCTTTTACAATACCTTTTATTACAAATATTTTCTGTTGGAAAAAACAAACGTGAAGCATTTTGTCATGTGCCACTTTTTTCTTATTTTCTCAATTTAGTTGATATTAGAGGTAGAAATCGAGCTTTCTTGAGGAACAAATTATACTTTGAACCATGGACTACTGACAAATGTTCATTTTTAACATACTGAAAATTCATTATTAGTATATTGAAAGTTCATCTATAGATAATATACCAAATAATAAATTTCAGCACACTGAAAATAAACCATTAAAAAATAACATTCAGTATACTAAAAATGAATCTTATATCAGTGATCCTCGATATATTAATTGTTCATGAGGAGGACTGGCCTAGGACCAGTCCTCTATAAGAGAAAACCTCAAATTTAAGTTCTTTTTGTCTCAGATCGAGTCTGTTTAGAGCTAGTTTAATCTTAAACCAATATCTAGCTTCCAAATTGATATGATTAAAAGTCAAAACACTTATTTCATTTTAAGAATATATATAGAGGAATAAAAGACATTAAGAACTTTGAAAGTAAAGAAAATAAATTATTGAATTGTAAACCCAAATTCCATAAATCAAATACACATACATGATAGGATATGATGCTGAAAATATTTAAGTAAGTCTATAATTAATAAATAATATATTATATATAATTATATGGAATATATATAGGGAGCTAGCTAGTAACCTAGAGAGGAATTTTCTTCTCAAAAATGCGGAGTCTGTTGTCACCCAACCTTGTCTTGTAAGCTGAGTTCTTGTATTCAGACCATGTGAAGTCTGTGTACAAACTCTCTTCTCCTTCTTCCATCAAACAAGGCAAAGGTGCTATCTTTTCACTCAATGGGGGCCCTCCAAAGTATATCATTGACACCCTACCCTTCAAACTGTCAGCTATAACTCTGTGTCTTACACTCTTGAACCTCCCATTAGTCAGTACCTGCATGCATGTCAACACCAACAATAATTTATTATCTATCTAATAATATATATATATATATATATAGGGAAAATGACACTTTTCCCCGCTATGTTATGTGCATATAGCACTTTTTTTTCCTGTGTGTTATTAAAGTGGCATTTTTCCCCTCAATTATTTTAAAAGTAGTAGTTTTCTCCCCTATAATGTTAAATTGACATTTTTGCCCTTAAAAATAACTATTTCATTTATTTTTATTCTCCAACCAATTATTACTAATATGTATGCAAGATCACGGTTCGATATGAATCTAATCGAACACTGTAGTAATTGAACTTAAATAGTGTGGACGGTTACGATTCAGAACCGAAAAAATAAAATAAAATAATTGTTGAATTTAGACTATTTTTAAATAAAAAATAAAAGTATAAAAAATAAATAAATAAATAAATTTTGATTGACGGTTCAAAATTGAAATTAGAACCGAACCGTACCAATTTATCAAAATAAGTGTTTGATCATTTTCAGTATATATAATTGTGGTTCAATTCCGATTCACGGTTAAACAATTTTTAAATTTTATTTTTTTCGGTTCTGAATCGTAACCAAAACCGTTCATACTATTTCGATATGATTGCTACAGTGTTTGGTTATGTTCGAACCAAATCGTGATCATCTGTAGATATAAATAATAATTTGTTGGAGAAGAAAAATATATGAAATAGTTATTTTTAAGGGTAAAAATGCCAATTTAACATTTCTGGGGGAAAATTGCCACTTTAATAACATAGGGAGGAAAAGTGCTATATGCACATAACATAAGGAGAAAAGGTGTCATTTTCCCATATATAGAATATCATCAAATTGTATTACTGTTATGTTACTTTATATACTTTCATTTTGCTTTCTCCTTTCTGCTTTTTTAATGGTCAACTTTCTTTGATTTTTTAACCATACTTTTAGAATGTATAATTTTGAAAAAGTCCACAATATTTGGTGACACCGGTGTCATTTATATGAGTACAAGTCAAAAGTTTTGAGTAATACAATATACAAGAGTTATATATTAGTGCCTTTTGGCATATTAGAACTTTTTCATTCACTTTTTATTTCTAAGTTATAAGATAATTAATAACGAATTCAACTCCTGTATTATAACCATCACTATTTTTCGTTATTGAGTTTTTAACAAAGCATGCTTTTTATTCTTCCATTAAAGGATTAGATTTGTTAATATTTTTTTTACTGATGTTTAAAAATGTTACTCCATAGTTAATAAGATCGAGTTATTAATGAAATTTTACTTATTATTTTTCTATTTTCCCTAAATAATACTTTAACCCGATCTAGGCACACTTGTAGTGGATAAAAACACAAACCACTAACCTTCATTACATTAGTATTTTTAATATTCGTTCTATTAGTGTTATAAAAGTCAATGATTTATATTTTTGTGTTTTTAACTATGGCTATGTTTGGCAAACCTAGCTGAAATGGTAGCTGAAAGCTGAAAAGTAGCTGAAAGCTGAAAAGCTATAAGCCCGAAGCTAAAATCTGAAGAGCTGTTAAGCTAGCTGTTATGCTTAAAAGTGTTTGGTAAAATTAGCTTTTTGATAAGTTGATAAATGTAAAAAGACTAAAAAGGACATATTCATAAAATTTAAATAGTTTTAAATTTAAATAAGTTTGTTTACATATTAAAATATAAAATAGTGAAATCAATATATTTTAATTAAAAAAAACATATATTTGAAAACATATAAAGTAAAACAAAATGTTTATAATTCATAAGATTAGTTCATACAAAAATCAATGTTCAAACACAAATGTCAAATTGAAATTACAACCAAACATATTGAAGAGAAAAAATAAAAAAGGTTTAGCCAAAAAAGTTTTAATTGGTAAGGGTAAATGATGTAATTTCTTTAAAATAATAAGGTTAAAGATGGAAAAAAAGTTAGGAAGTTATTAGCTTATTTTGAAACGCTACCTTAGGTAGCGTTCAAAAATAAGCTCTTATTTTAAGCTACTAGCTTATTTTAAGAACATTACCAAACAGAGCTTATAGCTTATTAATACCTTAAAATAAGCTATAAGCTCCTAAATAAGCTCTACCAAACAGAGCCTATTAAGTTAAAATCTTGTAGACAGCTCCTATTGAAAGACATCTTTATACTTAAATTAAGAAGGTCAATAGATAGCTCCTATTGAGAGACAAGCTTAGAACCTTGTAGTTACTAATTAACCAACTGTCTGACTAACTTTATTGGGATGACATTACCTGATTGATTATTAGTAGTTTGGCCGGACATATATACAAGAATTTGTCTAGATTGTGACTTATTCCAAGCACTCATGCACCCCCACAAGTAACATATATATAAAACACTATAATTAATAAGAGTTGATTGAGACAATTAATTAAAATGATTGAATTTAATTACCTGGAGGGAGTCACCAACGTCAATGAAAAAAGAGGATTGATCTGGTGGGACAGAGAGCCATGTCCCATCTCTGAGAGCGATTTGCAGGCCTGTGCTGTTGTTTGATCTCACAACAGATATCACTTGTGGGTCTGTGTGCTCTCCAAACCCTATCAACTTTTCTTCTTGTTGTGCAGGGGGGCATGGTGGATAGTGGTTCACCCTCAAACAACTATCACTCCTCTCATCCTTTATAAGCCTGCTCAGCACATTCCTTGGCTCAATCTTTAGCCCTTCTGCTATTAGTTCCAACACTTGGCAGCTCATCTTCCTAACTGCACCAACATACTCATGCACAACTTTCCTGCAAATGTTATATATTTATGCCTAAATTATATAAACCAATTCAATATTATATGGATGGGGAATTTCTAAGTCAGTGATTTGTACTGAGTACAACCACTTATGGTGTCTCAAGAGATTATTATCTCACAGTATCCATTACAAGTCAAATAATTTACTCTATCTGTCTCATTTTGTTTGTTTGTTTACTATTAATTGATTAAACCAACTCTTTGTTTATTGCTTATTTTCTTTAATAATTTATAATTATTTTTAAATTTGACTTTTTTTTTTGGTGTGTTTAATAATAGTACTTTTAATTTTGTTTCTAAATATATAAATTTTATATACTAATAATAAACTTAGTATTATGTAAAATTGAATTAAAAAATAATTCCAGTTAAGTCTCGTTAACGAAATCAGACAAAAAAGATCAGGATGAAAGGAGTATAAATTAAGTTGTGCCCAATACATATGGATACCTTAAAATTTCTCATTAAATATGTTTGTATTGATTTTTTTTTAATTATATTGTGAAAAATGGTTGCGAATGAAAAGAATGAAAAGGTGACGTCATTAAACGAAAGAAAATAAATGTTTTCTTTCCAGTCTAAAATTATTAGAATGAATATATAAGTCTAATTAATGGTAAATATTGAATATAATATATTTATATTTAAAGTATGAAACAAGCAAAAAGTTCTGAATTTGAATTTCTCATGTCACCCTAAAAAATATTTGACTCGCTCGCAAAGGCACTAAATGTTAAAAATGTATCAAAATTTTAAAGATTTATTTTATGTTTATATATATATATATATATATATATATATATATAATTTCTCTATACTTGCAATCTTGCATAGCAATCAGTATCACATTTTGATGACATGATGTTAGACTCAACTTTTCAAGCTATAATCCAACATCATCACTACTAACTATAGCTTGTGACCGCACTTGTCCCTGACATAAATTTTCAAAAGTAGAATACACATCATAAGCTCCAATTTTAGTAAACTTACCAAAAAAGCTGAGAGTTGCCAGGGAAGGTGAGAGAACAATTCTTCATGAGTTGAGGGTTGGCATTGAGGAGAAGGTATTCAACCCAACCCACATCTCCATTGGGGCCAATGCTCTTATTCCCATAGCCAAAGGGATTGGGAGGACCAGCTTGGTCCTTTTCATGCTGAGGCAACCCAAAGAACCTCACAGCCTCAGCCTCCAGTTTGGCCACAGCTTCAATGGGAACACCATGGTTGACAACCTTAAAGAATCCGAACTCTTGGCAAGCCTTAACTATGATGTTTTTTGCCTCAGGGTCCAGCAGGTCTACCACTGGAATCCCAGTGAAGTGGGTGGGGGTGGGCTTGCATGTGTTTATGTATGAGAAGTTTTCAAGAATTGGCTGATGAGACAAAACCACCATAACTACTACTGAAAGTTTTGGGATGGGGAGTTTTGATTTGTGTGTGGGTTGTTGAGACTACAGAGGTTGTATGAATGAGGGGTTTTGAGGGAATGGTGAGTTTAAATAGGGTGTGATGGGTGATATATATGATGATGCAATTAAACCTAATTAATAACTTTATTCATATTCAACAATAATGATTATCACATTTTGATTGGTTTACTTTATTTTTCAAGCATCAATTATTGGAGGTCGGTTAAATTGCACACATGCATGCCTCAATTGCAAAGAGTGGTTTTTTTTTTTTTTTTTTTTTTTTAAATATTTAGATATTAAAAAAAAAACTTTTATGCTCTATTATAAAGTCACGCTTAGTTTGCAGAAAAATAACTTTTTTTTTTCTCAACAATATTTTGAAGGTGTAAATTCTCATGTTTGATGGGTGCGAGAGTTCTTAAGAGTTTCAATTCGTAGAATACGAGGGGATCGAGGAAAAAAATCATTTTTGTAATAACTTATTGTCAAGATCAAACGCTTACTATTACGCCAAAGACTATAGTTACTTACGAATGCACAATTTTATTTCTTTATACTTGTAATAGTCCGCGCCTGATAGCACGATACCTGACTTGGACTCTAAGTCTTTACGAAACACTTATGGTAGGGTTTTTATTTTATTTTATTTTATTTTATTTTTGCCTCTTTATGAACTTTTGGGAGCTTTCCACCAACCAAACAATTTAGTATATAAAACATCTTCTTTTATTTCTTTGCCATGAAATTCCAGGCCAATAGTAGGCTCAGGCTTGAGCCTAAAAAAGCCTACATACAAGCTCAGGCCCAGGCCCAGGCTTTAGATTTCCATAGTAGACCCAGGCCTAATTTTCTAAAGCCCGGCTCGGCCTAGCCTATTTCCACCCCTAATATGTACCAATAACAAATTAGTAAATTGTATCTAATGTTATGAATTTATGTCCTTGTATTGTAAAATTTTGTGCCTATAAACACAAATTATGTATCTTAATCAAATTTGAAAAGTAATTGAAGTAAATATATAACATGTGTATGTATCTAGTGTTATGAAATTATGTATCTTACGAGTATGAATTCTGTACGTACCTCGTCGTTTCAATCTATGTATCTTGTATTGTAATTTTTTGTATTTTATGTTATGAAATTTGTACCTTACGAGTATAAATTCTGCATTCCGTCGTTTCAATCTAAGGTCCATAATGCTATGTGTCTTGTCTTGTGATTTTTTATATTTTCTGTTTGAAATTTTTTATTTTACATAATGAATTTTGCACCTCGTCATTTCTGATAAGGAATAATCACACCTTAGTATTCATGTGTATAGCAATGTATCTAAAGTATGGAGTAGAGGGCAGAAGTTAGGCCAAATCTTCTCTTTTATTACTCTTCAATCAAACATGAACTAGAGAGAGTTGAGAGCATAGATGGCCTAGTGAGACTAGTTTTGAGAGAGTCAGGAGGCCAAAAGTCCCCCAACTTGAAGGGCTAAGGCCTTTTTATAGGCACATACCCCGTACACTACACCGAACATACGTATAGAGTACTAAGGGCCGTATACCGGGGTATATTCCCTATCAAGTAGCCCCCAGTCCGTGCCCTGACGTCGAGTCAACAAGGAAGGGTCGGGCTGGAAGACTAGCCTTACCGTCCGCGACTCACGGTAGTTGCCTCGTTAAAACCTTGGCTAAGAAAAACCCAGTGGGAAAAAAATCCTAGCCAAGAAAAAAGAGCACAACTTTGAGCGCCAACGAGGAAGAGTTCGGGCTAAAAGCTAACCATATAGTCTGTGACCTATGCCAGTTGCCTCGCTAAAAAACCTTGGACTAAGAAAAAACCCAACGGGAAAAAATCCTAGTCAAGGAAAAAGAGTACAACCTTAAACATAGTCTTTCGGACTACAGGGGTCGTCCGAACTCTACCGATCGAGGGATCGGATTTCACCAATCAAGAGATTAGACTTGCCCGGGGAGGAATGCCGACCTGGCGGGCTGAACTGCCTACATCGTAGGGCTTAAAGGCCAGGAACGGGTCCCGAGCTAACAATGCCAGTGACGGCGATATGATGCCGATCTAATCGGGCTTACAACGCCGGTGGTGGTAATGCCGACCTAACCGGACTTAACTGCCTACTACGTAGGACTCGTGCCGAGATATGATCCCGGGCCGATGGTGGCAATGCCGACCTAATCGGGCTTAACACGGGGTGGTAATGCCGACCTAACCGAGCTCAGTTGCCTACAACGTAGGGCTTATGCCGAGATATGGTTTCGGGCTCATAGTGCGATGGTGGCCACGCCGACCTAATCGGGCTTAGTACACGACTAATATATATACATGGTCATGTACAATTTACAAAGAAAAGCAAACGAGGGTAATTCTTCCTCGTTAGTGCAAAGAGTGTAGTTTTTTCCGACTTTTCGGTCGTAGCGTTTTTTCCGACCGCCGTCGTAATAGATCGGTTCGAGGACCGAGCGGGCACCTTACTCCCGTAGTTTTTTCCGACGTTTCGGTCGTAGCGTTTTTTCCGACCGCCGTCGTAGTAGATCGGTTCGAGGACCGAACGGGCACCTTACTCCCGTAGTGGGCACCTTACTCCCACAAAAATCGGTCCGAGGACCATAAACGGGCACCTTGCTCCCGTAGTGGGCACCTTACTCCCACAAAAATCGGTCCGAGGACCATAACGGGCACCTTGCTCCCGTAGTGGGCACCTTACTCCCACAAAAAATCGGTCCGAGGACCATAAACGGGCACCTTGCTCCCGTTGCGTTTTTTCCGACCGCCGTCGTAACTATGCCGAGATTAAATATCGGACTTACAATGCCGGTGGTGGATGGACCAACCTAACCGGACTTAATGTACATATATTTAGCTATTACAATTTTCTAAAGTACAAATAAGAAGCTAAAAATAGTACAATTTACAAAGTAAGACTAAAAATCTTACAAATTCTAAAAAATGAATGTCTGCTCTCGCATTTTTCAATGTTTGCATGCAGCATGTGAGCTGCTTTATCTTTTTGAATTTTCCCAATTCCAATTCCAATTTCACTCAATTCACATGCAGCAATTGAGATTGTCAGCCACCATCTATGTCATCTTACGGCACCACCACCCACAATGACCAATAAAATTGCTGAGTATTATATGTTTGTCGCCACTTAGCTCTCCACCATCAGCGAGGAAGCTTGCAACAGCGGGGGGTCTCGCATAATCGGAACTGACTGAAATCCAATCAGACACCCATGGCAGTCCGCAAGTTAGATCTTATCAGTTGTAGGTGTGCGCTTGACCGACCAACAATATGCATAATGTGAACCCGGGAAACCGATCGTGAGAAACAGGTTGCAAACCTCGCGTCCGAGAAACAGTTCGGAGATGGATCGATGGTTGTAGGCTCAAACAGTATAGCCGAGTTGCCAGTCACTTCATATGCTATTGCAATACTTGGACTAAGATGAACTTGCCCGGTCACCAATGTCTTTTCAGTTCGGTGATGGCTCGGGAGTTCTGAGTGTTGATCAATAGTTTTAGATGCCAATCTCCATACAAAACTGTCGACCTCCATCCGAAGTTGGCTCGGTGTTGCATGCACGCTCGGAAAATTCACGGTCAGTTCCGGGAACCTGGAGATCGGGAGTTTGCAAACTGTAGATGATTTGTTCATTCTTTAGTTGATCAGAATGATGCCGGGATCCGATCACATGCTCGGGAAATAACACAGAGAATCCACTCATCTGATCTTTAGAGATGACAGGGTCGCTTCTTCAAGTATAATATGTAGTCCATGTCGACCCGGAGAACTTTATTAGTTGTTTGTTCTGGGAAGACCGGAGTGTGTTCATCTGCTTGAGGTCGGCAATGAGTCTGATCTCGGCCCGATCTCCAGTCTAGGAGGATATGCTCGGAGGGAAGTCATCTCAGGCCCAGCTGCTAGAAGCTCTGACCGGGAATTCTTTGCACTTAAAATATGACCGGGAACTCTGGGGTGACACGTCCGCATGCCGATGATGATCTTCTATGCTGCTAGTAGGTGATAAATTAATGATAATACTCCAGGCTAATCTTTCCCATATTATTTATGCTGGGTGCCAACTATCAAAACTGAGTCTGAACAGGGAAACCGATCAGCTAGTGGATGCACACACTCAGAAGGCTGTTTCGGGACCGGTGCTCTTGCCTGATCGGGTGCCAATAGATGGTCGGCGAAGTGAAAGATAAATGACGACCCACTAAGAGTTGCCCGCAACGGAGTTTTCACCCTGTTAAGCTCGGGAAACTCGGAGAAAGCTAGCACATCAATCGAGAAGCTGATCTGCCAACAAGATGAGGTTGTAGCCGTAGTTCAAATTTGCTTTGATTCCGAATACTTCATGCGTGCAATTGCAATCGGGTAGCCTCTCGGTGGCGGAGGTTTAACCGGCCTCGGCGGCGGAGCTTTAACGGAGATGAAGCTCGGGAATCTGGCTCAGGGTTGATCATCCGGCCACAGGTGGTTGTCCTCTCAAGGTGTGACCGTCAGCCCAGGAGGTAGCATGTAGAATCCATTCATCCGACCTCTCCGATTACGCACGGAGCGGAGAGTCATCCGAGCTTGTTACGGTATGAGCCAGGCAATCCTCCAGGACTCCGATCAACGTCAACAGCTCGGAAGGTCGGGAGATGCATTCGGTTGCTTTATGATGATCAGTTCGGCCATGAGGTTTTGATCGTGTGGAGATGGTATGATCGGAACTGAGCATAGTCTCGGAGGTTCACAAACAGTGACATACACACATGCATGCGATCAGATTCTGTGCAGAGACTTGCGCACCCAGGGTTTTTAATCTAACTCGTGGGTTCTTTCGGCCTTGAAGCTACGAGTTGATGCCTCTAAGCTTTCGTCGACTCTAGCCTTCTCCGACCAAGCGGTCGGGATTAAGCTTCGAACCGTTCACACTACATTCCCCGAGCTGGCGGTTAGAATCCCCGACCAGTATCACTTGTTATAGTGGTTACATCCAAGTCAAAATGCAACAGAAAGAAATGACTAAAGGAAAGTGCACCCGCCACCATCATCAGTTTGTTATGACCGGGAGACTTTTTGTGAATGCCAATAATGCAGCCATGGTCAATGCGCGGTATCCGCCATCTTAGTGATTTAAGACCGGGAAATACATCCGCCTACGGTACCGATAAGATGAGCGCTCAACGACCATGAAGTTAGTCAGCCGTCAAGATGATGTGTAGTCGGGGTTCTGCTCTGTTCCGATTCCGAATAACGTGTAGTGGTCGGTGACCGGCGAAACAACGTGTTCGGTGGTTGGTAGAAGCTACCCAGGCTCTCGATCATCCGATCTTTTTCTTGCCTGTATTTTCCTTTTTCATTTTTTTTTTTTGGGTTTCTTACTCCACCGCCACTTTTCACCAATCAGCATGCATGCAATATACAATTTAAATTTCTTGGCCTTCTAAATTATATTTCACCGCCACCCACCACCAAAGATATTGCATGCATCCTTCAGCTTTTGTCTCCCCCCAATACCACAATGTAGAAGTGGTTCTCAAGCTCCAAAGCCGGCGATGATGCTCAGCAACAGCGAACGACTGCCGCCTCCCATCCGCTTCTCCTCTCTCCTGGCCGGTTGGACTCACACACTGCCGTGAAAGTGTCTAACGGCGTTTTGGGACTGACCATGCTAAAGAGAGAGGCTGCTGGAAGAAAATAGAGGAGGTGGCTTCATGGCTCTGCTGCGTTTTGAAGGGTTGAGATGGCCTCTACAACCTTCCGGCTAACAAGCTTCTACGGTGGCGAGGAGGTGATCTAGGGTGCTGAACAGTTTGCTTGATATTATCATCTTGGAGGTAGATTGTTGGTGGACAACGATGGAGACAATGAGGAAGGGTCATTGGAGGTTGGAAAAGTTTCTGGCCTTCTGCATGCTGTAGAGGCTGCTTCCAGGTTTCTCTGTTTCCCTCCACTCTTCATCTCAGTACATATGCACATTACCAAAACAAAGTAATAAACTCAACAAATCTCAAAAAAAAAATTGTCACCAGAAGAAGGAAATCAGAAGCTGATATCATCTCCTCTTTTGCAGACTAAACTTTTTTTCTTCTGATGATCGAGGGACACGGCATTTTCGTTGCATTCCCCACAGACGGCGCCATTTGATACGGATAAATAGCTCCATATACTTAGTGCAGTATGTAAAAATGTAGAATTATATTCAGTGCAAGAGATTAGCCCCCAAAATCCTCCTTTTATTCCTTGTTCTTGAATAACTGTAGAGAGAAGGAAGAGAGCAGGAGAGTTTCTTTGGAGAGAGAGTGAGTACAAGGGAAAAAGGTCCAAAAGTCCTCTAACTTGAAGGGCTAGGGCCTTTTTATAGGCACGTACCCCGTACACTACACCGAACATACGTATAGAGTACCAAGGGTCGTATACCCGGGGTATATTCCCTATCAATTTAATCTATATTCCTTAATTAATATCATATTTTCATTGTTAGTCCTTTGAATTCGTATGTATTATTACTTTAGTCTTTTTGTCTAGGTTTTGATTGATAAACTTGTTAAAATGATAAAATTGGTAAGAAATTTAAAATCAAGAGACTAATAGTGAAATAATAATAATAATAATAATAATAATAATAATAATAATAATAATAATAATAATAATAATAATAATAATAATAATAATAATAATAATAATAATTGGGAATTGCTCATGAATATAATAACAATACGCACTATTACATTGTTCAATATAATATTATAATACAAAAGAAATTCTAATAAAGTGTTTAGTTAGTTTAAAGCATTTTTAATTTTTTTTTTTGAAAAAAAAAAGGAGAAATTATTCGTAAAGAATTATGAATAATTAATACTAGACCACATTTAGAATAGAATAGCTCATTTCTTGCTATTTTTGCTGAATAAAAATATGAGACAAAATAGGTCCATTCCAAGTCAAGAATTTTATTTAATTTATCATATATTTCATGAAGCAAAAGTGATATGAGTTTTGGTGTCTATTTGGGAGATTTTTCAATAAAACTATAGCTCCATTATATTCACATGATCTATCAATTCCAATCTAAAAGTTTAATTTTTAGAATAAAAGTTCTGTTATCGAAATGATGAAGAATAGAAATTTTATTTCAAATGGATCAAATTACATTTGTGTATTTGTATACATTATTATTCAGTTAAATGATAAATGAAATCTTAAAGAGTAAACTTTTTAACTTGGATCAAATTACATTGTGTATTTGTATACATTATTATTCAGTTAAATGATAAATGAAATCTTAAAGAGTAAACTTTTTAACTTGAGGGTGTGTACTCGATAGTCGATAAATATACCAGATCAAATAGCCTGAATTCAACCAAGAAGGTGTTAGTAATTAAAAATCAAGTTTATAATTTTCTAGTACGATAATCATTATTCACTCACTTTGTCACCTCTTTAAGAGTCTCTAATTGTGATTTTTTTGGGGGTTTTGCATAGAAAAACCAAAGAGGAAAAAAGGGTCTTTAACAAATGGGAAGATGAGTTTTTGGAAGGGTATTTTTCCCCTGCAAATTAAGTGTTTTTTTTTTTTTTTGGGATCACATTTCTGAACAAAGTGATGAGTATCAACTCTACGACATGGCGCGTGCAGTGCACGTGCCATGTTGGGTGCGTTTACAGAC
>CP025659.1:23449678-23463107 GCA_003576665.1 Ipomoea trifida | reverse complement strand
AAGTCTGAGCGCGAGCGCGTTAGAGCTGATCTTATGAGGACGCTTAGACTTAGTTTTATGATGTTTAGACTTCGGTTTTTGGGCCTGTGTGCCTTTGGAGATTTTATATACTCTTGACTAGTGTTTGACTATTGTTAAACATGAATTGAGGATTTATATTATTTATGCATGACAGTTAGTTCGTTTCTTATGGTTAGCCGGTGCATCTAGGCTGTGTTTTCTACCTAGATGTGGCATGACGCCCTTAAGTTTTAAATTCGCTTCCGCTTTGTTATGTTGTTGGTTGAGATAGGGAGCTGTTGTGTTGAGATTGATCTATCTCAGCTTGTGTAAGGTTGGGGTGTCACAAAGATGTCTTAAAGACATTATACTTATATATTATTGAGAAATTGGGCCATTGTAAGAATACTTTTAATTACAAGAATTGTAAGGATCCAAATTAAATAAAATCCCTTACAAGAATAAACTCAAGAATTGGGCTCTTGATTAGAATAATTAATTTAGGCTCAGAAATATATATATATATATATATGAAATTGGAAGAACTAGCCCAATTAAAATAAATAAATTGCCCAAGGAATTAATTATCGGTCTTACGGCTTGAACGAAATTACGGGGTGTTACACATACAACATAGATAGCCATGGAGCATCAATTCAATCACAATTTCAACAATTCAAAGCTAGAGTGCAAGAACTTAGGGGATAACCAATCCAATCCCTACCTAATTAGCCACTACTATTCATGATTGGCATAAACCTAAATTCAATTGCAAAGCAAGGAAATTCAATGAAATGAATTAGAAATATAAACTATAAATTAAATGCAAGAATTAAAATGTTACTAAATTGAATTACAATCAATGGTTTAGATCATTAATTGCTCCAACAATCTCTACAATATTCTTCTTGTGTCACTTCCACTACTTTCTCTCTCTAAAAGCTCTCTAGAACAAGTCTAATCTAAGAACAAAATTAAGAATGGTGGTAGATGTCCCCCTAATTTTAGCCATCAAGCACCTTTTATACTCCCCGCCCATTTGTTATAAGTGAACTATCCATGAGCCCGTCTACGTCGTGGACTTGGGCATGGATAGTTTACTTATTCGACAATCTTATGCGACGCGGTTAGCAGGCTAGCTCTGTGGCCCCTCACGATCACCTCCAGGTATCCACTGTGGATGTTGAAGGTGATCCCTTCAAATTCGTACATCTTTTTTTCTCTCTTGGAGATTGTTATTGATTATAGATCTGAATCTGAATTGAAATCGAGAGATTGATAGAGATAATAGAGCCTCTTTGAGAAAACCCTTAACCGGTGCTCAGAGAGGGAGGGGTGACAGGTCCTGATCTTATGAGCGTGGGGTCCTGAAACTTGGAATTCATATTTGAATTCATATGTTTAGGGATTGATAAGAAAATGATTAAGGGTTGAATGATCAATAGATTGGTGATGAATTGGTTTTTATAAGCTTGAACAACAAGCATTGTTTATAATCGTTGGATTAGATCACAACCATCTTAACTGTTAATTGGTATGCATCTCTTTTGTATACATATTCCTATAAAAGATATAACATGCTTTAACAGAATTGTAACATAATTGTATACAACTGTTGGATTATATCGCAACTCTTAACTATTAATTAGTATGCATCTCTTTCGTACACATATTCCAATAAAAGATATCATATCTTTGAATAAGTTTTAACAGAATTGTTGGATAAGATTGCAACATATATCTTTGAATAAGCTTTGACAGAATTGTTTACAACCATTGGATAAGAATGCAACCATCTTAACTGTTAATTGGTATGTATATCTTTTGTACACATATATCAAATCTTTGAATAAGCTTTAACATAATTGTTTACAACCGTTGGATTGGATCGCAACCAACCATTATGTGTTGTATTTGTTAATATAAATATTATGTCATATTAGGGGGAATTTGGTTTTGGTTATCTAGGATAACAAAAGTTATATTATGCTGGTTATACAAGATTCTTATGTTTGGTTGAAGTTATCCAACTTTCCCATAGAATGTTGTTTACCCTCCACATAAGCTTTTTCCTTAATTTTGAGGAAATGTGATAACCTTCATTTTCTTAGTTAATATAACATTCCCTTGCAATTTTACAAAATTTGCCCTTCACTTTTCATCGTCGTGGTTTCTCTCTCACTTGTAGTCTCGCACCGCAAACCTCAATTAATCTAGGGTTCTTTCATTTCAAGATCATAGGTAAATACCACCATCTCCATAGCTACAGAGTTCCTTTCACCCTCTCACCCATCTTCTCTGTTAATTTTCCAATTTCTTTATGAGTTTGTGCGACTCTGCAAGTCATTAGAATGGCTTAAAGTTCGAATTTTGATCAAAGCTTAAACTTGTGTTTGTCCATTGAGTTTATAAGAGTAGAGGTTGGGTTTAATCAAGAGTTGGTTTTTAGTTTTGTTGTATAAATTTTAACATATCTGCTATTTTCTTTGGACGGTTCAGAACTAATTTCTTTGTACCCAATCTTTAGCAATGTGTATCGGTAACCTTGACGACAGTTAGCTGGCTCAATAAGTGCTTAACTCCGGTGTTCATCGCATCAAAGTTTTGGATGAGTTCTTAAATGTTCTTATCGTTTTAAACTTGTATTTTAAAAAAAATATTTTTCGTACTAAATTTTTTATCAATTTGATCTGCACTTTGTATTCCAGTATCAAAACAACATTTCGGAAATAATGATGGTGAGTGTTTGTTAGTGTCGTTGTATGTTTGCATTAAGTGGAGTTGAAAATTTTAGTGCTCATATAGAGTCAAGAGCTTGATATGCTCTAAACTATGCTCTTTGGTTCTGTTAATAATATAGAGTCAAGAGCTTAATAGCAAACAAGGATATAGAAATAATGGTTGAGAATTCCTAGTCAGATAACAGTTTACTGGACAGATTGCTCGATGATTTCAATTCGATTGAGAATTTATGCTTCCAAGATCCTTTGTTTTCTGCATCTCTTGATGCTAATGTGATGGATAATTTCTTTAGCTTTTGATTTGCATGAGCATATCTATATGATCTCCTTTAATATGAATCTTTTGTTAACTATACATATTAATTGGTTCTGTTAATAAAATGGTGTTCTTTTCAGATGGTATCCAAATGTTAGATTGATTGTTGCTTTAGGTGCTAACTTAGTTTCTGTGGAGAGTTTGTTCTTGTGATGAACTAGTTTTGCTTCTAGATTGCAGCTTTTTAGTTGTTAGTTTAATGGAAATCAAATTAGTAAAACTATACTTCTCAATAGTGCTCAAAATTATTCCAGATAAATCTTGAATCAGTTTAAAGTTCTAGTGTAACGCCCCGTAAAATCCTTTCAAGCCTTTCGTTCGTTAATTAATTCCTTGGGCAATCTAATTAATTCTTCGGGCAAATTAATTAATTCCAATTGGGCTAATTCTTCCTATTAAATATATATGAGTATATATATATTGCACTCCTTGAGCTTAATTTGATTATTCTAATCAAGAGCCCAATTAATTGTATTTATTCTTGTAAGGGATTTCATTTAATTTGGACCCTTGCAATATTTGGTATTAAATATTCCTACAAGCCCACATTCTTGATTAAATATTATATATAGACATATATTGATCCTAAGACATTGCTATGGGCTAATCCTTGTAATTAAATTGTAAGGGGGTGAATTTGATAAGCCCAACTTACTAGTCTTGATTACATTAATTCTCCTACACCCATTATTCTATAAGATTACTTAAGCCCACATCATTTAAATGTCTTACACCCTAAATATTGTATGTATTCATGGTATATAATTTGAAGATCAAATGCCCTAAAGACTTTCACTCATTTCTTCCTCCTACAACAATTCTACACGCCACTTTCCTCTCCAAATTCCCTAAAATTCATCTTCATCTTCCCTACAAGATTTCAAGCCAAGATTGCTCTTTTAAGCTTTGTTGGGAGTGGGTAAGTGCATCTATCCTAGGATTCATCTTGCATTTTGTGTTTTAGATAGCCTTTTTACATAATCTTATAAGTGTTCTTTTGGGGATTCTTTGGGAAAAGATGATCAAGGTGAAGGTGGGGCTTCTTGAGCTAGCAAAAGGCTTATTGGAGTAGGAAAAGCTCTTTGAGGTAACCATCCATGTCCATCAAAACTATTTTATTCCCTTATTCTATATATATTGATTTGGTGATTGGAAATCCTGGAAATTCCTTGTGATTAGCCTATTTTGTTGATTCTCTTTGTTGGATTTCATCTTGATCTTTGGCTTGTGTTGTATGATCAATGATGTTATGGATTTCCTTATTCTTGGACTCTAAATTGGATGAAATGTGAGTGGTTTTGGTCTGATCTTGTATTCTGGAAATGATGTGTTCATATCTGATTTTGGTCTCTGGAATCTGGGATGGGGTTTGGCCTTGCGGAAGACCCTAGCGTAATAATGTAATCCGTGAAGGCGATCCGCAAGGTGGCAGCGGAGGATCCGGACGGAGGGGAGTGGTCCGTTGAGGGTGACCGGCTGCTTCTTGCGGAGCAGTTCGGCGGTGGACAGTGGTCCGTGAGTGAGCTCCGTTAGTTCTCTGGGAAACTGTTTCCAGAGAGCAGTTCTCTGTTGTTGTTGTCTGTTGTTGGTCCCTTGTTTCAGATAATTGTTGGATTGTTTTGTTGAGTATTGTAACGCCCCGAAAATTCCTACTACTCTTTTGAATATTATACGGGGTTAATTTCTTGTTTAAATAATTACAAACATTATTATTCTTCCTATGGGCTTGAGACTATATACTTATATATATAAATTATTGTTATAAAGGTCCATAGCCCATCACTCCTACTAATATATATATATGTACATATATTCCATATCATGTGCATTATTAATAAGCCCACCTTGAGTTATGTTTTCCTTAGGATTATATTAAAGGCCCATAACTATGTATATAAGTATATATATTATAATCCTATGGTTTTGACCCAACCCCCTCTATTTTAACCCAACTAGATAGCCTTCCTAAAATGACCTAGCCCAAAATGGGAGTTCACCCTAGACCTAAAATTAGAAACTTCCAATTATAGCAAATGGCATGAACGGCAGCTTCCATTTCCTCCCGTAAGCTGTCTCTCCCTTTCGTCTCTCTCGATCGACCGTCGACGGTGGCAGTAGAGTTTCGGCGTCAACCTCCAGCAGCTACCGCCACCACCCTTCCCTCCGTCTCTCGTCTCTCTCCCTCTCGTCGGTTGTCTCTCTCTCACTACGAAGCGGCGGCAGACGACGACACCGGTGGAGACCTTCGGCTAGATGAACGTAGGCAGTCGGCTGATCTCGTTGACTTCCTTCCTCCGGCGCGAAGCATGGCGACGCAGCAGCTGCGAAGATGGTGGACAGGCTCGATGGCACTCCCTTCTCCTCGACGGTGGTTCGTGGCTGTGGCGGAAGAAGAAGCTCGGCATGCAGCTTGGCGGAGCAGCATGGCGGCCCTGGCATCCCCGCTATCGTCTTCCGTTCGACCAAGCAGCGACAGCCATGGTAGGAGTGAACAGCTCCTCTTCTCCGGCAGTGGCAAGCTCCTCTGATCAAAGGAGCGTCGGCGGTAGTCTTCTTGTTGCATCGTGAGCGCGCTAGAGCTTTCCTTATGAGGACATTAGCCTTAGTTAGTTCTGATTAGACTTTGTTTCGATGGCCTGTGAGCCTTGAGATCTTTTGATACTCTTGTTCTGTACTTTGAGTATGACCCTTTGGATTTTTATGGATGACGATTGAGGATTTGTTTTGAGACTTTATGATATGACAGCTCGTTCGTTTCTTGTTTAGCCTGTGCATCTAGGCTTTGTTAATACCTAGATGTGGCATGACGCCCTTAGGTTTTTAATTCGCTTCCGCTATGTTTGGTTTGTTGGTTGAGATTGGTAGCTTTTATGTTAAGTGTTTAGCTATCTCAGCCTGTGTGAGGTTGGGGTGTCACATCTAGATTCTCTATTGCATCAAAACTATTTTTCAGAGCTTGGTATAGTTTTGATTGATGAGCAGCATATGGTATTTACTTTATGTTTTTTAGAAACATACTGCACAATTTCACTTTTCAAACTCTTATCGTCATTTTCTTCTTCTTATAGGGTGATATGGCTCGGTTGCCATTAAGGCAAACGATGATATTGCAAGTTGTTGTCTTCATTTTGCACATAAAGATCATGGAAAGCATGTTCAATATGCTTATGTTTCTTGCTATGACATTAGTATTTCAAAGAAGAAAGTTTAGGAGAACTATGACATATGCCGATCAAATAACATCTAGACATAATTAGATCTTTGAATTTACATAAAATGGTCTTTGGAAGTGATATACAATGAGTTGATAATTGTAGAATGGATAGGAGATCTTTAGCTAAATTATGTGATTTGCTAAAGACTCATGGTAACTTGAAAGATAGTAAGAATGCAACAATCGATGATATGGTGATTTCTTTTTTTCATATAGTTGCACATAATATAAAGAATAGAGTACTTAAACGTCAAACAACGTAACTAGATTTGGTGAGACTCTTAGTAGACAATTTCGTGCTGTTTTGACCTCTATTTTGAGACTATACAACATGCTCCTTAGAAAACCAGAACCAATACCAAATAATTCAGTAGATGAGAGGTGGAAGTGGTTTAAGGTACCCCCTACACTCTTTGAGAAAAAGAATTAATAAGTTTATTATCTAATTATAACTAAATCATTTATTAAGAAATGTTTATATTTCCTTGGGATTTAGGGATACTTGGGCGAATTAGATGGAACATTTATAAAAGTCAATGTTGAGACAGTTGACACACCTAGGTATCGAACTAGAAAAGGTGAAATTGCGACAAATGTCTTAGGTGCTTGCACACCAAACATGGAATTCATCTATGTAATGCCAGGTTGTGAAGGATCTACGGCAGATGGTAGAATTTTGAGGGATGTAATTAGTAGAATGAATGGTTTAAGGGTTCATCAAGGTAATAATTTTTTTAAATAATCAGATCATAAGATTTTAATTAATGAAAAAAATTACCTTATGTATTAATAAATTTTTTAAACTAAAATATTTCTAGGAAATTACTTCTTGTGTGATGTTGGATATACAAATGGGGATGGATTTTTGGCACCATATAGAGGTCAATGGTACCACTTAATGAATGGAGGCAAGGTTATCAACCTACAACAGCCAAGGAATATTTTAACATGAAACACTCTTAAGCAAGAAATTGCATTGAGAGGTGCTTTGGCAAATTAAAGGCTAAATGTGCTATCTTAAGAGACAAGTCAGTTTAGCCAGTTAAAACTCAATGTAGGATTATTTCTACTTTTTGCATTCTCCACAATTTCATTAGGTCTGAAATGCCTATTGATCCTATAGAGATTGAAGTTTTTCAAAATGAGTGCAATAATTTTCAATATGAAGAAGATGATGAAGACTTGATAAGGCATTGTGAAACTAGTCGTGCTTGGACTGAATGGAGAGACAAGCTTGCACATGAGATGTTTACTACTTGGCAGGCTGAATAACATTGATCTTCTTCTAGAAATAAAACTTTTTGTTATCATTTTAGTTGTAATTGAAGAAAAATTGCAAACTGAATTTTATTTCATATGCATTGCTGTATTTTTGAAGTATTTCAAACTGAATTTCATTTGATTTTGTTTCATTCAATAGTTGTCTTGCTATATTTTGATATGCTAACTACATATTACTAAAGTATGAGTTGTATTCGATTGTTGTTATTGTTTGGTTTTATTTTTACAGTGAAAAAGTACTACAATTAGAAGAATGAATTCTACTACTAAGAGACAATGAACAAAACAAGAAGATGCAACATTGGTCGATTGCCTTGTCAAAATAGCAAATGACCCCATTTTAAAGGGAGAAAATGGATTCAAGATGGGATATTTGTTGCGCCTGGAAAAGATGCTGCAACTAAGGTTAGAGTCATCAAATATCAAGGCAGCCCCCCACATTGAATCTAGGTATAAGTTATTGAAGAAACATTTCATTGTCATTTAAGATATGCTTAACAAGGGTAGTGGATTCGGTTGGAATGATGTTTAGAAATGTGTTACTGTCAGCAAAGATGTCTTTGATGAAATGGGTTAAAGTTAAGTGAAATCTAAATTATTTCAATTTGCTTACTTACATTACTTAAGAATAATGTGTTACAATTGTTGTTAACTAATTTCTTTTTTATTTTATTTTATTTTAGAGTCATCCTAATACAATTGGTTTAAGAAACAAAGAATTTCCTCACTTTGATGGCTTGGTGCATGTTTCGAGAAGTGATTATGCAGCAGGAACTGTTGGAGAAACTCCAGCTGATGCAATGGAGAAAATAGAGAAAGAAAAAGATGATGAAGTTGATCTTACTGATGAAGGACATGTGAGGAATGGCAGGAAAGAAAAGGAGAAAAAGAAGTTGATCAAACTGAGTCATCTGTTTGCCCATCTACTAAAATCAATCAAGGCAAAAAACAAGCTAGTAACGGGAAAAGGTCTAGAAGTGATGATGGATTGAATGACTTAGTAGTTGAGATGCATGAATATGTAAGTGCTTACAAGGAAGCTAATGAGCAAATAAAAAACATAACAACCTACTTTAAGAGAGAAGTTGAGAACTCTGATAGAAAGATGAAGAGTCAATTTCTTTTTTGGTCATAGACTTATAGTGGCAAAGACAATTTTAGTCCTCCATACAAAAAAAATTAGACAATTTATGGACGTAGTTATTGTGACGGCGACAATTTTAGTCCCCCGTTTGTATTCCCCGTTACATGGCTGTTTGAGAGGGGAAATTGTGTCATTTCACAATATATCCTTCAACTCAGACCACGGTAATCCCAGACAACTTCTTATCGCTTAACTGAAGCTTTGGAACTCTTGTCTGTCTTGGAGCATTTGGTGCTTCAACTTCACTGTAATCCATATATAGAATCCTCGAAACCAACAAGGTTTTGAATATCCATGGTTTTTCTTGGTGTATTATACTCAAACTACCACTTCATAGAGATCATTGTCTAGTGCATAACAAAATCAAGAATCATGTCTGTACCAGCGCAACAATCAATCAAAAATCTTAACTTCCTAGAATTGATGAGGCTTACCACTTCTCAAATGGTCTTGGAGACCTGAAACAGCCTTCTCAAATCATCATGATCAACCCCAAAAATTATCCTAATATGCAAGTTACAAAAGAAACAAATTAAAAGAAAGCTCTTCTTCTTCATATTCATTTAAATAAGATGCAAATTGAGTTCTATACTCACCAGAACATCTTGAGGCAAGGATTCCACTCCGCCTGGACATGGATGCGTCGCTGGGGGATATGAGACAGGGAAGTGCGGTGAAAGCTGCAAACCGCCTATTTTAAGCTGCGAGGTGTTCGATGAAATGCCGATGAGAGTTGAGGGGGTACTGCTTGAACTGAAAGAGATATTGGTGTTGTTGTTGTTAGTGGTGGAAGAAGCCGCAGCCGTTTTGCTGCAGAAAGAGGCCACCGCTGCACACTAGTACCCATCGACGAGGGGAAGAGCTCCACCATAGTTGTTATGTTGCTCGTCGAAAATAGGGGTGGTCGCGTGCCGGTCGCCGTTCTGTCCATTGCTGGTGCCGGTTGGTGGAGCTGTTGCCAGGGTCGCTGGAGTCTCACCACTGCTCGCCGTAGCCTCCAACCACGCTACGAGCCACCGTCGTCGCACAAGAGGAGAAGGGACTTTGTTGTCGTCTTGTACAGTCGCCAAATCTAAGTAGTATACTCAACCCACCCTTTGACGACGACGAACTTATGAATTGTATATCAAATAAAATATTGTAGTCAATTTGAGTTTTGCTAAATTGACAGAAATGCCCCTCATTTAGATAGTCAACTAACGAGATAATAGACGGGGGACCAAAATTGTCCTCGTCACAATAAGTGTGTCCATAAATTGGCCGATTTTTTTATGGATGACTAAAATTGTCTTTGCCACTATAAGTCTACGAACAAAAAAGGAATTGACTCAAAGATGAAGATTTGAAGAAATCACCAAACTACCTAGAATTTCAAGGCAAGAAGTCATAGAAGCTGGTGAGCATATTTTAAAAGATGCGCACAAGATTGATACCTTCTTTGCTTTGCCTAATGAGTTTAGGAGGGATTATGTACTGAAGCAGTTGTATGAGGTCAATCCATACACACCAAGCTTTCACTTTCATGGTGGAAACGATGCATAAGAAGTATGATGAAGCTTGTTTGGGGTTTTTTTTTACTCGATGCATGACTTTGATGGTGACATTGTTATTTTTGGGAACTGGTTACCATTAGAATAGTGATATTATCTAATGTAAATGGCTTATAAGTTAGGCTTCTTTTGTTAAAGAAAAACTGGGCTACCAATTATATTTTTGGTTTAGTATTGGTAGCAATATATGTATAGAAAACATGAGACTATATGAGTCCTTTTTTTGAAACTTACTCCTACTGCAAAAATGGTATTTAGCTGTTAATTGTGAATATGTAGTTCTTGTGTTGTTAAATTTTATTACAGTTTCCCACTTCAAAGTTCATGTGATTAAAAGTTGCAGGCAATGCATCAATGTCATAAAGGTTAACAAGGAAGAAATCCAGCTACATGTTTATTGTGTAAAATCAATGCTGCAGATTTTAGCTTCCTGGCTTGCTAATGTATACATCATGTACACAACCTCAGATCCATGAATAATGCTAGAATTTCTATATTTTGCTTCTTTTTTCCCCCTGCAATCAAAGATTAATAGTAATAATTTAATGAACTTTAACTTCCAATCTTCATATCTACTAATTTGATGAATCTTATTGCATTAATATAATCTATATTAATATACAATGGGTGTACTAATGATTGATGCAATCATTGAATGAATGCTTGCGTTCAAAGACCGTTTTGGTGTATGGTGGCATTTAGCTGCGTTGTATTGAGTAGAAGAAAAGTAAACATACAAAATGAAGTTAATGACCAATTTGGTCCATTAATTATAGCTAAATTATCGATTTGGTCATCAACTATCATTCTCATCAAATTAAGTCTTCAACTTTGAAAATCTCACTCAATTTCGTCATCTCGTCAATTTGAGTCGCATGATGATAATCAATTTGAGCTATAAGATGATAATGGAGTACGAAACTTAGCTATGTTTTTGGATTTTATTTCCTATTCCCTTTTTAGGAATTTAATGTGCTTTAGGATTTTTTGAGCAAAATTTGGTTTACAAAGATGGGAGCTTGTGAGGAATGCATACAGTTTTGTCTATTATTTCATTATCAATGCAGTTTGAATCCAGTTGTTTATTTATTCAAATACATGAGGGTATTAAGGTAAAATAACAATTATAACATAAGCAACAATTCATCAACCAAACATGTTTATATTACATATCTCAGTTTTTTTTACCAAACACAAGAATCTAAGATTCCCCGTAATATAACATTCCCAACAATCTAACAATCCCTAAGGTAATCTAACATTACGTGAACTAAACACCCCCTTAATTCTTATTAGGTTGTAGTTATGTTTAATGTATTTTAATTTTTAATTAATATATATTTAATATTATTCTTGTTTCAATGTTCTCAATGTGATTTTTGAAATGGTACTCTATATATATATAATTTATTTTTAATAATACAAATTTTAAATTTAAATATTTAATAAAATAAAAAAAGGGATAAAGTACAAATAAGCCATCCAACTATTTGAGAAATAACAATTAAGCCACTCAATTCAAATAAGCTCCAAATAAGTCTATGAAACTTGAAAAATGTTGCAATTAGCTTTTTTAATGGGTAACTTGTAAGTTTATGCTAACTAGGAGAGCCACCTGTATTTTTAAAATTCTAATTTTTTTCTTTTCATTTTTTCTTTTTTTTTTTCTTGCTGACTAGGAAGCATTATCGTCATCTTCTTCATTGGCGGCGACATCTCCCCCTCTTCCTCTCTCTCTGTTACAACCCTAGCTCCTCACCGTATTTGAGTCACGGCAACTCAAATTTCACACTTCGAGCATGTGAGAACTCCAATAAATAATGAAAAAGAACATGAATAAGAACAATATATTTCTCTTGAGTGGTTCCCCATATACAATGGGCCTATTTATACTAAATTACTAACATCTATAATAATTAAGCTACTAAAATTATTCTAACTATACAAGGTAATGATATATTCTAATATACATAATTTCCTTATACTAATATTTAGTCAATTATCCTCTATGTACATATGATCATTCCTTTTAGACCTTACACTAATTACACCACCAATTATTTCTTTCCTTTGATACGTATCACTCTCCCAACTCTGCCTTCCTCTCCACACTCAAACTTCAAGCTTGAGCAATGATTTCATGGTAGCAAAATAAGTCCCCTAACTACTTTCCCCTCCTAGTCTTCCTTCAATCCCCTCCCTGGCATCTTTCCACCATGACCGGAGCTACCACTGCCTCCGTCGCTGCATATTCACTCTGAGGGTTCACAACTTTTACACGTCTTCCCTCGTCCTCATCGGAAAACACATCACTCTTCATTTCCTCCTTTGATAAAAAAAAATATGCATGTGAGAACACGAGGCCGTGCACGAAGACTGCGATGATGAAAATCCCATCGGAGCCACTGTCACGGGGAAAAACGTAATCAAGTCCTAGACTGGTGAGGACGAAGGAAACCTTTAGGAGTTGTGAGCCGTCAAAGTGGCTAAGAAACATCAGTGGTAGCTCTAGTTATGGTGGAGAGACGTTAGGGAGGGGATTGAAAGAAAACTGGGTTGGGAATTGAAAGTAGCTGGGGAATTGGTTTTGCTGCTATGAAATCATCACTTGAGCTTGAAGATTGCGTGTGGAGAGGAAGGCAGAGTTGGGAGAGAGAGGAAGAGGGGGGAGGGAGAGAGATGTTGCCGCCGACGAAGAAGATGACGAGAAGGAAGCAATCCTAGTCAGTAGGAAAAAAATGAAGTATGAAAATAAAAAATAATAGATTTTTAAAAATACACGATCCTAGTTAGCATAAATTGGCAAGTTACCCATTAAAAAAGTTAATTGCAACATTTTTCAGGTTTCATAGACTTATTTGGAACTTATTTGAATTGAATGGCTTAATTATTTTTTCCTAAATAGTTGAATGGCTTACTTGTACTTTATTTCAATAAAAAAAATACATATAAAACAAATAAAAGATACAATTGAAATTATATAAATAAGCAATGACAGAAAAGTAAAATTGTATCTCCTTTCAAATTTGTCGTATGTATAGGTGTGGCAGTATTCACCTCCGCCAAAATAGAGTTTTTTCGCACTTTTAGTCCCACGATTATAGTGACACTATTAGGTTTGTACCGCGACTTTTAAACATTGTGTTGGTCCCGAGAGGGTGGGAAAAGTCTAGAGGGGGGGGG
>CP025659.1:23412793-23438484 GCA_003576665.1 Ipomoea trifida | reverse complement strand
GGTGAGGACACGCCTTGTTTGTTATAGTTATTTGTGCCTTGTTAACCTTCTTGTCTCGGCCTCAACATCAAAATGCACATGAAAATTGCCTTGTTCCTCCTCAATTTCTTCTTCATTTCCACGAACCAATCCGTCACTTGGAGTGCTTAATCCAACACTCTCAAGAACTTGGCTTAAAGTGGTTCTTGGCTCATCCCTTTCGGCTAAAGAAACACCTTCGACATCATCAACTTGAATTCCTTCGGCAACTCCAACAATCTCAAGATTAGTTCCTCCTTGACTGGGCAAATTTAGATCAACAATGTCTTCTCTTCTTGGACGGGAACTACCTTCTCCTTGAGTCACACACTCCATTTCCCTCGGCTTTCTCTTTTTATTTCTTTTCAAAACAAAGTTGTCTCGAGTCAAGCCTTTAACTGCACCAACCCTTACTCCTTTCCTCCTCAAAATTTCACAAACTAAAAGGCCATATCCTACATGCCCTTTAGCCTTCACAAAGTGACATAACCTCTCAAACATAGATCTACTCCAATCTACGCTTATCCCGTGAAATACGGCATACATTGCTCAGGCATATTTGAGAGATAACTTGTCATTTCCTCCTAACAGTTGATACACACATTTCTGTATCACGTCCGCCAACAACTCAAATTCCCATCTCAACTCCACTTTGTATCCAGAAAAATCCGGGATAACTTTCATCTCATTCACGCGCACAACCCTCCAAAACTCATCATGATCAAACATAATATCATCAACAGGCAAAGCATTCTCAGGAAAAGCATAAACATCTCTAATATCACTAGCAACAACCTCCACAGGAGTATCATTAACAGAAGATGAAATCACACCATTCGCGTATGTAGCATGCTCGAAAAACTGTAAAGATGCATCTATGAAGGCTCCTTGAAAATGATAGTTGCATACCTTTAGTAAATTGCTTTGTTCTATTCCATTGAGTAATGCTTGAGCAGAGTCTTTATCCCTAGCCTTGTTGAGAAAATCTTCATTCTCGAGTAGGTAGCCTTGCGTGACCTTGGTGATGTGTGGGTTTGGTGTAGGATTTAGTAAATTTTTGAAGCTTTGGCTATGGTGGTGCGTGAGAGTGGTGAGGAAGATGAAGGGTTTGGGATTTGATTTGGGTTTGGGTGGAAGGAGAGAGAGGGGATCTTTTATAAAAGCTAGATAAAGGTAAAATTACCACAATGCCCTTCTATTAAAAATCCACTCTTTTGGCCGAAAAAGGGTGTTCTTGGAATTTTGAAAGGATGATTCGGCTATTATAGGTCAACCTTGGTCAAAAGGCGGGTATTTTATTGACTTTGATAGCTCAAGATTATTCACGTGAACAGTCCCATGCAAAAATAAAACTATGCAACACCATTTATTTCATGAAAGCAATCATATGCTAAAAACAAAATAAAAGAATGTACAAACATGTAGGGACACACGAAAAAGACCAAACTATCCAACTAAAACAATTTTATCTAAAAGAGATAAGAAGCATGTGAAACATAATCATTTCTACTGCATGCAAAAACACGCGTGTAAGGGTGACTCACCACAGTAAAAACACAAGCAGGTGAAAATTAAAAACACACAAGCTATGCATACAACACGTAAAGCACACTTGTACATATAATAAAAACATATCTTGGCTAGGATCACATATTCACGCCACATACAGTTAAAATAAAATAAATGGCATACAATAAAATACTTAACTGATTTCGATCATCCCCATTTCGTGCCTTAGGGTTGCGAAGCGAGATTCACACTACGGTTTTGTGAGAATGTCTGCAATTTGATTTTCTGTAGGGATATGATCGATCCTTAAATCCTTCTTTTCGACGTGGTCGCGGATAAAATGATGTCGTACATCGATATGCTTCGTTCGTGAATGAAGTACAGGATTTTGTGAAATTGCAATCACGCTAGTATTATCACAGAAAATACTAACGTCCTCGCAATTTACTCCGTAATCCTTCAGTTGTTGCTTCATCCATAAAATTTGCGAACAGCAACTCCCTGTTGCGATATATTCGGCTTCGGCTGTGCTTGTTGCAATGGAGTTTTGCTTCTTACTGAACCATGAAACTAACCTTCCCCCTAAGAACTGGCACGTTCCGGAGGTACTTTTACGATCAATTTTGCAACTTGCAAAATCTGCATCTGAATATCCGGTTAGTTCAAAATTACCTTCCTTTCGATATCATAATCCAACATTGATTGTTCCTTTGAGATATCGAATGATTTTCTTCGTAGCATCAAGATGACTGTTTTTCGGCTTTGACTGAAATCTCGCGCATACACCCACTGAGTAAGATATATCTGGTATACTCGCAGTGAGATATAGCAAAGATCCAATCATTCCTCGGTAGATCGTAGGGTCAACGTCCGTTCCTTCGTCATCTTTATCTAATCGCTGTGCTGTACTCATGGGAATTTTGATTGAACTTTTTCCTTCTAAGCCAAACTTTCTGATCAAGTCTCTGGTGTACTTGGCTTGATTTATGAAATTTCCTTCCTTCATTTGTTTAACTTGTACTCCAAGGAAGTAGTTCAATTCTCCCATCATGCTCATCTCAAACCTGTTCTCCATGAGCTTAGAAAATTTCTCACACAGATTTATCAGTACTTCCAAAAATAATGTCATCAACATAAATCTGTACTAATAAAATATGATCATTTTCTTGAATTCTAAATAAGGTTTTGTCAACTAGTCCTTTGGTAAAACCACAACTAATTAAGAACATTGACAGGGTATCGTACCAAGCTCGAGGTGCTTGTTTTAACCCATACAATGCCTTCTTTAGTTTATAGACTTTGTCAACATCACCTTTTACCTCAAATCCGGGTGGTTGCTCAACGTATACTTCCTCTTCAAGTAAACCATTCAGAAATGCGCTTTTTACGTCCATTTGGTAGACTGTAAAATTCTTGTACACTGCATATGCTAGGAAAATGCGGATTGCTTCTAATCTTGCCACTGGCGCAAACGTCTCATCAAAATCTATTCCTTCTTCTTGTGAATAGCCTTTTGCGACCAGTCTTGCTTTATTCCTAACAATGGTGCCATCCTCGTTTGCTTTGTTCCGGAAGACCCATTTTGTACCGATTACATTGTGATTGCCCGGTCTTGGAACAAGCTCCCATACGTCGTTTCTTTGGAATTGATTCAGCTCTTCTTGCATGGCTTCAATCCAACTAGGATCACTTAAAGCTTCATCTATCTCCTTTGGTTCAATCTGAGATAGGAAACACGAAAACATTGCGTCTCTTGCGGCTGATCTGGTTTTCACGCCTTCATGCACATCTCCAATAATTAAATCATGTGGATGATTTTTGGGCCATCTTAAATCTGGTTGAAAATTGTTTTGTGAAGTGGGTGGCAGAATGGGTTCATCTTCACGTGTAGAGAGAGAGGGAAAATTAGTGGGTTCACTTTGGGTCCCACCACTAATTCTAACTTCCTCCACAACTTCCTCTATAGGTTCCACTCCATCCCTTGCATCAACTTCCACTCCAACTTGCTCTTCAACTTGCTCTACTTCATTTCTTGAATTTCCTGCGCCTGGTGCGCCATTTTGCTCAATATTGGAGTCTTTAATTTCCAGATCTTTTAATCCCTGTAAAACATTGTCTCTTGAAGCTTCATTAGTATTAATAAAATTGTTTGGAACATTATTACCAATTTTTGGATCATCAATTTCCTTGACTTTTGACGATTCGTCGAATACGACATGAATTGATTCTTCTACCACCATCGTAGATTTATTCCATACTCTGAATGCTTTGCTGGTAGATGAATATCCAAGGAATATAGCTTCATCTGCACGCTCATCAAAAGTTTTCAAATAGCTTTTGCCATTATTAAGTACAAAACATTTGTATCCAAAAGAATGAAAATAGCTAAGGTTAGGTTTTCTCCCTTTCCATAATTCATATGGTGTTTTGTTGTGCAGCTTGTTGATAAGGCTTCTATTCTGGGTGTAGCAAGCAGTATTAATTGCTTCTGCCCAAAACCGTTTCGGTAAGTCGGCTACTGTAATCATTACTCGTGCGGCTTCCTTGAGTGTTCGATTTCTTCTTTCGGCAACACCGTTTTGTTGCGGTGTTCTTGCAGCTGATAATTGATGTAGAATTCCTTGCATGCTGCAGTAGGTTTGAATCACGCCGTTTACGAACTCTGTACCTCTATCCGTACGTATTTTTGCAATTTTGAGTTCCTTTTCGATTTGAAGTTGTTTCAACAGTTCCGGTAGCTTCCTTTCAACTTCATTTTTCTTGTTGAGAAAAATAGTCCATGTGTACCTGGAAAAGTCATCAACAATAACAAGTGTATATATTTCTTACCACTCATACTTACTAGGTCTACTGGACCAAATAAATCCATGTGTAGTAGACTAAGGTGTGACACCCCAACTTTTTCACAAGCTGAGATAGATAAAACTTAACACAACAGCTGCCTATCTCAACCAAAAACATAACATAGCGGAAGCGAATTTAAAACCTAAGGGGCATCATGCCACATCTAGGTAAGAAAACACAGCCTAGATGCACAGGCTAACCATAAGAACTGATCTGTATAGATAATAATCCTCAAAACATGTCTCAAAATATCCAACAACTAACCAAGAGTATATAAAATCTCAAAGTGGCACACAGGCCCAAAACACAAGTCTAAGAACATAACATCTAGTCTACGCATCCTCAGATAGGTGTACACTATCGCGCTCGCGCATAGACTTTAAGGAAAACCTGGAAAACACACAAAGAACCATTAGCAAAAGACTGCTAAGCAACCACCATTCACACCCGCAAGGAAGTATAGATATACATAAGCTTGTAAATAGGTTTACACACCCATATAGAATATAAACACCAACAAACTGTTCATTAATTCAAAACGGATACTCAACAACAATAAACTGAACGAATCATAAACCAAGACTCATTCAAACGAAACCAATGTTCAATAACGGGAGTATAAGACAACGAGTCCATAAACAAGATACCAACTGAAATAATAACCATACAGGAACCAACCAAACCATAACTAAGAGCAACGAGATATCAACTG
This sequence comes from Ipomoea trifida, assembly GCA_003576665.1. Classification (NCBI taxonomy): domain Eukaryota; kingdom Viridiplantae; phylum Streptophyta; class Magnoliopsida; order Solanales; family Convolvulaceae; genus Ipomoea; species Ipomoea trifida. The sequence continues at coordinate 23,433,401 of CP025659.1, read as the reverse complement.
TAATACGAATCAACCGAATAATCACAAAGAACTCACGAATACATAAACCAAGAATGAACTCCCAACTCCAACCTCCAAACCACCATACCAACCATCATACCAAAACCCAACCACAGTCAGAAGTCAGATGCACAGGGGTAAAAACCCAATCACAGGGACCGAAGTCCAATCACAGGGACCGAAGTCCAATCACAGGGACCGAAGTCCAATAGTCAATGATAGCACAGTTAGTTCACCCAACAACAACCAAGAGATACTCAATGATCCACCACTCCATACTCATACTCAACTCAGCCCCAAGAACCATCACTCAGAGTGCTCATCTCAGATATGAACACAAACCAACTCCCAGATAATATAATCAAGGATTCAACCAACCAAATAATAGACTCATATAATGGACTACGAGGTATGAATAAATACTCCAGAATCATGGTAAAATATCCAATAGAATACTCCAACAAACTCCAGAACAAAGGAGGAAATGAACAAACATCAGATCACAAACACTCACTGGAATCAGAATTCCAGGAGAACTAGCGGAACACACAGACGGAACACTGCCCTCCGCCACTCACCTCCGCAAGAAGGAAGCAGATCCCCTCAACGGATCACTCACCTCCACCAACCACTACCGCCTTACTCTTACGGAAGACTCCAGCGGGTTACATTATGCGCTAGAGTGCCCCGCAAGAGCAATTCCCACACACCGAATCAGACTCAGCTTAGAATACAAAGAAATGTTCCAGAATACACAAATCAGATCATATTACACCAAGATTTCATCTAACAGAGGCCAAATAACATGGAAATCCAAACCAACAAATGCTCAACAACAACAATAGGCGAAGGATCAAGTCACAAGATCATGAATCCAATAAACACAACCAAGAATAGGGCTAATCATCAAGAAATTTCAGGATTTCCAACACCAAATAATATCATATAGATTGAGAGTGTAAAAATAGATTTTGATGGACATAGTGGTTACCTCTTGAAGCGTACTAATCCGAAGCAACACCAACTATAAGCTCGGCTCATAAGCTAGGTCCATAATCGTGAACCTGAAGATTAATATAACCTAACACCGTCACTAACTATTAATAACAATGATATTAACATTCCTAGTCGGTCCATTATAAACTTATAGTTATTACCTAAACTATATGTAAGCATAATAATAATAATATGGTCTAGTGATCTAACTACCCACAATAATATTATGAATAATCCTAATCATCAACTATACATACAACTACTACAGTCAAAGCTTAGGTAAGGAAATTACCTTAAGCTTACTTAGCTAAGATTCAAACACAAGCCCTCCAGCTCAAAGCACCAAAGCTATACCACTACACCACTTCGCCTCTTCTGTTACGTTGTGCGCCCACCGGTTTACCATCCCTTCCTACGACTCCCGGACACCATAAACGGAGAAGAGGATGCCGATGGGCTTCACCGCTACTGTCTAACGGAAGGGGAACCGCCGTCCACTCCTACTGTTGCTGCTGCCGCAGGCCGAACGGAAGAGGGTGGTGGGGGTGTCAAGGCCGCCAAGGTGCTCCGCCACCTTTGAACGTCGTTGCTCTGTTGGCCGGAAGAAGGGGAATCGAAGTCCGCCGGAAGGAGACGATACCGCACCGGAGCTGCTTCATCCCGTCAGGGCTGTCGCGCAATGCCGTCGAGGAAGACACGTCTATGTCATCCTACCCAAAGCTGCCATTTTTCTTGTTGGATGCCGAAAGAGAGAGAGATGGCGCCGATGCCCTGCTCACGTTGGACTGGGAGGGATGCTCCACCATCTTCACCGTCGTTGCTTCGCTAACGAGAGGACGCCGGAGTGCTGCTGGCTGCTTGCCGCTTCTCGCTTCATGAAACAGAGGAGGACTACCGAAACCGGAGGAGCCGGTGATCTCCATGGTTGTTGCGTGATGCTTGCTGCTTATCGAGAGGGAGAGAGAGACCGAGAAATGGGAATGAGAAGGCTATTAGACGGTGGAAAAATGGCTGCTGATTACATAGCTAAGTTACCATATTTAGAAGTTTCCATTTTGGGCTAGTCATCTATAGGAGTTGGGTCAACTTTGGTTTAAGGCTAAAATATACAAACCTCCAATTGGGCTTTATAATACTAATTTATATGATATGAAATATATATATATATATATATATATATATATATATATATATATATATATATATATATATATCAATAGAGATATTGGGCTATGGACTTTTAGTATTGACATACCAATAAATTATATAGAAATATATGATCTCAAGCCCATAGGAAATAATTATACTTATAATTATTTAAATAATTACTTAATAAGAAATAACCCCTTATTTTAAATATAAATAATAGGGAAAATGCGGGGTGTTACATAAGGGGTCTTGATGATGATTCCTGTGTCTTTGACTTGAATGAAGATTTGATTTGTTTTCCTCTTTGACATGCATCGCAAATCTGATCTTTCTTGTAAACTATTTTGGGTAGACCTCTGACTAGATCATTTGCTGCTAGCTTGTTGATCGTTTTGAAATTTAGATGATTCAGCTTCTTGTGCCATTCCCAGCTTGTAGCGTTTGTGTTGTTGGCAACTAAGCATATTGATTCCTTTGTTGTAGACCAATCAACAACGTACATGTTCCTCTTTCTTGTTCCTTGCAGTACAATTTCTCCAGTAGTTTCACTTTTCACTTGACATTTGTCTTTGAAAAATTCCACTAAATATCCTTTGTCGCAGAATTGACTTGTACTGAAAAGGTTGAACTTGAGACCTTCCACGTAAGATACGTCTTCGATTTTTAATCCGTTGCGTTCAACTGTTCCAATTCCTTTGGTTTGGCCGTATCGATCTTTTCCTCCAAAAACTACTTTTGGTCCTTCGATATTCTTAAAATTCACTATACTAGATTTATTTCCAGTCATGTGATGCGAACATCCACTATCGAAGTACCAAACTTCCTGTAAACAAATTAAACATTCTTAGGTACCCAGATTTGCTTGGGTCCTTGGGGGTTAGTGATTTTTGGTACCCAAATCCACCTTGTCCTTACTGAACCAAGTAAAGGTGATTTGTAACCATTGTTGACTTTATAATCATAACTAATTTTGGAAAAGACTCTTGGTGCCTTGTTTTGAAAACTTACTCGTTTTTTAGGCACTTGGGAAGAGACCTTAAAGGAATTAAACCTTGATTTTACCCATGGTTTAATTTCTTTGTAATATTGCTCAGAGGGATAAAGTCTCCCTGGCCCACCATTCGATAATCTTCCCCTTTTCAAATGTTGTTTTGCACTAAACTCATTGGAATATTTCCTTAAGGGAACAAAATTTTGCCTTTTCAACTGACTGGGCGAAATATTTCGCAAATGAGGCTTCGGCCCAACAGTGTTATTTTTTGGCAATTTTTTGATAACCAATTCCTTGTCTCACTGTGCAATCTTGACCTTTGACAAATTTCACCACTTGTACTTTATTATCTAAAGTCGTAGTAGAATTGGTCAACTTCTGAGAGGCTTGAGAACACGATGGATCATAACCCAAACCGGTTTTATCTCCTGAGGGTTTCTGCATATTTACCATTTTATCCATTATTTTGGATGAATGAGTAAATGTGGCTATTACTCCCCTGAGGTTGTGTTCTCTCACTTCTCTTGATTTACACTCTTCTTGAAGGTAAATAATTTTAGCCTTCAATTCTTTTTACCTCGGACAGAGCATTTTGCAATTTTTCATTTATTTCATCTTTTTCAAGAATCAAAAATTTATTGCGCTCTTCGAGTTGAGAATGAGTGTCCATAACGGTCTGACATTCTCTCATAAATTGAGAGAAGGACTCTCTAGAAAAAGAAGTACTTGCAGAATCAAAAGATTTAGATGTTACCTCATCTTCTTCAATTTCATGCGCCATTAAGCATAAGTCTTGAGTTGATGAAGTACTTAAAGTATCCATGCAGAATAAAGCATTGTCATCCTTTGAGGTGTCACTTTCTCCACTAGATGACTCATCACTATCACTTGTCTCAAGTGGGTCACTAATTAATGCTTTTCTTTTGTCTTTCTTGAATCTTCTTTCTTTTGCCTTTGTGTCCTCCTGAGCATTATCACCTTGGTTTTTGCTCTCTCTTGGATAAGGACATTCTGCCATAAAGTGTCCTGGCTTTCTACAATTGTAACACAAGTTTGCATCTGGAACTTCCTTTTTCGTCAATCTGGGTGTGCTGGCTTGAGGATAATTTTTGTTGTTATTTTTCCTCATGAACTTCTTAAATTTCCTAACAAACAAAGCAAAATTTTCGTCAGATAAAAATTCACAATTATCTACTGATCTCGATGTAGACGGTTGTTCGGTGACTAGCGCGGTATTTCTTTCTTCGCGTTCTTCGTCTTTTCTTGTCTTCATCTCAAACTCATAAGCTTTTAGATCACTAAAAAGCTTGTCGGTGGTAAGAGTTTTGAGATCCCTATGGTCTCGCATGGCTGTGACCTTCATATCCCAATTTGACGGTAGTCCACGTAGGATTTTGAGTGATATTTCCTTCTGATCAATCTCCTTTTCAAGATCAGTAATTTCTCCCAAGATTTTAATAAATCTTGCTTCCATTTCGGCTATGCTTTCACCATTCAGCATCTTGAAATCCTCAAATTTCTTTAATGCTATTGTGAGTTTATTCTCCTTTTCTTGCTCGTCTCCTTCGCCCATTTTGACTAGTGTTTGCCAAACATCTTTTGCGATTTTGCATTTTGGACCTTTGGAAACGTTGCATCGTCGATAGCTTTGAATAGAATATCCTTGGCAATGTTGTCCAAGTTGTTTCGTTGTCTATCTTCAGGAGTCCATTCCTCTTTGGGTTTAGGAATGTTTTGCGGTGTAGAGCTCGTCTGTGCGGTTGCAGCATTGGCTTTAAGAATTTTAATCGGACCGCTGGTGATTACTTCCCACATCTCATCATGTAGTGCGGATAAATGAACCTGCATGCGTATTTTCCAATCATCAAATTTGTCTAATGAAAATAATAGGTTCGGAGCCAAGTCTCTCTTCATCTTGAAGGTTATGAGATCTGCCTAGCAGTCAAAATATTGACTCAATAGACAACTGCTCTGATACCATTTGTTGGTCCCTATAGGGTGGGAAAAGTCTAGAGGGGGGGTGAATAGACTTTTCAAACAATTAAAAACTTTATAACACTTCAACCAGAGTGATTCCAAGTGAATAAATTCAGCTTGAAATCTGCAGCGGAAAATTGTACGGTAAAAGTGCTATAAGACGAAACTGCGTAAAACTGAAGAGATATCTTGCATGCAAAACGTTGGAAATACTTGGAATAGCTCAAAGAACAAGTATGCAAAGTTTGAGCCACATGCGAACGTGGGAACACACAAACCCAGAAGATATGCTCAACACAGTACGTAAAGGGTTAGTATGTTAAAACATGCAAATATGTAAAGTGCAGTAAGGTAAATAAGAGGCAGAGATTTATAGTGGTTCGAAGATGGTGTAATTCTCCTACTCCACTTCTTCCTTGCTCCAAGAAGGTTTCCACTATCTTCAATCACCCAGATACAATAGTGAAACTCCCGAGTGCTACGCACAAAGCTACACTCAACCACGAGCTCTTCGCACAAAGCTAAGCTCCCGAGCGCTACGCACAAAGCTACGCTCCTCGAACGCAACGCACAAAGCTACGTTCCCGAACGCTATGCACAACGCTACGTTCCCAACTAAGTGGTACGCACAAAGCTGCACTTAGTTCACCCGAGTGTTACGCACCCAGCTACACTCCTTTCTACCCTCAGTAGAGATACAATTTTTGTTTTAAAGAAATAAAGATTTCTTTTCTAAGACTTGAATTCACTCGTGTATAGCTCAATATCTCAACACTCTGTATTTTTCGTTGTAGATCCGATCGCTGTTATTGCCTCTTCTCAGTTCCGTACTTGTCTTCAAGTCTTCTTGGGCTTCTTATAATTTAAAGAATTATTTGCCCGTTATGAACATTCAAATTTTGAACGTTCACTTGATCTTATTGGTCATTCCAATCTGATCTTGATGGCCATACCTTCTCATTTAATGACCATACCGTTGATCTGATAACTTGCCAATTTGATCTGATAAAATCTCCAATCTGATCTGCACATTTAATGTCGCTGGTAACTTTTGACAAATTACCTCTGTAATTGCTCACAAAGTCTTCTATTACGGCTTGATTGATCTTGAAACTTGTAGCCTCCAATTTTTGACTTTGTTGCCTTCTCTGCTTGATATTGCAGACTGTGTATCCTTCAGAGCTTGACATTCTTGACTTTGTTGTGCTCTTGATTTTAATCTTTGGGCAAGTTGATTTTTCAAAATATTTTCCGGGTGATTCTTGCTTGAGTATGAACAATGATCTACAGAAAATCACCATCTTCAGATTTCTTCTGGTTCATAGCATCACGTACTGGAATAAAAAATTAACCATGCAAAAATGGTTAAGTATAAATTCCTCTTTAGGTTGCTCCATAAGTTGCTCCAAAGTGACCTTCACGCATGTAAAGATGATATAGAGTTCATGCGTGTGTGATCCATGCAAAGTTACTCCATGTTGACTTTGACTTCCTCCATTGACCAAACTATTGACTTGATCCATAAAAAATTAACCATGCAAAGTTATATTGACCAAAAATTGGCTCTATTGACTTGACCGTGTAACTAGCTCCAAAACTTCTTCTTTTGTATTAAAATGTATAAAGTAGGATTTGAACGTTGGACCTTTGGATATATGCTCAAGTCTTTAACCATTTCTCCATTTCAACTCATTTAGTCATATCCATCAACTAAATATATTTAATTCTTCTTGGCATGACATAGAGTAAGGCGTAGAGATAGTGTATATTGGACTTCTTCTCGGTTTAGATCATTTGACCCATACTTCCTCCATGAGTTACTCTATTGACCATAACCTTGACTTAGAGCCGTGGTAGGATTAGCTCCATTCCTTGCTCTCCAAAGCTTAAAAAGTCTTCAATAAGATTTGAACTTGAGTCTTCTAGCAACGATAAATAGGTCTTGTCCATTGGATCATGTATACTGATGTGTATAGTGGAAGCAAATGATTTACAAGAGTCATAATAAAATGAACTCTATAAGACAATAATTCAAACCAAACTATTGTCAAGATTTGCCTTTCGGGTCAAAACTCTACACTCTAAAAATAAAAATAGGGGATTTCTAAAAATACAAATTGGCTCATCAAAACTATTACAATTTTATTCCTAACACATTGCAATCTAGGTCCACGACTATTATTTTTGTAGCAAAAATAGTCCTTCCAGCGTATTTTCCATCAATTTGTCACCGGAGATAAAGTTAACCCTTTTTAGAAGGGTTAAAAGAGTATTTTTTATGTGTTCATCCCCTGCGAAATAAAAATAGAAAAACCAATTAAGCTAAGCCTAAATCAATTTCTAAATCGTGAACTCTGCTCTCACCTAATGCAACAATGCAACATCTGAAAATAGTTAATACTTGGCCACAACAAGTACTCGATCCCACAAAACTCGCATGTGTTTACAGGCTAAATTCCAGTCGGAATCCAAACGAGGCGATTAGCCATCTTGATTCTGCCATGTATTCATCTGTACCGGCAAGCGATCTCATGAATACCTGTAGAAATCTCTCCGTGTAGCTGCAATGCTTCTCCATCTCTTGAATCCTTGCGGATACACACATGAATACACCTGCATATGCGTGCACACTTGAAGTATTTTTCTTATATTTGGTTCAAATCTTAGTAGGACAAATATGAAGGTTGGGAGGTGGGTGGATCTCGAGCTTGTCAATAGGGTGGTTTCGGAGTCATAAACACGATTGGGCTGGTTTTTTTGGTGGGATACAAAAATCGGTCGCTTTTGAAAAGGGAACAAATATGGGCAAAGTACTTCCATAGAATGCATGTTTGCTTAAAAACAAATGCATTCTGCGAATGCATGTTAGCTTTTCCAAAAAAAAAAATAGTTAAAAGGTAGAAAATGAGTGTATGATACGTATATGTGTACAGTATTGTAGTTTAAATGAAAAACAAAAAAAAAAAAAAAAGAAAGATGGTATATATATATATATATATATATATATATATATATATATATATATATGTATGAGAAAAAAATAGTGTTGTTGTTACCCTCATTAAATGCTGAATCATTTCCAATGCATAGTTGTTAGTTAATTAGAACGTACTAATTATTACATAATTATGAGAAAAATTAAATATAATTAACAATAATGTGTAATTAGTGTATAATAATAATGAGAACTAAATGTTTAATAATTACATGTTTACTACAATTTTTTCTACTTATTACGTAAAAAAAATTAAGAAATAAATAGAATAATAATATGCTTGCAAAAAAAAAGTGATAAATTGTTGTGTTCATATTTATAATTCATTTAACAAGTTAAGTTCACCGTACATGTTGTCGTGAATGTAATATTCTACCGACCACGGATAAATATTTCCAACATTACAATTACCTATAAACTTGTTACTACGACGTTGTCCTGTGTATTGAATAATAAAACACTATCTGTTGCGTCAATTTGGAAATATATGGATATTTCCTCCTACAGTTGCGTGAATAATGTTTCATCGAAGTAGAGCTCTAGTTTTCGATTTCCAACAATTATTGTTAATAAAGTGTCATTGAAGACGTCGGAGTAGTTGAGATATGCACACAACAAATTAAAGCATGCTAAAGAAGTGTGATAATAAGTTAGTAATTAAAAATAGCATTTTGATGAAAATTGAAAGTATACTCTAATGTGTATTACTTCTTACCGCTGAAGGTTGAGACAAATCAATATACCATGAACGGTGTCGTCGAAGTAGTTTATAAAATGACAATGATGATGGGATAGCAGATATCGCCCTGATAATTGTTTTGTCTAAAATATAACAAAAAAAAAATTCATATATGTACTTAAGTATAATCGATAGACTATAGTTTATGGATTATAGTGTAATGTTACCTTGTTCACAATTGATTAGACTCTAGTTTTATCTCGCCGGTATTTTTGGTGGTATTGTTGTAGCCATAGTAGAAAAAAGTTTCAAAGTAAAGAAACAAGTATGTCTAAAAAGTACAATGTCCCCGGGATATAAATCATTCTCTATCATGAAATTTGATGTTCCGGTTGTGAAGAAGTGCATGTTCTCAATGGTAACTTCAATTCCTACTGAGCGACCATGGCGCAAAATAGCAGTTGTAGTCAAATGTTGCATTAGATGGCAATGCATGCAATTTGGAATTTTCTAGAAAGAAATGTATCAACGGGGAATGCAATGATTGTATTAAATTATATTAACAAATAATTACTAAATAATATCGATATAATTACCATTGTTACTGGCGGCGTAATTTGAATACTAAAACATGTGATAGTGCATGTAGTAATATCAGGCAAATGATGTTGATTATTGCAAGCTGAAAATAGTTATAAAAAAATTATAGTTAGGCATGAAAAAAGTAAATAAATAAAACGTTACCGGATATTACGTGATTGATAAATAATAGCTTGTATGCAGCGATGCAGGATCTCTGTCGTATATCCTTTGGCACCTTGCAAATCTTGAAAAAACATTGGTTCCAACACATTTGAACCTAACATCTGTAAATATTTATCCCACGATGGCGCTGCGAAACATGCGTATTGATTTATGTTGTATGTATTACTATTGCGTACAATATTTTTTTCGTTAACGGTATAGGCAAAATAAAGTTTCATTTCCCTATCATAAGCGTTGATAGCTGACATGTTTGTAAAACGAACAAATATGTCCATGTTGGAATTTTATATGCTAAAAGAGATATTGTATATGGCAGATGGTGAGTTATTGGTATAGGATAGAAGTGAATTTTGCGTGGTTTATATAACAATGGGCAAAAGACGAAACATGCCTCCTTGGGAAGCATTTGACTTGAATTTTTTTAATTTTAAAATAAACAAGTTAGTAAAAGATTAAAAAATGATATACAATTCACTAAAAGATATTTTGTATATTCCTGAGACGTATGTTAATAGAATTTATAAATTGAAAAAGTACACAACATTGTGATTCCCTATTATTTTCACCAAATCACATAGTTGAACACTTTTCCATGGATAAGTGTTACTTCTCCATAAAATTGATTCATTCCATGTATAACCATCACTTTTCTATAAAACTAATTTGATTTAAACAAGAAAATAGAATTTGATATAGAGAGTAACAAACATGCCTCTCTAAGACGCATCTTACTGGGATTTATAAATTCCAACCAGAAAATGAGATTTGATATCAACCAATAATTATCGAAATTTGATAATAATCAACAATTATCGGAATTTGAATAAGCAGCACTTTCTATAAAGGTGTGTTTTCCCGAGAAGTATAAAGATTGTTTGATTCTCATAGCAGATGTAAATTATAACAATAAACTAGCAATTTTCGGGATTGAATGAACAACATCTTCTGTAAAGATTGTTTCAATCTCAAAAAAACTGGAGTTGACCTTGAAAACAACAAAATTGGCTCCCTAAGATGCATTTTAATTGAATTTAACATTGAGAACAACAAACATACCTCCCTAAGATGCATTTTAATTGAATTTAATAATAAAAATTTGAATGAGCATCACTTTCTATAAATGTGTTTATTTTTGAAAACTATAAAGATTGTTTGATTCCCATGGCAGATGTAAATTATAACAATTAAACAACAATTATCGGGATTGAACAAACAACACCTTCTATAAAGATTGTTTCATTCTCACAGAAAAGGGAGTTGACCTCGAGAATAGCAAACATGCCTTCCTAAGATGCATTTTAATTGAATTTAAATTTTGTTTTTGAAACTTGAATTTGTAATTAAAAACCACACAATTTCCGGTGAAGTCAAATAGTAAATGATGGTCGTTAAAAGATTTGTTGTATTCCATACCTCTGAAATTGCTTTATTATGGCAAATCTAAATTATAACAATTAACCAACAATTTTCGGAATTTGAATAAGCATCACTTTCTATAAAGATTGTTTGATTACCACAAAGAAGAAAGGAACTTCATCTAGAGAACAACAAACATGCCTCCCTAAGATGCATGTTACTTGAATTCATGATTAAACAAATTCAGGTGAAGTCACACCACAAGAAACATGCCTCCATGAGATGCATGTTATTTGGAATTGCCTATAAAAGGGACACCAAAATAATTTACGCAGGCATAAAAAATATATTAAAAAGATCAAAACGTTTGTTATACTCTGTACTTCTGAAAATTTCTTTATGGCATATGTAGATTTTAACAATTATCAATTGCACGTTTTTCGGGGTGGTGAAATATGTCAGTTTGCAATGCCCCCCCAACTTTTATTATACAATTCATGCACAGACTGTCATTCCAATTGCTGTGAATAATGGATATGATGTCGTATTACTTATGATACGACATGCAATGGGTTTAAGTTTTTGAACACGGTGTTGAAATAACGGGAAGATTGATCTTTGATACTCCAATGGGTCATACACATACTGCATATCGTATTACTACGCAAGAAGAGTTGCACTACTTCGTATAACAAACATCCACTACTACGCAAGAATACTGCATATTGGTGAGTTGCATGTTTATGTTACCTCAGAAGTCAATGTTGCGCCAGAAATTCCAAATGTTGCCTTTGGTGCATACGAACAGTATGCTGATTTTAGTAACTTTGGAGCTTCAATCGGCCGAAATTATTATACTTCTGGAGACACTTCTGCTGGCACGTCTTTGCCAACAGCATCTCACCCAGATGAATCGTCTGAGAGTACAGAATCAGAGCCCGAAGAGATACTATCACAAAGTTCAGAAGGTTCGTCTAAAGAAGATACGAATGACCATTTTTCATTCAACTTTGAGTCATTTCACGAAGCACATGACACCAATTTTGAAGATGAGCGCGGAAAAAGAATTGACGATTATGAAATTTCATATTACCATGCGCCAGTGTCATTTAATACCGGGTATGGTTAGCGTGATGACGAATCTGAATCAAGGTTGTCGTATGACCCCACAACAAATGTGCTTAAGGCAGGTATGGTTTTCACTAGGTTTGCTGAGCTACAAAAAGTTGTGATCATATACCATATCCGACAGAAAAGGCTATTCAAAACAACCCACAAGAAAAGCATGAGGTGGCGAGTGGTGTGTTCGAATTTCAATTCTGGAGAAATATCATGTTGTTGGGCATTGTCTGCACGAAAATTGCAAGGAGCATATGATGAATGGAGGATCACAAAGTGCAGTGACAACCACATTTGCCCACGTGATTTCAACCGAGGTGGGGTGGACAGAATAATTACAAGTCGACTAATTGTCGATTTGATTTTCCGTAAGATCGGCGTTGATCCTGAGTACAAAATAAAACACATTCAAATCGATGTCCAACAAGAGTATGGGATCGATGTTACATACAGAAAGGCTTGGTACAGGCGACAAAATGCATTGAGAAGTTGCACGGCAAAGTTAAAACATATAAACAGTGGCAGTACATAGTTTTCATACAAAACATTAAAACACAGAAATTACCACTCATAAAAAAAGCCATACATCGTAGGCGCATTACCAGCTTGACTAGAAGACGCATGCAAATGAATATCATGTCTTGGGTTTTTTGGAGAATGGAAATTGTAAGTCGGAGTACCTTCAACATTCGTTGTTACGGGTAGAACTGGGTGGTAGTACGACTCGTCCTGCGTGGGAGTATAGACCGTACTCGTAGGGCTGGCAAAGGTAGAGTACTAAGAGCCGATACCCATCGCTGCTGTGTATGCTACATACCTATCATGTGAATACGATGGCGGGTTCTCTACGTCATTCTCTAACCCATAGTCATCTCTATATAGGCCTCCTCGTTGCCACTCTCTGCAACCTCTACCAGTCGTGCTGCATTAATTGCCCGCATCTGCCTCCCGCCATGTGCGGGTTGTCCACGCCTATGTTCCCGTTGTCGTCGCATATCAGGACGACGATTTTGTATTGGGCCATCTAAAGGTACACAGCTTATAACATCTGTGGGGATACATATCAAATATTCATAAATGGTACCCACCATATATTGCGGAGTCATTACATTTACATCCTTTAATGCAGCTGCCGCCTCGGCAGGATTCTCAATTGCTACATCAATTCTTAATCTAATTGCTTGCATCCCATGTATCTATGCCACAAAAAAAATCAAACAAAAAAAACTAGTCTCAATAATACTACAAAAATAATACTAAATTAAATGTAAAAAATATTAAGACACTAACCAATTTAGTAACTAAAGCAACACTTTGCAAATAACCCTCATCTGGGTTATGCTCAGGGTTGTCAATGAGCCGTCGACCGTACCGATAAAACCAAACTCGATATGCATCAGTAGTCATTGGTTCTTTAATATGAGATATATCTATAATAAATAAACCTCGACTATTCCATTCTCGCACATACGTTGCATGTTTACACTCCAATCAGCATTTGTATTACCTGAACGGCCGTCTGTGTCATGCAATTTTTGACTAAATTGCACTTGACTCGGGACATCTTGAAGACCATAAAATTTCCTGCCAAATCGGTCAGGGTAATGATGCTCAACAATGTAAAAGAAGATTAGCGGCACCCGAGCTGTCCAATACTCTTCCCCAACTTTGCAATAATACGGCAAGTTATTCAAGAAATTATCATATGGAGTGAAATTGAACTGCAAAAAAAACAAAATTCAATGTCATAATGTTTAAATTTTTTTAAATGTTATGATATGTAAATATCTATTATAATTGTAAAATATAAACATAACATCAAAGAGACTCACCCGGCTTGCACTAACTCGATCCAATTACTCCCGATAAACTCGTACCACGTGTCTGGAGACAAGACGCCATGAATGCGGGCAATTCCACCTATTTTCAAAATAGAACAATAAGTACTAAAATATAATTTAAATTTTTAAATTTAATTGTAAATTTAATGGCACTTTGCAACTAACCTTGCTGCAAGTGGCAAATCTCCAAGCATTTCTTGAGTCAAAACGCCCTGTGGCCTAACCATAGGCAGTCTCTCCCATGCCCAAATTTGAAGAAAAAATAAGCATCCGCATACGGTCGAAGTTTCGTCATGAGCCCCTCTACACAACGCCCTATATAGGTATGTTAAAGCTGCTGATCCCCAACTATATTGACCGCACACTTCAAAATCACTAATTAATTCTAACAAAAATAATTTCATATCTCTCTTGGATGTTTCGGGGAATACAAATCCTCCTAATAACTGAAAGATAAGTATCTATGTGGCATTTTGCACCTCAAGATCTGAGCTGTTCTCCATCAGTGGTGGAACTTTGGGTACAACTGTAGAAAAATTTTTACTAGTTGTAACGAATCTATCTAAATTTTTAATATCAAACAATTCGAAACAAACAGTCTTCCACTCTTCGACAGGCCTCTTATCCCTTCTTGTAACTGGTAGGCCATCCACCTTCAATCCGAATAGCACTTCAACATCATGAAGTGTTACGCCTACCTCGCCGAAGGGCATGTGAAAGGCATGGACCTTTAGACGCCAACGCTCTATAAGGGCGACAATCAATGCATGTTCCAACTTAATATTTGTGAGGTAAGCGACTCCGTATAATCCTGCAACACGTAGATAACGCAGCATTCTCGGATGGCGAGCCTCTCTACTTTGTGTCTGCATATCATATCGACCGACATTGAGTTGGGGTCATAGTCTCGGTTTGTCCAAATGGCTCGACAACGATGATTTTGTTGAAATACTAGCAACGATGGATCAATGGGTCCTGGATGCAATGACATCTCCATAACTATAAACAAATATTTATTAACAAATGCAATTACATCTCCCTAACTTAATAATAATATTCCAAACAAATACATTTAAAAAAAAACTGAAGCTGTTGCCAATAATTAGTTACAAGCTAAGATTAGTGTTATTATTTTTTTTGTAGTATCCAGTTACAGGAAGGGATAAGAGGCCTGTCGAAGAGTGGAAGACTGTTTGTTTCGAATTGTTTGGAATTAAAAATCTAGATAGATTCATTACAACTAATAAAATTTTTTCTACAGTTGTACCCAAAGTTCCACCATTGACGGAGAACAGCTCAGATCTTGAGGTGCAAAATGCCACACGGATACTTATATTTCAATTATTAGGAGGATTTGTATTCCCCGAAACATCCAAGAGAGATATGAAATTATTTTTGTTATAATTAATTAGTGATTTTGAAGTGTGCGGTCAATATAGTTGGGGATCAGCAGCTTTAGCATACCTATACAGGGCGTTGTGTAGAGGGGCTCATGACGAAACTTTGACCGTATGCAGATGCTTATTTTTTGTTCAAATTTGGGCATGGGAGAGACTGCCTATGGTTAGGCCACAGGGCGTTTTGCCTCAAGAAATGCTTGGAGATTTGCCACTTGCAGCAAGGTTAGTTGCACAGTGCCATTAAATTTACAATTAAATTTAAAAATTTAAATTTTATTTTAGTACTTATTGTTCTATTTTGAAACATAGGTGTAATTTCTCGCATTCATGGCGTCTTGTCTCCAGACACGTGGTACGAGATTATCGAGAGTAATTGGATCGAGTTAATGCAAGCCGGGTGAGTCTCTTTGATGTTATGTTTATATTTTACAATTATAATAGATATTTACATATCATAACATTTAAAAAAATTAAACATTATGACATTGAATTTTGTTTTTTTTGCAGTTCAATTTCACTCCATATGATAATTTCTTGAATAACTTGCCGTATTATTGCAAAGCTGGGGAAGAGTATTGGACAACTCGGGTGCCGCTAATATTCTTTTACATTGTTGAGCATCATTACCCTGATCGATTTTGCAGGAAATTTTATGGTCTTCAAGTTGTCCCGAGTCAAGTGCAATTTAGTCAAAAATTACATGACACATACGGCTGTTCAGGTAATACAAATGCTGATTGGAGTGTAAAGCATGCAACGTATGTGCGAGAATGGAATAGTCGAGGTTTATTTATTATAGATATATCTCATATTAAAGAACCAACGACTACTGATGCATATCGAGTTTGGTTTTATCGGTACGGTCAACGGCTCATTGGCAACCCTGAGCATAACCTAGATGAGAGTTATTTGCAAAGTGTTGCTTTAGTTAATAAATTGGTTAGTGTGTTAATATTTTTTACATTTAATTTAGTATTATTTTTGTAGTATTATTGAGACTAGTTTTTTTGTTTGATTTTTTTTGTGGCATAGATACATGGGATGCAAGCAATTAGATTAAGAACTGATGCAGCAATTGAGAATCCTGCCGAGGTGGCAGCCGCATTAAGGGATGTAAATGTAATGACTCGGTAATATATAGTGGATGGGTACCATTTATGAATATTTGAAATGTATCCCCGCAGATGTTATAAGCTGTGTACCTTTGGATGGCCTAATACAAAATCGTCGTCCTGATTTGCGACGACAACGGGAACATAGGCGTGGACAACCCGCACATGGCGGGAGGCGGATGCGGGCAATTAATGCAGCACGACTGGCAGAGGTTGCAGAGAGTGGCAACGAGGAGGCCTTTATAGAGGATGACTGTTGGATAGAGAATGACGTAGAGAACCCGCCATCGTATTCACAGGATAGGGATGTAGCATACACAGTAGCGATGGGTATCGGCTCTCAGTACTCTACCTTTGCCATCCCTACGAGTGCGGTCTATACTCCCACTCAGCACGAGTCGTACTACCACCAGCTCTACCCGTAACAACGAATGTTGAAGGTACTCCGACTTACAATTTCCATTCTCCAGAAAACCCAAGACATGATATTCATTTGCATGCGTCTTCTAGTCAAGCTGGTAATGCGCCTACGATGTATGACTTTTTTTTATGAGTGGTAATTTCTATGTTTTAATGTTTTGTATGAAAACTATGTACTGCGAAGGTTTATATGTTTTAACTTTGGTTGGCAGCAAATGATGCACTGATTCAATACTTTTTGTTTTGCCAAGGTTTATTTTATTTTGTTTTGATGGAAGGTGGCGGGTATGGCAAGGTTTATATTGATGGTTTTAAATTACTGTTGTTTTGAGTTTTAAGGTTGGTTCTGAGGTGTAATATCTCAGAAATCACAAGGGATGCAAACCACACTTAATGTATGGAAGGAGAGCTAGTGATTAGTAAATTTTTTTTTGGGAAACAAATTAGTAAATTAAAATGCAGTTTATTTGAAGTAAGTTAAATTAGAATAAGTAATATTAATTTGAATAAATAATATTAATGAACTCAATCATATATTTAATGCTTTTGATGCATGAAAATAATCATAACTAGCTAAATATTTAAAAATACCATTTATTAAAAATAAAAGTTGTAAAACATTCATGTAATAAAAAGGGTTTAGCTAAGCAAGTGATACTAAGTAACATCTGCAATCACTTTCAAATTTTACGGAGTAATACATAACATTTTAATACGAAACATTATAGTATTTTCTTTTATTTAAAAGAGTCTTGCATGCAATGAAAAACTCTATTCCCAACTAATTAAATTAAATGTACCTGCTTGTCAAATTAAGGCCTTCAATCCTTTATATCTGAACTTAGTCATCACGTTACTGCGAATGTGTCTCAAACAAAAGCGATGTTTGACACGAGGGCTTTGTAATTCAGGCAATGTATTAAACGCTACATCAATCCCAGCATGCCTATCCGAAATTATACACACTGAAATAAAATTTGGAAACACGTGTGTTGCTAGTTGTTTGAGAAACCAAGTCCAGCTGGAGCCGTTTTCAGAATCAACAATTGTTAGGAATATAGTGTAATTGTTTTGATTAACCAAATATGTATTTTAGACCCCCCAATTTTATTTTGAGTCTAGCAACATTTTATGTTCAAAGTCAAAGCCTAGTCAAAATTAGCAACGACGGTTTGAAATTTACAATAGAGTATAAAATTATTTTATACTTGTAAGTCGTTTGCTTCCACTAAATAAAAATAGAAGAAGTGGAAAAATGATCAAGCACCGGAATTATCTTCGTCGTTAAGGTCACGAGTTCAAGCCTATTTCGTACATTTTGCTATATATGTACGTGACTATGGCTATATCTATTATGATGACATATGTTGCTTATTATGTTTTATGTTGTTATTTGCTTAATTATTTTAGACACACGTTATTAATTGTAAAATGCAATTTGAGGGAAAAGAAAAATTAAAAGATAGATTACAAGGCTAAAACCGAATCCCAAATTGCAACCTTTCGTACGTGTCTAAAAATAAAAGGCAAATAGGTCCGAATTATTGTACACTCGTCAAATTGGCTAGTCAAAATAAAATAAGAAAAATGAAAAATCAATTTTTGATTGCACTAAGCCAAAATGTTCGGGTATAGGTTTTGGTATCATCAAAAAGGGGGAAATTGTTAGGAATATAGTGTAATTGTTTTGATAAACCAAATGTGTATTTTAGACCCCCCAATTTTATTTTGAGTCTAGCAACATTTTATGTTTAAAGTCAAAGCCTAGTCAAAATTAGCAACGACGGTTTGAAATTTACAATAGAGTATAAAATTATTTTATACTTGTAAGTCGTTTGCTTCCACTAAATAAAAATAGAAGAAGTGGAAAAATGATCAAGCACCAGAATTATCTTCGTCGTTAAGGTCACGAGTTCAAGCCTCAAATTAATTCTTTTGGAAGAATTAATTTATCAAGGAAGAAGATGACTAGCACAAGTCAAAATTGAAGAAGTCAAAATTGAATGAGTTCTCTCACAAATCAATTTTAAGGAAGAGGTTGACAGTTCAATCAGGATAACATCGATCAGGATGGCCACAATCAGGCTGAGTTCAATCAGGATGACATCAGATCAGAATGACCTCAATCAATTGAAGTCAAGATAAATCTCAAATCAATTTGGTCAAGATGACATTGAAATCGAGAAGCTGACATTGAAGAGGATGAGGTTGACATTGTGAAATTGAAGAGGATGACATTCAATTGAGAAGAGGAAGACTTCAAATCAATTAATCGAGAAGAGGCTGACTTTCCAGAAATAGAAAGAAAATCAGGATGAGGAAGATCTCAATTCCAAATCAGGATGAGGACGACTTCCAAATTAGGAAACAGGATGACCTCAATTCAATTTAGGATGAGGATGACTTCCGAATCTGGAAAGGAAATACATGCACCAGCGAGAAGAAATTCAAAAGAGGTAAATCAAACACTTTATACTTGGAGCTGATTTAATTTATGAAAAAGTCAAGGATTTTTTCGGTGGAAATTATTTATAGCTCAAGCAAGAGTCACGGAGTGAATTATTGGAAAGAATTGTTTGATTTATCAAAATCAAAAGTGAACAAGTCAAATGTTCACACTACCAGAAGGTGCAAGAAGTCAATATTGGAGGCTATAATTTACAAGGCCCATACTTGTCAGATTGATAGAAGACTTTCTGAAGAGATAAGCAAGCAAAATTTAAACTCATCTGACAGAGCCTACCAAAGTCAATCAATGATACAGATCAAGCTAGAAGAGCTATCAAATCAAGTGAACGTTCAAGTTTGAATATTCACAACGGGCATATAACTTTTTCAAGTTATAAAAGGAGACAGACTTGAGGATGAAGAAAAGAACAAGTGAAAGAGGAGCTTGCGGATCAGTTGATGAGATAAAAATACGAAGTATTGCAAAACACAAGAATAGCAAGTTCTTGAGCTACTAACGTGAAATTACAAGTCTGAGAAGAGAGAGAAAAATACTTTCTTTGTGAACCCATTTCTACTGTGTGTAGAAAATTGAGTGTAGCTTTGTGCGAGACACTCGGGAGTGTGGCTTTGTGCGAGACACTCGGGAGGACTAAGTGTAGCTTTGTGCGAGACACTTGGTTGTAGGAGCGTAGCTGGGTGCAAGACGCTCGGGAACGTAGCTTTGTGCGAGACGTTCGGGTTGGAGTGTAGCTTTGTGCAAAACACTCGGAGAAGTGCTTGTGTAGCACTTGTAGTTTCACTATTGTATCTGGGTGATTGAAGATAGTGGAAACCTTCCTTGGAGTTTAAGGAAGAAGTGGAGTAGGAGAATTACACCATCTCCGAACCACTATAAATCTCTCTGTCTATTTACTTTATTTGCAGTAGCTTTACTTTTTGCAAACTGATCTGAGCTAACCCATTTACTATTCATTGCATATTCATCTTATTATCTGGGTTTGTGTGAAAGCTCTTTTGCATGCAAGATATATCCTTATCCTGACACATCCTTTATCTTGCTATCTTAGTTTCACAACCCACTTCATACGTGTAATTCAATTTACACATCTGGGTTTGCATGATCCCACGTATGCATGTGCACCATATTTTATACACTTATCATTTGATATATTATAAGTGTTTCTAACGTTTTGCATGCAGATTATCTCATCGTTTTTACGTTGATTATTTTATAGCACTTTATCGTATCATTATTTCCGCTGTGCAATTCAAGTTGAATTTATTCACTTAAATTATCTCTGTTAAAGTGTTATATTATTTTGAATTGTTTGAAAAGTCTATTCACCCCCCCCCCCCC